>NNCF01129291.1:296532-359341 GCA_002313205.1 Laupala kohalensis
TATATATATATATATATATATATATATATAGTAACAAATTAAAAATGGAATGGTGTAGTGGTAACACACCTACGTTGCCCACTCAGCATTCACCAGAAGTTCCAACTAAATTAATGGCCTAGACGAATGGCAAGGTCCCATTTTTAACATCACTAATTATTTTTTAACGTCTTCACGACACGATCACGTGACTCCCGCGATCACGTGATCTGTTTATCTCAGGACAGCTTCCCTTGTCTTTCAATGTCCTAATCATGTGCGACGTTCTTGTTCCCTCATCATTCTAAATCATTGACACTTCTTTACATTCTAAAATGAACCATGACCTCTCTTCTCCATGCGCGTTCACTTGCCCCTGGTTAGTTTTGCGTCCCATCAATCATTGCTATTGTATATTATCTTCGATGGCCAAAGCCACTTGCCCACTATCATGATCTGTGTCAATTGACACTACCCTTAATGGGTTCCCTTGTCTTCTCCGTTTCCTTTTTTTATGACTTTGCTTGTGGTTCTGGGTTTTGTCTGGAAATAACCTAGAACCATCCTCCAGAATTTCCAAAGCGTTCCTACCCTTGCCTTTGTCAAGTTCCTGTCTAGGCTGTATCTGGATAATTTTGCACTATTTCTATTGTATTTACTCTTCTTTATCTTTTGCTTCACGCGAGCTACTGCGTAGAACATCTCCCTCTCAATGGATACTTTTGTGTCTGTATTCACACGAATCTTCTAACCAGTCGTTCCCTCGACCCCTGTCAACCGCCTCTTTTGTGCTTTAAGTGCGTTTCTCTAACAGCCCATCCTCCTCGGGTGCTCAATGATTTCTTGTAATACTTCTTCAAATATTTTTTGTAATACTTTTTTATTTAACGTAATGAATTAATCTTTCATTACAATATATCTAAATATATGCAGTGTTGTGGGTAAGGGAAAAACAGTTAGCCGTGATAAGAGAAAACGTATAGTTGTATTTGTACAAAGGTGTTATTTTATGCGGGAATTGGAATGCGCGGTTGCCGTAATGGTGTGATATCTAGTGATTGAGGAAGAAGTTCAGAAAATATGGTTCTAGATAACAACTTAGAAATACGTAACTCGTTTAGAAAAATAAAATTCAAAACTGAGAGTGGGGAACCAATAATAGATTTGACTCTTCGCAATGAAGAGAGGTATGTAACATTGGTAGATTGGAGACTGAGCAAAACCATATATAGTAATTTTTATACAATTCAGTTTACGTTGGAATGGAAATAGGATAGGGTTGGGGAACCGGATTTTGGAATTAACCTTTTACAAAATTAATTGGGATGCACTGCTTAAAAGAAAAGTACACCAATTTGAATATACAAGGAAACATGAAAATGAATTAGATGCCAGAATATATGACATGCGGATGACGCTTCTAGAGAAAGTTTCTAATTTTTCTCGTAAAAAAGGAGATGGTTATAATAGGGGTAACACATGGTGTAAGGAGCTTACAATTTCAAAAAAGAAAAAGAATGTGTTAAGACGCCGTTACCACGGAGAAAAGGCTGGAAAAATAAATTGAAGGTTTTGTATGAAGACGGAATTAGAGAGTACAAATCAAAAATTAAGAAATGGAATAAGAGAGGGTGGTACGAATTCGTCGAAGCGTCTATAAAAAAGAATATATGGTGATTACTCTACATTATTGGTTGGGAAAAGTTAAAAAGTAAAACTATTTGGAATACAATAAATGATGAAACGAGCATTACATATAATTGGGAAGACACAGAGGGGAAATTAATTGAGAAGATATTACAAACTGGGAAGATGGTAGCTGATAGCGAAACTATTTGTATTCCGAAGGACAGAAAGATCACAGTAACAGAAGACATATTATCAAAATTAATAGATGAAACTAAAAAGTATACAAGTCCAGGATACGATGGACTTACAAACAAAATGATGATTCAGATATTCAAAAACATATCCATTAAGGAATTAATGGAAATTTTTTGTTCATGTATAAACTATGGATACTTTCCTTGTTTGGAAGACCAGAGTACTGAAGTTATTTCTAAAGGACAAGAATAAGGATAAGGGGAAAGCAAATTCATATAGGCCAATTTACTTACTTCCGGTGTATGTAAAGTTGCTTGACAAATTCATAAAAAAGGAAATTTTGGGACAGGTTCAATGTAAACAGACATTCAGTAAGAACCAGTATGGTTTCATACCTGGAAGAGGTACGGGAGGATGTTTAGAGCGATTTGTGAGCACAGTAAATGGAAGAGAAGGAAAGTATATTTTGGCGATTGGTCTTGATTTCAAAGGAAACTTTGATAGTGCATATTGGGATATAATATTACGGAGTTCCGTGAATTAAAAAACAGATAGTTATATTATAAATACTATTAAATCTTACTTTGCCGAGAGATATATAATGCTCGAGATAGGTGGAGAATCAGTACTATGGAAAATGTCTCGTGGATTCCCGCAAAGTTCTCATCTTGGTCCGATTTTGTGGAATATTGTGGCTAACAATGTGTTAAACTGGGTGGATGGAGAATGCATCAAAGGAATAGCTTATGCATATGATTTCTTAATTTTTGTTGAAAGAAAAAGAAGTGTAATTGAAGAACGGACTGGTGAAGTATTGAGAACAATTAATAAATTATGAAACAGTAAAATTGGAAATATCAAGGGAAAAAACTGTAGCGATTATATTTGGTATGCCACAAGAGAAAAGAAGAGACCCGATTACTAAAGTTGGAGATTGGCGTTTAAAAATATGTAGCCAAGTTAGATATTTAGGAATTATTGACGAAATATTTACATTCACAAAACATTTCGAATATATCCAAAGGAAAGTGATGCGAATGATATACCGACTAATACAGATAGGAGTAAATAAATACACAATTGAACACGGTGATGCACGGAAGTTATACAAAGGAGCGATTGAACCACTAATAACTTATGGCTGCAATGTTTGCGGAGGGAAAGTGAGAACCAAGACAAATGAGAAAAAAACTACTTAGTGTGCAGCAATTAAGTTTACTAAAATGGTGCAGAGCATATCGGACAATCTCTACGCACACAATGGGTGTTATTCCAGTAGATATAACTATTGAAATGATGGACATACAATATAGAATTCGACTAGGAGAAACAGTAAATACTGATGGTGAAGTTCAGACAGAAAGAAATGGAAAGGAATATTAAAAAGGAAATTAATCGAATGCTGGCAAATGAGGTGGAGTCGTGAAAAGGTCGTAGGCAGTTGTATGTTTTTATAATAAAAGTAACTTTTGCATATTGTAATAAATAATTAATTGATGATATATTTTTATAAATAATGGAAGAAATCTAATATAAATCTAACGAAAACAAATCACTTGTTCATAATTGCACTTGGCCTGATCGATCGAGACCCTTCTAGGGGGCTGCGCTTGGATGAAGGATGGCCTGAGTTCGAACAACAGATTTTAGACGGAGGTCTACCCTCGCTTGAGCCAGCGCGGGGACATGACCCAAAGTTTATGGCAGGCAGCTGCATTTACTTTTCTTAAAAGGTTTTTAGCAATTCTGAAAAAGGATATGGATCAAAATAAGATGATGATAGAAAACGGTCAGTAGTCGTCAAATATATGTAAAAATATGTGGTGACAAGTCAATAGAAGTACGAAGGGGCTGCGTTTGTAAAAGAAAGGAACAGATGGATGGTAAGAGAACCTTTCGACAGAAGATTATTTTAATTAAGTTGGACGACATGGGTTTAAATTTTGAAAACTTAAAGAAAGGGACAGAGGAGAACAAAGGGTGGTTATTGTGCAGACGAACACGTGTTTGTACAATAAAAGATGAGTGATGGACAGAGAAACGGGTAAGAGAGGCGACCGCGCAGGGGAGTGCGAGGTCTTCAATAAACAACCGACGTTTAGCAGACTTCAACGACGTTTAGCAGACGTGTCAAGCTAAGTGTTATTTTTCAAAGAACAGAGAAACGGATTTTATCTCTAGGGGGGAACGAAAAGAGTTTTGCGTTGTTGATATGTGCATTGTAAATTTAGTGTCAAATCTCGAAAAACACCGAGTGAGGAGGTGAAGTTAGTGTTAGTGAAAACAATCTCAGTTAATGGTCGAAAGGTAAAGAACGTCCCAGAAAGTTAAACCAGTCAGGGACAAGTCATGTGATAGCACAATCGTCAATTATTGATTAACAAAAATGACTGACGTCATTTTGGGAGGAGTGGAATTTGCCTAATTTTGGGCAGAGGAGTAGGGATGATAGTACTTAAAACGGGAGCAGAGATGCTCCAATATATAGATTATTCTGAGCATTCATTAAGATTACTACGAGATTACGATTAGCAACATCATCAGCATCATTGTGATGTTTTTGATTTATCATTCAGTTATTCAGTCTGAGCATTCTGATGATCATTTCTTTGATTATCGGTCGAAGCATTACGAACATTTTTGTTACGAATTCGGTGTGATTATTCCGAGTATCATGCAGTTCGTCGCAAATATTACGAACATCACTTAGAAAGTTTAGTGACTTGTTCGGATCGGAATAGTTGATACGGCCAGCGAAGTGTTCGACGAATAATTAGATCTTATGATCAATGGCAAATTGAACTTTCCAAGAGCCATTAGGTCTTTTACATATTCATCAAGTTGCGCTTGGAAATGGTTATGTCTGATGTTTTACATCCTACGAGGGGATCCAGCTAGCGAGAGCCGCCGCTGACGTGGCTAAGGACGTCTACGCTCTTCACAAGATGATAGGCATTCCACGAAGGTTTGTGTGCAGATGGTCGCCATTTTATTCAAAGTGATTACATGAAGAGCCGTATCAGGTACCTTGCTCGCTATGCATCAGCGAAACTTCATTAAGAATAAGTGGTTGTCAACCAAAGACTTTATTGGCAGGTGTATTTTTTTCACTGTAATGCTGTAATGAAAGACAAGGGCTTAAAACAATTGATTGTGTTTATAACAGCTTAATAAACTTTAATAAAAGGATCACTTACTTAAATATTTATTTATATTTTAATAAGGTGATCGATTGCAGAAAACAGTAATATGTGTAATTTTACGTTGATTAATAGCATGTATTTTTGAGGGAAATATCAATGGGAAGTTTTGAAGAATTGTGTTTTGTTGGAAGTGTTAATGGGAATTTGTGAAGTGTTTTAATGTACTTGTGTGTTGATAATGAATGATTAAACCAATATTTATCGATGTTGTGTTTCTTATAAGAAAATATTAATGCATTATTTCACAACAATAAATGAAGCGAATCCTGACCTTCCTTTATATCTTTATTTAGGGGCAAATTTGGTATTTCTGAGTAAGCTTGCTGAGTGGGCTAGGTAAGTTATTACATGGTTACCATTGTTTATTTACCCCGACATTTTTTATATTACAATGTAAAAACGGAATGGTTTGAACCGAATAAAAAGAGTTTCTCTGCGGTCATGGAAATTTTATCGCGTACCTTAAGAAAATTAACGCTGTGCAAGAAGATATCTGTAATTTCAATAACGGGGATTAAGAAACCAGAGACAATGTGCTTTCTTATTGCAAAATTTACGCACAAGAACGCGGGAAGTTGACTATTCGGAATTAACAAAAAATGGGAATGTATTAAAAGCAAAGAAAAATATGAGAAATATCAAGACATAGTAACAAGGATGGGCATAGTAAGAAATGTTATAAAAGAGATCGGTTATTGGTGATAAAATCCTATAAAAACAATCCCTAATAGTACACAATATCCTATAATGGTAGGAACGAACATCCCAATCAAGTTTTAAAACAAGTAATAAATTCAAGAAGACATTTGACAACAATGTTGAACTGAATTTTAGTGAGCATTTTGTGTTGTTTTGTGTTAGTGAAATTTGAATGAAGATTAGTTGATCAAGAAAAAGACATTTAACGACTAAAGTTAATCCCTGGTATTGACTATGTTAGGTATTGGGCAAGAGTTACTGCACAAATAAATAAATGAAAAATAAGGTGTGGGTGGGGTGTAAAAAATGAAGGAGTGATGATGGAACTATAAGGGCAAAAACAAATAATAGAGAAATTAAAAAACGGCAGATGTCCTGGATTTGATGGAGTAACCCCTGAAGAGGGTTAAAATATATTAAACGTAAAATTGAATTAGCTAAATAATAAATGCATGTCAATTGGATACTTCCTAAATACCTGGAAGGTTGGGAAAACTAAGCTCTATTCTAAAGGCAATAGTACGGAGCCGACAAACCCAGAATTGACCAATTATTGACCAATAACTCTGATACCATTTCAAGGGAATGTTCTGAATAAATGGATAACAGAAAGATTCACAACATCTGGAAGAGGGACTGCTGTAGCAAGACATTAAGCAATTCGATTTCAGGAAAGGTCGAGGGATTGCGAGTGCTGGAGAAGATCAAAACGTCATAACGATAGGAGAAGAGAAGTATGGTATGAGTTAATTGCCAGATATAGCGGGAGCATTTGACAGTGCAGATTGTGAAACTATATTGATGATTTTGCTGGAAAAGGAAGTACCAGCGGGAATATACAACCTATTGCGTTCATATTTGGAGAAAAGATACATGTAAATGCAAATTGACCAAGAAAAAATTATAAACGAAATATCAGTGGCATGTCCACAAGGCAGCAGAAGCGCTTCCATATTTTGGAACATACTAATGGATGATGTTCAAAAGAATTTTGAAGGAATAATATAAATTGTGTTGCTTACGCTGATGTTGTTTGTCAGAGGTAGGAATAGGAGGAAGTTACAAGCGAGAGGACAGGAGGCGCTAAACATTCGTGAGAATAGTTGTGCTAAGATGAAACTGAAGATACTAGGGGGAACATGTGGGGTTCGGGTGGCCAGTTGAGAAACGACAATTAGGTTAGGGCATAATCAAGGTTATGCGCAGATCTAAATACTTAGGGATAATGATAGACGAAAAAGTATTATTTAGGATCCCTAAATAATAATTTTCTCATGCATCTTATTTAATGATCCATCTGAATAGAAAATTGTTCAAAATAACAGATATGTGCTAGAATTTCTTACAACGAACGGGAATTTCAATAAGTTCTTCATTGATAGATGTTTGCGAGAAGATGAGAAATACATTTGTGGGAGTAGAGATGGCAAAGAAGAGATTCAAAGTGGAGGAGACGGCACATCATCAGTTTTGAAATTGAATATACTATAGAGGGGAAACAGTGGAATATATAAGAAGGTTGAAGGAAGTGGGAGATATAGGAAGGGAGGAGAATACGATAAAGGACAAAACAAGATATGAAAATTATCGGATGTATGTCACTAACTTGGGACAGTTGCGGAGCATACTAAAGAAAAAAGTCGTTGACAGAAGTCAGGAAATATTTAAGACAAAGAGAACCTTGTAATGACTCGGTTAATACATAAGGTGGTCACATGACTGAAAGTAAATGAAAAAGTACTTTTTTCGTTTACTAGGGTGTATTTGGGTGCAGAATTTTCGTTTTTATTTTGACAACACGCCTTTTTCACATGTTTCGAGTCGAACCACACTTTGATATACTTCCGAACGCATGTGAGAAATATCGAACCGTTTTCTATTGTTATTAAACAAGTGTAATTTGTTTAATTATTACAGTTCCGAGAGTCACACCGAAAAAGAAATTAAAAACTAAAATTATTTTCAAGGAAAATGCTCCAACGGTTGTTGGAAGAACGATAATGTAGTTAGGACAGAAGTCTCAATAATTTTAAAACCCGTTCTTTAAACGTGAATAACACGTTTTCCATGTATTTTACGTTAGCGTAATGAACATTGGGTTCGTATTGTTTTGAAAAATATATTTAATGAAACATTATGTATATGAATGAATATATTTAATGAATTTCATTATGTATATTAAAAGATATATTAAATATTCGTAATAAAAATAACTATATTTCATTTAAAAACATTTTATTAGTAGTCAACACATGAAAACGGTAGATCTTCTAAGGAGAAGTCATGAATGCATTTTGAAAGAGAAGTAGATGGTAATGGATGAACGAAAAAGACATTCATCAACCTTTGGTATGATTGCTGACATTTATTTTTTCGTTCATTTTGATAGTGTTATATTGCAAAGGAACGTGAAGATTCAAGAAAATAAATTTTACCTGATTCACTTCTCTCACATTTCAAATAAGAATAACACATTCTTACTGAGCCTTTATAAAACAAATATCAACAAAACCAGTCAAAATTTTTAGTATATATCTTTAATATTGTAATATCCACGGATGGAGTGGAACGAGAAAACGATAGGTGATGAACAATTATTTATTACAGAAAAACAAACAAATACACTGCTCGTTTACTAATACATAAACTGTAGTCTCATCAACTATGCAAAATTCGTGTTGCCTCAATCTAGATCTCAAAATTCGTGTTGCCTCAATCTAGATCGGTGGCCAATTACACTCTGCCTCTCGCTCAGCAGCCACGGTCTTTGGTGGGCGAAGGTAGCGCTGTCGACACAGGCGTGACGTCAGAACGCTCACCATGAGCGTTTACCACAAATATTTATATTTTTATCATCTTCATAAATGTGTTAGTCAGGACATGCACAAAAACTGATTCCTCCCATTAAAAAGAAAAAGAAAAAATCCAGGAATAGAATTTCGACATTTAAAACAAAGATTTAACAACGTCTAAAACAAAAACCGAGATGAAATCACAACTAGATCGTGAGATATAATGATATTCCATTCCGTTAGTGCGAACGAGAAAATCCTCAAAGCATGTCTATCCCTACTATTTTTTATTATTTAAATCAACAAAGATTCCATTTAAAATCTGGTATTATCCTGCATTTATTATTGTAAAAGTATTGTAAAAATAACGAAAAATCTCAATTCCCACATTTTCGCAATATAGAATGAAATATTTTAATGAAGCGCATTTGTTTCAAGCTTTACTTGCTACAGACTACATAAAACCATTTTATTTTTCCGAGAACATACAGAAAATTTGTGAAAATAGCATTACTTTTTTACTACGTCATTTCCGCGACGAAGGTCATTTTTACATTAGCGGGAAGTAACCGACATTATGTGCGTATTAGAGGGTCTGAAACGTCAGGTTCTAAAACTCGGCACTTAGTAAGACCAGACATGTTTCGAATTCGGCAAGAACTACACTTTCGACTGGATGCAGTAGGCATGACTTAACTAGGTTATATAGAACATTTGTAATGAAATCTTGAATTGATGCAAATTTTGAATTTTCCTTCATTTTAAACCAATTCTGTTGAGTGTACTTTTAAATGACTTTATCACAGGATTTTAAAGTACGATAAACTATTTCGAACAATCCTACATATTTATAAATAATATTCGTAATTACTATAACGTTTATGTTTTGTAACCTTTAATGAAATTTTGTATCCCGGATTTCTGATCAAAGTATTGAGTACCACTTGTACGTATAATATACCTTGAAATGGTGTTAATAGATCTATTTTGTAAAGATGAGATGTAACTTGGACAATTTAAATACTACCATCAAAGATAAGTATTAAGAAAGTAAAGCTACAGTAAAAACAAGTAACTTTGTAGATTGTCAGTGTGATAATTATACTTTCCCTTACAAAAGATTGTTTTTTATTGGTAATCTCTGTTCAAGTAAAACTCAATAGGTAAAATTAACAGATCCTTGCCACATTTCTAGATGCAGACCCGTTTACCGCGCGGGACGTATCCAACCTACACGGGTGCTCGGTGCCTGTCAATACGTTTCCTTTCGAGCCACACGTGATGCCTCCTGTGACTGAGATGAAGCTTGAAGGAGATGAGGGTCACTCGTATCATGAGGGGCTTGAAGTGCGCGTGGTGCGTTTGCTGGCGAAGCGCAGCAGGATTCATTTGCGTTTCGGTACAGCGCCAGAGAACAAGTGGTACGGCCTTTGGCAACAGGTATTCAGTAAATACTCTCTTTTAATAGGAAATTCTTTAGTTCGCTTCTTGCGAAAATATTTCGAATTAATGTTACTTTAGAAATAAATCTGTGTAGTAAAATATTGCAACTATCTCGTCTCGATTAAACTATTTAACTAATTATATTGCACGTTTAGGTTTGAGAATTGGTACAAAATAGATACAAATAAAACGAATAAACTAGAAAAAAATGAAAAATTAAAATTACAGACATCTTTAATTTGAGATTATTGAGAAATGATCCGCCACTTTCCATTTGTAACAATTTAAATTATTTTTCATTTTCAATATTTTCTCCAATTCTGAAACGTTTAGGATTTATTTGCATGATTTGACATTATGATTGCTGTGCAGCCTTGCACACAACCTGTGTATAGGTTGAGGCATATAAACCTTTCCGATTTCAAGATGTATTAAATAGAAAGATGCAGACAAATTTATTTCATTATTTTGAATATGGACAGTGCAGTTTCAGTACAATGGGGTTTGAAAATGGTATCTGAAAATCGACCATCTCTGTTTTCCATGAACTGACGCAGCCTGTTTCCGAAGATTCCATCTTTTTCCGGAGAATAGCTTGAATTTTATTAGTGATGGCAGTTTTCAGTTTATCAGTAGTTCGACGACGACGTGCGTTCCTTGGGGTAGCCTTAACCTTGAGGCCGTTCCAAAGAAACAAAATCACATGGAGTTAAATAAGGTGATTTGGAGGAGGGGGAAGATCCCGATATCATCCCGCAAAGATACATGACGGCTAGGAGACATTTATCTAAGAAAACCAAATTTTACTTCTTATCTTCGCATCATTTCTGTATTCTTCATAATTTTGCAGACGACACATAATTGTATGGCGTTCTTATAGCTTCCTTCAAATATCCAATTTTAGTACAATATGTATTAAATATGTCATATTTAGTCCTCCTGATATAGTTCTTATTTTTTAATATTAAACGCATCTAAAATCTTGAAATTTTTATATTTCCCTTCTCATGTCAACAAAAATCTATTTTTAATTGTTCTATTTTCTTAAAGCACTCACTTATATTCACATGTCATCTCTAGTACTTTTTATTTAGCTGAAATAATTTCTTATTTCTTACAGCAAAATCCACTTGTGTTAAAAACATACATCTATCACCCTCATATTTCCTTCTACTTTATTGCCAGCTGATTTGCAATTTATATATTATTATCTTCTTATATCTTTTATATTATTCTATAGTATGTCACCGCTCCAATTTGCATCACTCCATCTTTTTAGGCGAGTGTTTAAAATTTCATATTTTCAACATCTAACTTATCTGCAAATATTGATATCCTGATAGTACTGCATGGCGAACATATATACCCACACTGCGAAAACAAAGGATGGAACCTGCAGCTAAAGCTAATGATTACATGCGTTAGAAAAAAGGTGATACCGAAAAACTGTCGAAAGGCTAAAAAAAGTGGCCCTATAAAACTTGGAAAAGAGCCCAAAGACCTCAAGGAACCTGAAAACTACCAACCGGTGTATCTTCTCTGACACCTTCGTCAAGCCAATACTTCGTCCAGACGAATCAGAAAATATGCGTCTTTGACATCGATTTTGGAAAAATATCTCGCCTCCGGCCAATTTTTGGAACAAATCCTGAGGGCAGGGTATGGGAAATTGCTCCACATGCAATTGAGCGTTAACAGTGCACATGAATTCTCCGCATATTCTAACTACTCTGACCCGTTTTTTACTATAACGGAGTTTCCCACTCGCTAGTGCTAACTTTGGAAAACACGCACTGCTCCACTAAAAGATCAATCTCGACTTTCACTCTCCCACGTACGGCAAGTAGAATCGGTCGAGACTTGAAAAATCTTGTGTGCGCTCCATCTTTGAAAGTTAGATGAGCCGTGAAATTGGTGCACTTGTCCAGACCTGAGGAAAAAAATTCTGTGAATTGCAACACGATGTTGCTAACATCTGGACGACCGTCTACCCATGTCAAATTGCTGACGTCCTTAATTGTAAATCCAAAAGCTTGGAAGCTATCCATGCCCAGAATATCATTAGAATCGTACCTATGAACTACTACTATGACTGCTTTTTCTTCATGTCTTTGTACGCTGCCTACACTTCTAGTTGCTCCCTAGTAGAAATGAGTTGCTTGCTGTATCCGAACAATTTCTTTCTTGTTGAAGAAAAAACGAGGAGATCCTATCGCTTCGTAAACAGAAAGATAAATTAGGGTTACTCCTGCCCCGTGTCTATCTGAAAGAGCATTGGATTTCTGCCTATGAGTAAATCTATAAAAATCTTATTTTCTATTGTAAGCGGTAATATTTAGTCTATCACCATGTCCATGCTTTCTACTTCCATCTTTTCTTGATCAAAAGATTTACTACAGCATGCGTCTATTATATGACCCTTCTTTTGCCACACGTTGACCTAAGAAAGCGGCAGTTACTACGTTCATGTCTGATGAAGTAACGTAACTCGGTAATAAAAGTAAATTGAGATACGTAGAGTGGAAGTTAACTAGTTATCAAAGATGATGCTCAATATATTGGAGAGGGATGTATAAAAGCGTGTCGACGAAGGCACTACAAGTGCTAGGAGTGCTTCCAATAGATCTTGAGCTCGATAAACATATTTTATGTTATACGATACGACAGGGGAAAGAAGCACAGATAGGACAAGTGGTAATGAGACAGGAGGACAAGGGATGGAAAGGGAAAATTAGTAAAGAGCCTGCTGGAACTTACGTTACAAAATGACAAGAGGAAGGACGGAGTACATACCGATTCATAACAATTGACAACTATTGTTTACCAATAGGCAATGGTTCAAACCATCGTCACAATTTAAGGAGATTTTGACGAAACATGGTGACTTCAACAAAAGTGGGTATAAAAAGGAATTTACGGGATAACATAGATTCCATGTGTGGCTAAATATGAGGAGACAGTACAACATGTTTGTATGAATGTGACCTAATAAAGGAGGAAAGAGGGCGATAGGTGAACAATATGACTGGAATGAGAATAATAATTGGAAAACACTTGAATAATTATAGAGTTACAAAAGGCGTATACAGTGTATTTAAAGTATATTTGACACAAACATTAAGTGTGAGGAAAGAATTAAAACATCAGTGAGTAAGATAGTGGAGAGTTCCAGAGATGAAAGTAAAGAGAAAAAGAAACAACCAAGGTGACATGAAAAAGGATACAAGATAAAATAGTAAATAAAAGAGGATAAGATAAGCAGAGCAACAAAGAAGCGACGTTCACCCAGGTAGTGGCTAAATGGTTGAAAAACTAGAATAATACTTGTTGCGACTTGGGTTACAAAAAACAATATAGGAAAAGTGAGCAATCTAAGAATTCGACGCTCTTTGTGCAAATAAGTGACATCGCTCGATTGTTGAGCATTTGTGGATTATTTCTTGCAATCTCATTGGTTCGTTCAAGAATCACGCCTTTCATATACATATTTTTATATCACTTTTGTAACATCCATTATCCTCATCATACCTTCTAATTTATATGACAATCCTGCAGGTTATGTTTCCCTGTCAATCTTTCATTTCATCTTTTATTAACTTTATTTCATCTATATACTCTTTGAACATTCCGTAACTCTTCTTATCATTTCTTCCCCAAGCGTTACAGACATTCCTTCTGTAGTCGTTCTTCGGATGTATTTTGCACGTTCGTCTCCATAGATGGGAGATTCTCAAACAATATGGTCTCGTGTTTCTTCACCCTCTCCGCACGCACACATGTTGTCATCAGTAATGTGTAATCTTCTCAGGTGTTCCCTTGTATTTCCATGATTTGTAATAAACTCAGCAACTGCACATCCGGGGTTAAACCATTTACGATTCATGTGTGCAAATCTGACATTCCGTATAAACTCGTACGTCTTTCTTCCTTTTGTTGCTATATTCCAACGCACTTGCCAGGCCTCTAGTAATTTTTCAGTTATTGCACTTTTCCATACCATAGTTTGATTTGTTATTTTTTCTCCATAGATTTCTATCTATCCAGTTCGACGCATTATTTTACGCAATATTAATTTTGCATAGTGAGATCGATTGGTAAAACCCATACTAACACATTCAATGCTTCTCCTGAAACTGTTCGATATGTTCCATCAAATTGTAGGAGACATAATTTTTACAATCGTTCCAATTTATTTCGTTTAGTGACATTTTTCAATACCTTTACCCAAGTTTCACAACAATACGTAATGACTGGTAATATAATACCTTTATAGAGCAGTAAAATATGATGTCTTTCTATATTGAATTTTGTGAACCCTTTCCTAACCAATGAATAATATATTTTTTTAACTTTCTCTTCTATGTATTGTAAATGTCCAGAAAATGTCATCCCTTGATCAAACTGTACTCCTAAATATACATATGTTCTTTTTAATTGAAATTTTCTCTCCGTGTAATCGTATCACTGGTTCTCTTTTTTAAACTTTTAATTTTCCAAATACCATCCCTTAAGTTTTATTTATTGCAATCATTAATTGATGTTCTTGATACATTTATCACATATCTCTAATACTGTGTTTCCTATTTCTTCTACTTGTCTTCTGGCTTTCCCGTTCACAAAAATCACAATATCATCTGCATATGCAAGTATTTTAAAACCATTCTCTTGTACTATTTTAAGCAGTCCATTTATCATTAAATTCCAGAATATAGGTCAACCTTGTCGACGTCCTTTTTCATTCTCCCAATATATTCTCTACTGCCCCAGTTCCAAATACGATGTTCTATCTGCAAAATAATTTGTCAAAATATTGTATAACCCCTTGTTCATTTTGTGTTTTTGTAAGAAACGCAATACTTCTCCCCATTGCACGTTGTTAAACGCCCTTCCATCTCTATGAATAGTGTCAACCCAAGTCTATTTTCCCTTTCATCTATCCAGCTCGTAAATAGTTTCATCGCATCTAGAGTCGATCTTCATTTTCTGAATCCATATTGGTTTCCACCTAAACACTCATTTTCCTCTAGCATATTCAACCTTTTAATAATTTTCTTTTCTAACAATTTCCCCATACACGACAAGAGACGTATAGGCATATACACCTGCGGATCTTCTTTCTTCTTTGTTTTACCTTTATGAAATATTCTTATTCTTGCAATTTTCCATTGTCCTGAAAAAAACCCACCACTTTTGAGGCACATGTTAAACAGTTCTCGTAAAGTACCTTTTATTTCAGGATAAATAAACTTCAACATTTCATTAGTAAGTCCGTCGTACCCTGGACATTTCCCTGAACTCAAGCTTTTAACCACTTTTTCCAATTCTTCCTCTTCTATCGACTCTACTTCTTCTAGACCTATTCTATGCCATTCCCAGGATTTTTTATACCAATTCGCGGTAGCATACACTGTAGCAATTTTGTCCCTGTATCAAACCAATCACCTGTATCATTTCCTTTATCATTCAATGCACACCATATTTGTGGCTTTTTAATTTTTCTCTTCCTATCAAGTAGGGTATTCCCCATACGTTTGCTTTTACACTTTTTGTCGCATATTCCTCCCATTTCTGTTGTTTACATTCTTTTATTTTATCCCAATATTATTTTATTACCTTTCGTATGTGTCCTCTTCTTCCTTAACCTCCCTTCCTCTTCATCGAACCTTCTGCAATTATTTTTACCTTTGTCTTTTTCTTCTTTAGCTCTGTTCTTTGTCTGCTTCTCTTTTCCACCATATTTGTCCAGACTGTTTTCCTCCATGATTTTACTAATCCGTTCTTCAATATTCTTCACCCCTTTCTCATTCATTATTCTCAGATTTACCCCTTCTAACTTCTTCATTAGCTTTGCCATTATTTCATTAGCGTTATTCCGTTCCTCTAATTCTTTTATCCTTACTTACATTATTTGGTTATCTTTTCTTACGTCACCTATCACCTTCGAGATATCCCTAATTCCATCACGCATGAGCTGCTGTATTTCCCTGATAATCCTCTAAACTTATCACTTTCCAATACCTCGTGCATATACACATACATCTATTCTCAATTTTTTATTTTTCCTTTCCCACCGGTCTGACCTTCAGTCCTTTGTTTCCTTGTTTTCTTTCCTTTATTTTCCTCCTCGTCCTTCGTTGTGCTGTATTTACTTGTACTTGAGCTACCCCGAGGTGATATTGCTGTTTTACTTTTCTCTATCATTACTGATTGACGTAAAACTCCTTTCCGCAGTTTTTCTCGTCTTCTAATTTTCGCTAATACCCTATAGATTAATTAGTTACTATTGCCCTTTTGGAAGGATATTCCTCACGTGTAGCACACTTGTACTCGTATGTTGTTTATTCTACTTTTGAATGAAGCACTATACCTGTACACCTTTTCTCTATATTAATTGAGCCCCCACTTACTCCAGTTTGCTATCACCTTTACTGCTCCTGTTATTTGACTTAATTCCAATTCATATTTCTCCGTAACACATTTTCTTCTGTCGAACCGCCTTATAATTTATTCATTTTCCTTCTAAATTGTAATTGTTCCTAGTGTTCCACCTCAGTATCTCTTGTTATTCGCAAGTTATTGGCGTTTCGTCTTAAGAGCACGTATACCTGCTATGTGTTTACCCCGTATAATTCTACTTCCTGTAATCCTATTTACACCTATCGTGGTATGACGGTGATCCCCTTTTTATCCTTCCAATTTGGGGGAAATGCGCCAAGGTTTTGTTTACTCCGATGGGCTAATGCTAGATGTACATGCTAATAGTTCGTGTATCCTCCAATATATCATGCTTAATTTAGTTAGATCCAGACTCCAGAAATATCGCTTTAACTTATACTAAGCACCTTTTTAGGATACGAACCCACGGGACTTTGGAGTTCAAATTGACTATCTTTAATTTAGGAAATGTGAAAATTTTCCATATTTTATTTGAAAAGCAAATAAGAAGTCACAGCAGCAATGTTTAGCGAGTTTGAATTATAAGCAGCTTTTATCACGCTTTACTTGAATATTTAAGGTTGCTCCAAAACGAACTTTCCGCAATATCTTCAAATTCAGTGGTCATCGTGTGTCAAGTATACACTAATGACTTTTTCAAGTATTAGTTTTAGTCAAGTATACACTAATGACAAGTATACACTAATGACAAGTATATGACTTTTTCTCTTATATCTTTGATATTTTCTTTCAGATGTGATCTACAGTTATAATTAATCCTGTATTTCCATCTGCAATAATTAAGAACGTATTATTGTAAACATTAACTCATCACCAACACATATAAATATCACTCACACGAACTCGTTTCAAAAAATATTAACTGAGAGTTAAATCGTCCTTCTATTTACGCTTAACACGTGCAATAAATTTACTGAATAATACGAAATCTGAGGATATTTAGGCAAAGCGTGTTTTACTGTGTTCACATTCCACATTCAGTTGTTTCCTTTCCGCCTTACCTACAAAGTCAATCGAACGAGATGGAAGGTCGATACCCCCAGGCTGAAGCGCGAACCGTCGCCACTATGAACATGCCTCAGGTAAGCTGAAGAATCTCTTTAACTCGCTCAACCACTTCTCATCCGGCTACCACGCTGACAACTTCTTCTCTGGCTCAAACGGAAGATTTCTATTGGAATTGTCTTAGGCCGGCAACCGTATATCTCTTTAGAATAATTACAAGCAATCGGTTCACTAGACGATTACCCACAAACCATCACCTGCACATCTGCTAACATCGTTTGGCGCCGAACTGTCGGTCTTTGAACATCAACCGAATGTCAACCGAAAATCATCAAATCAACATAAATTCAACGCCGTCTAAGCTGAACTACGAGGCATTTAGAGAATCACGTCACTCCATCGTCACCTCTTCGCAGCAACTCATCCAGAATTTCACCCAGCACTCAGTTTTGTATTTTTAAATTTGGATTCCTTTTTTAATAATTTATTTTGGTAGTTGCAATTTATATTATTAAATTATTTAGTTGGTACTGCTATTGCTCAATTTCCATCTCAACCACCTTCATCGCATTTCTGGCCCTTCGAAACCTTAACATTCAAATGTACAGCAATTTCACTTAAATTTCTGTACAATAGTAATAAAAAAATGTTTACATTGTCCGGAAGTCTCTCAATTTCTATTGCTTCTCTTATATATCTCCCGAAATATCGAGTGGTCCCTGCGAGTAATTGCATTTCTTTCAATAAGATTTTATGATTTTGTTCCCATGCGCTTTGTGTTCTTGCTGATTTTTTAACTTGCGCTAGCCTTGTTAGTCACTCGTGATCATGTAGTCTCGTATTTATTGAGTGGCGGCTCTCCACAATATACACCTTTCTGCATTCACAGAATTATTGAGAACTAGGTCTACTTCTCATCACAATTAATTATTATTATTATTATTTAAGATTGAATTCTTTCATATACTTTTAACTGCTCTTGTCATTCAGTTCATATTCTTACAATTTTTCTCGCATTATAAAAAAACAAAAGCGATAATTATGTTTAGAACTCTACCCTCGGTTTATCCCAATGGAAATGTTTTAATTCGGACAAGTATTTTATGAGTTTTATGAGGAGCGACCAATTTGAATTTAAACAAACTTTTGAGACTCGAGAAGCAAATCAAGCGTATCATTAAAATCCAAACTTAACGTAAGATAAAAAGACTTCGCTATTGTAACAGCCTCTAGAGCACCTGTCATTAAATATCTCTGGTCTGGAGAATAATTTGAATGGCCTTTCTTTAAAATCCAAAGACGAACTTAGTTTTATACCACTGTGTGATCATGAAATGTTACGTAGAATGCCGCATAATTCTTTGCGCTCTTTATAATACTAATCTGTAAATTCTCCTCCAAAAAAAAATCTCTAAAATTAAATTTATACTTATATTTATGTGGTATTTCGTACAAATACAATTGCATGCCTTTAAAATATCTTCTCTTCTTTCAAGAGGAGATATTTTGAACGCACTAGCCTCCCATGTCAAACTGCACTCCTTCGTACCTATAATAATGACTTCATTTTTCCCACTCATTTTGGTCAAACGAGGGGTGTTTTGACCGTCTTGCCTTCAACGCAAGCCATTGGAAGATCCTATTTCACTGAATATCTTACTTTATCATTGCTTTTTGGGTCGTTTAGAACTACTCTACCTCAACACCTCAGTTGTTTTATCGCGTTTCCATTCCGCTTCATGGAGACGGACACTAATCTACCATTTGTTCTTATACTGCACTCTTTTCTTTCTTGGTGTTTCATAATTCTGTCACATACTGAATGAATTTCCAAAAACGTTTTTTAAATCTTAAGTAATGTTTCTTTGTCTTCTACAGAACCTATACCTGCTTCAAATACTCCAAATAACGTAATCTATTTTCACCAAAATCTTCACAATATCATAGAGTGTGGTTACTATCCTCCATTTCCGTTTCGCAGATACACTGTTCATCTTCTCTCTTCTGTGTCTTTTTAGATAAGATTCGAAATGTCCATGCCCTGTGATGAACTCCATCTTCCAGTCATTAGTTGTAAACGATTTTCTATTTTCGATCCAATACGTCACATCCTAAATTTATATGTAAACCCTCCAGTAAATTTCTTACATCGGTACTTATCCTCCACTAGCAGTTCCTGTCTATTTATCTTAATTACTCCCTTGGTTTTTATTGTTTTCCGAAATTTTTTCACTTGTGCTTACAAATCCAACTACAAGATATCATGTATTACCTGCAACGCTTCCATTGACATTGTTTTATATGCTCCTGACATCCTGAATAGACAGACTCTCTGCATCTCTTGCAACTTCCTATATATTTCCCCAGCATTACGTCCGAAGATACGAACACCATACAGTTGTAAAGGATGTGTCACCCCTTTATATAAATGCATAACCTCTTTACTTCCAACATTATATTTGATTAGGTCCACTCACAACAAATTTTAACACAACGTCATTGCCCTGTATTTTAACGCATTACTTTTATCAAAATTGATCTTATCATCGATAACAATTCCTAGATATGTAATTTGCCTTACAATTTTTATACGCTGTCCACTTAATTTTATAACTGGGTCTCTTCTTTTCTTAGAAACCAAACCCACCTATAGTGCTTGTGTCTTCTCCTGCGAAAATGAGTACTTCATTCCTTTTATAATTTCTTATTTTGTCAGTATCTGTTCACTCCTATGCTCTAATTCTCTTCGCCAATTTCCCTCTTCCTCAACCACCAAATTATCCGTATGGGTTACATATATGATTCCCTGTTCTTTCATAAAAACAATAAATTGCTTATAACAATATTCCATTATAGTGGGTCGCTGACTGAGCTCTGCGGACATTCTTTCCATGCAGATCTCAGTATTTTCACATTTTCAATTTTTAAATAAACGCACCTGTATTGCAAAAATGATAGTAGTATTTGCCAGAGGTAATATGGAAACCCCATTTTCCATAATGTCCTTATAATAACGTCCCATCCTGTGTTGTCAAAGATAGCACCACATTTGTCCTTAAAATGCAAAAGATATATTTCCCTTTCCTATCTCCTATATTATTCATGTCTTTCTACTGCATCTATTGTGAACGTACCCTTCCGAAATCCATACTATCGAACTTCTTATTTATTTTCATTCTGTGCATATTCTTCTATTCTCTGTGTCTTCCACTTATTCAATATTTTCGCAAATACAGATATTAGGGATGTAGGCGGTCACTAATTTGGCATTTTTGAATTCTTTCAAGAATAGCTACCCCTATAATAATTTCCAAACTTTAGGAAAGATACCATTCTCATTGCAGATGCGTAGGATGGTGTTTAGGTAAACAATACGTTTGGCGTATTAGCTCCAACATGGGTCTTTAAAAAGATGTTAATAGGACATTATGAGAGATAATCTGTGTTAAGGATATACGAGGGAGAATTTTTGACGTATAGGATGATTTATCGATAATCTAAAATACGAAAGTGCATGAACCTGTTTGTGATGTTATTTTTGGATAAGTATTTGAGTCACGCGATGGGGTGGAAACCGATACGACAAGTAGAGAGGATTTGCATTATGCTAGATTTCTGCTTTTAGAGATTGTAATAATACACAGTTACCTTTATGTAGTTAATTAAGTCTAAAATACAAATATCAACATAGCACCTTCGTGTGTTTTCCAAACCCCATCAGAGGATTTCACATTGAGTCTTCTACGACGGGAAGAAACGAAACCCATTGCGAGCATAATGAACACTTTGCAGAAAGATAAAGTAGGTTGAGGTGGATACACATGTAGTACAGAATAATAAGAAACATGACAAATAAACAAGAAAAAACATGCAATGATAGACTAAATTAAAACACACGGAAATAAATCGAGTTATTCGGACGGAGAATAGAGAATTCATGTCACAGCGGAGGAGCAGACATATCACATATCACAGATTTATATTTAACATTTCTCTTTTCTAGAAAAAATTATGGAAGTAATAGATACCGAGACAAGTTAGCAACAGTGTCAAAATGGAATTGGAAAGTAAAGGGAGATTTCGATTTTGAAATAGGTCCGAATTGTTAGAAATCGAAAAAAAGAAACAAGTTTATTGTCAATTATGGTAAGATTGAAGCACTTCTGGAGCGTGTCGCATAAAGAAAACTAAATAAGATACAAGAAGCTGTTGAGAAAATGAAAATTGAGCAAGTTGAATTGGAGAAGACAAAGAGGGACAAGGAAGGAAATACGAAAATTTTAAAATAAATGTAACAAAAGTTATCATTCGGTTAAAAAATTTGTTTGACCACCTGTGAAACGTACTTTTGTGACGGACTGGAAGTTTTAGAGACATAGTAACGGAGAAGATATCAGTTGAGTTTCCAGGGAGCTTTTAGATTTAATAGATCAGAGGAACAGAAAAACATAATCAATTAATCGTGATCGTGAACGTTATAGACGAACGGATTAACACTGTTTATCAGTGAGCAAATGGATACGACAGAAATAGGAATTGTTAGATTCTAAACTAATTGACACTGCAAATGTTAGACGGAACGCCCAGAATTCAACGCTGGAGATGATGTTTGAGAATATAGGAGAGGGAATTTCAGGGTACCAAAACAGTATTGAGCAAAATATTGAAAATACTATGCAAACACGACACACTTTCACAGAGATAACCCGAATTATTTTATCTTCATTTCTTTTGGTCTTGATGATTCGACCGCCTCGTCTTCAAGGTTACATTACGAGTTCTTTTGCACTGCATAGTAATTTATTTGCTAAGCATCACGTATCATTTCTATTCTTTTTACATACTCCTCAAATACATTATATTTTCTTTCACTTTCCAAAACTTTCCTCATATCCCTTATATCCAACATATCTATTGTATCGTATTCTTTTATAAACCATCCTCTTTCTTCTGCGTATCTACTACAACCCCACAATACATGTTCTGGTGTTTCAGTTCCTGTGCCACATTGGCAACCATTATCTTCAGGTCTTCCTATTCTTTTCATGTAGTCTTCAAACTTCCCATGTTCTGTCATGATGGTTTAAACCATTTATTTCTTCTTGTAAACGTGAGTGTATCAATATATTCATATACTCTCCTCGGTTTTGTGCTATTCTTTATTTTGTCTGCCAATCTTCAATTACCAGTGTGGTTAATTCTTTTACTCTCTTCATTTCTCGTCTTTTTTATTAACAAATATATTTCCATCTTTCTTTAAAATAGATAAGAATTTGAACATTTTCATTTGCATAAGAAATCGATATACATAAATTCAACTATGACGTTAATGACTTCACTTGACACGGTATTATAATATCCAATCATAACATTTATGGGTGAATCAAAGATAGGGAATAAAAAAATACTAACTTGGATGAGAGAGATAATCAGGAAACGGTGGCGAGGAGTCTGACAGCCAGCAGAATGAGCGTGAAAAATGATTCTGTTTGCGAAACGTGAAAAGAAGACATGTGCATTGCAGTTCCGTACAAGGAAAAGATGAAGTTGATTAGTGCAATAGGAGACGACGGACAAATTGAAATAAGAGATGTAAATAAGCGTTAACCAAGAATAACAATATTTGGGATACAGAAAGCAGTAGATGAAAATAGTTTTCTGAATAGACTAGCGGATAAAGATGTAGACAAGGAAAATAGAGAGTTATTCGATGAGAATGTTAAGGTGGTTTTTATTTTTTAAAGAGTCAAATAACTGGGTGATAGAGAACGAAGTAAAGATGTTACATGTCATTCTAAGGCAAGAATACAGGGATACATTGGGATACATGAGGATGAACAGCTACGGAACGCAGGAAAATTTGAAACGCTTACGATGCTACAGGTGTTTCAAATACGGTCACATGGCGAAGGGTTGTTTATGCGAGCAACAAACTTGTGTCCATTGTGGGAGAATGAATATTTACAAGAACTGGCCGAATAGTGACAAGGAAAAGAGATACATCAACTGCATAAGAAGGAATATAAGCCATGGTCATTGTGTAATGGATTCTACGTATCCAGAACATTTGGCAACGCAGAAAGGGTAATGATAACATGAACTATGGCAATTAACGCCTATCAACAGAATATGCAGAGGGGAGTAGCTCTGTTGAGAGTTGTCTTGCCTCCTTACGAAGATGGAAGCTATTGTTTCCTTATACAGAAACAGTACACGCACGAAGGGCACACATGCGCGAAGGGCATATATTTCTGCGTTACAGAGTGATTGCAAAGAGAAATCAATTGAAACTTTTTCATTTCCTTTAGTCATGGTAATTTAAACCTCCTTGTCTTCCGACAGAGTAACTACTACAATCTTTTACAAATATTCATTTTATATTAATAACTTTCATATCTAATACAAATTAACTCAATAACAAATTTTCATATCTTCAAAAAAATCTCCCCTTTTTCTTCTTTTTTTCCAAACTCATCTATAGTCTTTCTTTTTCTCTTTTTAATTTCTCTCTCTCCATACCCATATGTGTCACGTAATCTCGAAATACTGCGTATTTTAATGAGCAATGATATACATTGTGGATACTGCCGTGTGGTGAGCTGAGAGCTGACCTATGAACATGTGAGTCGGGAGTGGGAGAGAGGAGAGCGGCCTATTTAAATATACAAGGTTGTGCGGGAGCTAATTACAGATGATAAGGCCGATTCAGTGCCAACAGCATTTCTTTATTTACCCAATATTTTCAAGAGGATGCAGGAGGTAGTCGTCTTCACCCCAGAGAGGGATGACTGGCGAAGGCAGCACTCAGCAGCGGATATATCGTCGTTCAAGCAACGAATAGTTACAATCGGTGGAATACTACTGAGTGTGGGAAGTACTTGTTAAGGAGCGGCATGCAGCAGCCGTTGACAGACCTCCAGTGAGATCAGTAGCCAACATGCGAGGAGAGTTAGAGATCACTGGTCGACCTCCTGTGTGGTCAGTACCCGAAGCGGACGGGAGAGGTCATGCGTTAAGCGGGTTGCCCCTTCTATTCCTGAACAGCTGTTTTTTATGCGCTACTCCACTGCTGATTCACTACCCTTCCAGTGACGTCCGAATCTCCTTGCCTATACGGAAAAGCGGCTCGCCGCCAACACAAAAATACGGACTTACAAATTCTCGTTTTGGATCAGTACAAAAGCTATAACATGCAGACTGTGATGTAACGGAAAAATGAATTTTAAATCTTTATCATCAATATATGCTGCAATTTTGGAAAAAAATTACAGAGAGACATACATTACATGGAGAAAATAATGGACGGAATGATATAGTAAAATGTTCTTATAGCAAAGTCCGAATGCGGTTGTGGGTATATAAAACTATAAGCAAAAGGGGGGAAATCTTCGAAAGAATTATAATAAATAATAACATGGAATTGAATATGAGTATGGTAAAACAACATTTCGAAGAGATGGAAAATTTTCTATTATATATTTTACGCTAATGAAGTTGAGCCGGACAACTGTAATGAATTGTTGACTTGTAGACGGGGTGGTAAGTGATCAATATGAAATATTTTTTTGTGATAATGGAAAGATATAACGTACTAAATGAAACAACTGGGTTTAAGACAGTATTGAAAATGAAGGATTGGGAAAAGTATGCTCAAGATCTTGAAAATTAATAAAAAAAGTTCATATAAATGTGTTGTACAAATAGAAGTTCGTAGAAATCTGGAAGGAGATTAATCAGTAAAAATAGATGAACTGTAGATGATTTTTATTGAGAATAGCAGTAAAAATGTGACGTGGCATGGAAGTTCACGCAGGGGAAGAGGATGGTGGGATGATAAATTAGGGATCCTAAAGACAAAACAACAAGACTGAGGGTGAGTATCAAAACGCGAAAAGATGCGGCAAAAGCGCGGAGGATCAATTAAAATATTACGAGGAGAAAAGGTGGAAGTTTAAGATAATGGTTAAGCCTGGCAAGGAGAAAATCTGGGTTGAATTTTTGGAACAAGCCCCCGAGAGGGGATGCTGGGGAATTCCGCTTTTAATAGCCAACAATAAATACAAGAAGGAGCAGTTATGGCATGCGCTTGAGCATGACACGGTATTCACTAAGGATCGGGAGGGTACTGGTGGCCTTTTTTAGAAAATTTTCTCATACACGTTGAGAGCGACGCTGTATGGAGTTCAGAAAAGATATTAGATGTTGACAAAATAAACATGAATGAAGAAGAGCTTACATCCCTAATACTGGAGCTGAAAGATAAGAAAAGTGCAGGGTGTGGTGGCTTGACTCGAGATGGTTAAGATGACATATAAAAGCTATATGCACAAGCTTTTTTAAATATACAACTCATGCATAACTTATGGGATCTTCCCTGCTCAATGGAAGATAGGGAAGCTTCGGGTTTTCTCAAAGGAGGAAAAAGGGGTGTAGGTTAGGCAAACTCGTATGGTCCGATAACGCTTTTACCCACGCTACGATTTCGGACAACTGACATGCTGACAAGATAAAAGACCATAGAAGATAATGAATATCTGAGTGATAAGCAATGTGAGTTCCAAAAAGGAAAAGAGACGGTAGATGCAATACATAGATTAGTGGCGTGTGTAGAGCAAAGAACCGAGTAGTAGACATTGGTGCTCTTCATAGACATATGCGAGTGTTTTGACAATGCGTCGTGGAAAATTACACTGCAAGAGCCGGAAGAGATGGGGATTCAGGTTAGTGTTCTAAAGTTGGTCCATCATACCTGAAGGAAAACGACTCATTTAGGAAAATAAGAAAGGATGTTCTCAGGGGTCCAAATCCGAACCCGATTTCTGGAATGTAATAATCAACAAACTTTGATGAGATTGAAAAACGGGAGGATGGAAACCATCACGCCGGTAGACGATATATCGTTTATTTAAACGGGAAGAGCAGAAGAGAAATGGAAGATAGAGGTAGACATGTACTGGAGTTTTGTCGCCAACAATTGACAGCATTACGATTAACAATGTCAAAAGATAAGACAGTGGAGTAATACATAGGAAATACGGCTGCGACCAGAAGAAATCTAAGAATAAGACTGAATGGAAAGAGAATTACAATAGAAAGGATTGTAAAAGGAGTCTAGGCGTACTTCTTAATGAAAAGCACAACTTCAATAAACATATAGAGTTCATATTTGACAAAACAAAGAACATACATTTAATGCGAGTTGAATTCATTAAGAGAAACCTGTCCAATAAATCTCTAATATCCTTGTATAAAGGATATATTCGACCGATACTGGGATATACGGCAAGTGTGTGGGCTCATAAGATTTTCAATATTTTCAAGATCCATATAGAGCGAAAGTTAGAAAGTGCGCAGCGTTTCTTGCATTCTCAGGATAATCTGATGCTATGTTACAATGCCAATAGCGTAATAGAAGTACTCCTTGAAATGCAACATATAGATCTTCACATAAAAAAATTATGGCTACAGTACATAATGCAAAACAAGGAAGTGTGCAAATTGGTGATGAAGATAATCCGAACTAAAGAAAAAGGTGCAAGGTCTAAATTGACGAAAAGGCTGTCGAGTGCATGACTAATTCGATGGGACAGATAAATGTAATACATACGTGACGTACGACATAGAATGAAAACAGGGAATGGAATGAAGGAAATTATAAAATTATAGACACGGAAATTCTGGGACTTATCTAAAGAAAATTGGGAAAGTTGAGGACAGTACATGTATGTGTGGAAAGTTGAGGAAACGCCTAGTCATATGCTTTGGGTTTGTGTATGGGATGTTCGAGAGTTTCCCTTTCATTCTGCATCTCTTCTAGTAAGATTTTTTATGAAATCCTTCATCCTGTCTACCCAGAATCCAGAGAGCATATATTACATATACACAGGTATTGCGTTCCGCTGTAAATGATTGGAATTGTGGTTTATTGGTGTGGATATTGTTTTGGTTCCATAATCGTTAGAAGTGTGATATTTTCCAAGTGCGTGGGAGAATATTTGACGAAATTCAACCCATAGGAAAATTACGAGATTAAATAATACGCAAGGCCATAGTTACGTATTTTAGGACTATAGAAATGAATCTAAATGGATCAGTGTTGCACCTGAATTTGTGTTTACAATGAAGAGTACTGAAAAGAGTATAACCTAAGAAAATTTGAGTGAATTTCTGGAAAATTACGGGAGAAATAAGCAGCCGAGAGTCCACTGATCGAACGTGCAGGAACTTTGCACGTAGATAGATGTATTAGTGCATGGATATTGGAAAAAACAAATTGTTAAATAGGGGTAGTGGATTTTGCAATAAAAACATCGGATCTCAACATATGAAGAAAGACCATATGTGTTGTATTCGATAGGTCATGGAGAATCTGAAAATATAAGATTAATCTTTCTGGAAAGGGACATATAGTGACTATGATTTGTAGAATAGTAGATGAAAGTGGGGAGCACGGAAAGAAACAGAAACGGATATTGGGAGTGATAATTAGTGCAGACAACCGAGAGGTAAAAAAGATATGACGTCGTCGACCTCCTTCGGTTAATGGGTTTAGTTAAGGAAACAAAGGAGAAAGGTATGATAGAGGGAATATTGAAAAGAAATTTTGAGTAAGAGGAAGATCTTAAACAGTTTCGACAGCGTACGAGGGTATTGTTTCGAGAAATACAAAAGGGGGAATGCAAAATTGGGTGATAACCTTCCGATATTTCGTAAATCGTAACATCAAGGACGTATCTTCATGGAAATGCGGAGTGTGCAAGTCACGAAAGCATATCACATCCGAGGTGCAATAGGTGGCACAGGTTCGGGCTCTTGACGAAAGTATGTCGTGAGAAGCAAAATACCTGCGCCCATTGCAAACAAGAGGGACATGGTTATCGAGATACAAAGAAAGAACCTGGATCGAATTGTCGCGGAATGTCATTGGATGGGAACGCGATCAGAAATAATATTAACGGAAAAAAGGTAGAATTGTCGGAGAAAGTGAGTGTTTCACACGCCCCGGCCTCCGGAGAAAATCATCAGGTTCTCTTGTGCCACAAGGGTTCTGTAGAGTTCGTACGTGTAAATATGTACTGTCGGTACAGTCGAGATATATAGGCAAAGATATCAGAAAGTTGACGTACATGTCAGAAGAAAAGAGACAGGACGATTTTGTTATATGTATGGGCAGTGATGCTCGTTCCATGATCCAAGTCGCACGAATAAGTGAGGACACCTGATGGAAGAATTTATTCTTATTTATAGGCAAGCAATTATTTAACATGTATGAAGAAAATATTTATAGGCTCACGGGGAACATCTCTGAAAGATCCGACGTTGGAAACACTATTACGGGTGACAAAACTCAGAAACAAGACAACGGAAGAAGTATTATGTCAACACAAAACACAAAAGAATCTGCCAGAAGACACCAATTTGCAGCGGCGACCAGCAGCCTCCTAAAAACAGTTTTTTCACCAGTGTGAATAGAAGGAGAATCAATAAAGAACGCTACTTATTGTTGAAGCAGAATTAATCTGATTGGAGCTTCTAAAAAAATAAGATTTCATTGTCGTGAAGTTTTTTATTGCTATGCCAATAATGAGTTGAAATTAGGAAGCAATTTCACACTATTTATATTGTGAATTTTAATAAAATGTTTCAATATGAAAAAATGACCAAAAAACGAATTTTATAAGATACAATACGTATTTTTGTCGTTTCTCGTTCTCTGGTGGACAGCCGAATTTGACTTGACAAATGAAATTGTCGGCAACGTTTTTCATTTGTCTGCAAAAAATATTCGGCGCAGCGCTGTGTTGGAACCTTGAACTACTTTGGCTTTCGCTTGCTTGCTATTGCGTGGGAAAGCAAGTCTAGGTCTGATCGCTGGCTCAACCTGGTGGCGTAAATCGAAACTACCCCTTTTTCGACGCGAGACAGCTGACTCGAGGTGTTATCGCAACGGCTGTATACTATATCTTCAAGGCGGGAATGTCGATTTTGCAGAACTGCGCAAGCGCTAACCACACCTGTAAGCAAGAGTTGGCTGATCGTCTCAGGTGTACTTAATCTGTTACCTGCACGATCGTTTTAATCGTGTTTGGATTTTTGGAAACATATTACATAGCAATCATATAGAAATACAGTGTGATGACATGACGGAACGGATTACGCGGTAGTAAATTGGTGAAAATTGATAGGAAAGGTGCATGAAATGCGGCTAATTGCGGAAGAGGTGCAGCTGAAGCAAACAGTGGAAAAAATTGATACTTTACAATTAGGAATATTGTAGCTGAAGGAGAGTTACAGTCAACAAAATAATGGTCGATGAGGACAGCGCTGGTGGACCAAGGAGTTGAGTATGATTAAAAAGGGGCTGTGTCGAAACACCGACGTCAGATGATGTACAAGCGTATATGAGGGACACAGGATGCAGACGAACCAAAAGCTTAAAAGTGGAAACGAAAAAATATAACATAGCGATAAAAGTGGCTAAGCAGAGGATTTGGGAACAGTGCTTGATGGAGGTACAAGAAAACACTTCTTGGGCCTTTCCTTGTTGAATAAATGCTAGGAAAGTACATCAAAAGGAGATGTAACACAGCATTGGGAATGATTATGGCACTTTTGCAGGTGATTATACGGAAGATGCGTTGTTTCCGGAGGGACACGGAAAAGAGCTAAAACAAACAGAGCGGTATGACTCTGATGGAATCTAGAAGATAACAGAAGCTAAATTAACACAGTAATATCGTGGAAGAAAAGTAAATCTCCTGGCAATGATAACGTAACGCACGAGTTCCATCAGACGATTCATGGCGAACTGAAGGATGTTGTATTAGAAATATTTAATGATTGTGTTACGCAACTGTTGGTACCACTACAACCGAAAATAGCTTAAAAAGTTAAACTGTTCTATTGAGGACCAACAAGGATCCCAGAGAATCTAAGATCGTATCGACCTATATCGATGTTACCGACATTTGGTGAGATGGATAATTGATAAATGGGTATCTGAGGATAGCAATCTTAAAAAAGAGTGAGGATGACTTAAAGGCCCGATGAAATTCGAACGGGCACCTATTCCATTAGCTCTATTTAGTGAAAATGGGACGAAGACGAACACATCTGCTTTAATCGATGTTTACACAATTGAAGGACAAAACTGGATCTAAAATATTTTGAAAATGTGATTGACGGTGACTTTCTTCTGCATCGATTAAAGTGGAACGTTGGATAAATTTTCTCTTTTAAAGTCAATCAGTATGTGATATTTGTAAATAACATTACAGTCAAAATTGCACCGTCTTGTTTGATGGTTACTTTGACGCCACGCATAGCACTCAACGAGCTGAACAAAAGCGGAGAAGTGGTGCAATGTCTTACGTTGATAGAAACAAAACTAAATTCACTGACATGTCTCAGAAAATGAAATAGAAAAGAATTGAACCAAAAATAACTGAGGCTAATTATTTTACCAGCATTGTGCGATGTGGAGTTGACATAGCAACGTCTAGCCGGAGTACAGCAATTATGAGTAAAGATATAGATTTTCTGATTGCATTAACTCCATCACAAACCAACGTACTTTTAGAAAACAAGGCAGAGGTTTGTTGAAGTTGAAAGTAAAACATTTTCTTTGTCAGAGTTATAAAATGAAAACTAGGATTTTCATCAAGTATTTTTTCTATTCATATATTGATTCAGTGGAAGTGATACCAACTTATGTATATATAGGAAAGGTAAAGCACTGATGTGAAAAACTTTGAAAAATATGAAATACTCAACGCCATCGCTGATACATTTTACAACCCCTCTTCTACACTAGGGGCAGTGTCAAAAGCTGGGGAGCAGATGTTTTTATCTACCATTCTCAACAACAAGTCTTAAATTGTCAAAGGTACTCAGCATTCCTTAAAGCAGCAAAGAAGTCAAAGCCGGATTCCACCTTCCACCAACCAAAGGCTCTGTCCAGCAGCACGATTTTCGAGTGTACTTGCAGGTACAAAGCTGGTTGGGCAGTTAGCTTTCTCTAGAAGCGTAGGTACGAGATAGCGATAGGACACAGGAACCTCTGATGACGATGCATCCTGCGGCTCATAATGTAATATTGAAGACGATTTTTGGTCTATGTATGACAGACTGTGGACGCTGAGAGGAATAAAATGTCCTGCAGTCTGTGGCAACTGTATAGGAACTTCCTCCAATAGGTCGATACAAGACCAGGAGCTTGAAGAAAGTGTAACGGAAGAATAATATTGAATAAGACTGCATATGAAGTTCCATATTAATTAATTAAACCATAATAAATTAAAAACATTAAAATATTTTTGTGGCGTGATATTTTACGTGTAAAAATTATCTCAAATGGAGAGAAGGGTTTCCGGAGACCATGAAACTGGTGGCAGAATGGCGGTGAGGGGTAAGTTTGGTAGGGGCACTCACTTCTCCACTCACAAGACAAGTGCTTAGACATAATTATTTTTACTGTAAGCACCTAGTACCTGTTTCGAAATTGTTTGTACAGACTGCCGAAAGTTCTATTTCCAGCAGAGATTCTTGATCTGATTTCATTTTCCATTTTATTGCCCTTGGTGAAAGGAGTTCCAAGGTTTGTAAAAGAAGTTACTTTCTCGTATTCTTTATTATTAATTTTAGTTAAGAGGAAGTTTGCTTAGTCGTGTTGTTTCTACGTACTTGGTTTTGGTTGTAATAATGTTAAGACCTGTTTGCTGCGCAGGAACATGAATGTCACTAAGTATTTCTTCTGTATCCAGCTTCTATATCCTTCTCCCCATTATCGTCAAGTCGTCCGCATAGGTTATCATTTGTTTGGTTCTATTAATGAGAGTACCATATTTTGCATCAGTGTGGTTTACCAATTTCTCTAAACATAAATTGAAAAGAATGGTTCATAAAAGATCCACTTGCCTATCACCCCGAGTAAATAAGATTTCTTGAGATTCCTGTATTTTGACTACTTTTTCGGTGTTACTTAAAGTTATTTCAATCAGGACTGGCAGATTCACTGGAACAAAAGTGAAATAAAGATCGGACTGGATACGATTATATAAAGGCCCAAACAGAGAAGGATCGTAAATGGTTAAAACTAACACCATGCGTAACAGAGTTAATGACTAGCCCCGGCAACTTCTGGGAATATTAACATAGGATACAGAGAATAGGGGATGGACAACGTATAGGTGGAGAAGAAAACGAAGGTCCAGAACACATTCTCTATACGGAACCGATTAAAAGGAACAGAAAGTGTGCCTTACATATATTATTTTAAACAGAGAAAGAGACCATATCGCGACAAGAGAAAAGTGTATTAATAAGACACGTGCAAATTTTGAAAGTATACAGGATTATATGACTGAATTGGAAATTATCAGGTGGTTTTACTAAAAGGTTTAACCAGGAAGGAACGTAAGTAAAGGAGATTGAGAGAACACGGAAGAACGGAATTGAGACAATTCTATCTTCAGCGACACATATTACGGAAACGGAACACAACATGGAGAAGATAATGACGAATAAAAGTATGTGTATTGTAACAAAACAAAAGATAGCGTGCCCAGGTAAACAGGACTCTACGTTGGAGAAGAAATATTGTAATATAAAATAATTAATTATTTAACTTTATAATAATGTATTGAATAACACTATCCCTCACGTTATTGCGCTAGTGATGATATAGTTACATAAATGAATCAAATGGGGTAGTGAGTAATACTACCAATACAAGAAATAAATTTTATGTGGGGTTCGTGTCCATTTATTGAAAAAAAACACACTTTTGGTCAACGAGACGCGTATAAATAAAAATGTTTTATTATTACTAACTAATACATTCCTAATAATAATATAATATCTACTCTACACATGCTTACACAAAATTTTTCCATATCATCCCCCAAAATTCACACGTTCTTGCTATATAATTATTTTACATAGATGTGGGTAAAATAAACAGTCCCTACCGCATCCTATTTTCCTATAATTACGTTACACAAAGTAAATAAGCAAAACTAATTAGTTTTGCACTAGATGAGAAGACATTATTATCATTTCTCTTTAGTTTGCCGCTCTCAATCAGACGCATAATTGTTCGTCAAATGACGCACTGCTTCGCCACTGTCATTGCTAGATGCAACCAGCCGGGTACAGTTACATTTAATACCAAAGTAATCTTGACTGCCTAGAGTGAATCTGAATGGTTGCCCTCGAGCTAAAGTCTGGATCAATGACCCTCCGATTTCCGGCTGGTGGCTTCCTGCGGCGCCTTCTCGCTGAATGGACCCATTCATCGATGCTACCAGTCACCTCGTTACTGTCAGCTGGCCTCCTAATTTCTCAATGCCGTCACTTCCTTGTCGCGGACGAACTTCGTGGCGAAGAGTTTGTCCAAGATGAAGACAACCAGTACGCGCTCTCGAGAACAACTAATAACTGAGTTGTCATCTCACTCCGTGGCATGAACGAATATTTCACACGAATACATTGTCGTGCAAATATTTTTCGAAATGTTTAAAGTTCCTGAATGTTCCTCGAGAATTCTGAATGGAACTCAGCAATTCCGTAATCGGCACTTAAGTTCAAAAGTATTCCGAAAAATCAGAAGTAATCTGAAGTAATGTAAAGTAATGATCTAAAGTACTGATCGACAAGTCGTAACGTATCGATCTAGTAATGACCAAGTAATACTCAAGTCATAATGACCAAGTAGTTTCACGAAGTGATGATCTCTAGTATTGTCGCTCTAATAATAATAATAATAATAATAATAATAATAATAATAATCTCAATGAATGACCGAAGAATTCTATGATAATAATTTCTGCGTCTCTGTGCACACCATTTTCTATCTCATCCCTTCTTCTACTAGAAACTTTGAAAATTGTTGACGGCCACATTTTTCTCACGTGATCTCAAGAGCAAATGATCTAGTTTCATGTACTCCACGTGGAGTACCGTTGATTGACTAACAATCAATGACGTAGGTTAGGTTTCTGTCGAATCATGTCGCCTTGTATTAAACAACAAACTTCGTTTTTCTTCTCACGACAGCACGCAGAAAAACATGTGACCCTTCGCTTCCGCAGGGTCTCCTACATCGTTTATTGCTTCGAGCACTTACGTGGCATTTTCCTTCGTTAATTGATATTTGTTGATCGTCAAAAGGAACTCTCGGTTTTGGCGAGTCTGAACTCGTCCATATGTTCATAGAGACTATCCCAGTTTTCGAAAGTATCTCCTTTTGTTAGGGTACTGCATCGTCTTACGTTTGTGTGCCTAGCGCCACCTTGTCTTTGATCCATTGAATTCGCACCCTCTTCAAATCCCTAAAATTTATAACCTTGTTTTTCGGAGTTGGGGTCGCCGCCTAGAAACGTCAACATACATTTCTTACTCCCACACCCTTTGCTAAATGAAGACACAAGAGGTCCTTGGTTAAATTTTGTTGATATTTCTATTATCTGGGTCACGTCTGTTCTCCCTTCTGTGTGAGCGACAACGCTAACAGTGTCTCTTTGAATTTTGTCGCCCGACTCCCACGCTCTTTCTGAGTACTTGCACCGCGGCTTCTACGTAATTCTGAACGTATTTCCAAATATATTATTTGTTGTGGGAGCGCGCAGCATACCCCGCGAAACCGTCTTTCTTTGAAGTAGATGTTTACTACGCAACATTCCCAGTTTTCTGAGAAATGTGACCCTTTCACTATTCAACGGTAAACGGCGTCCCTTTGTCTGTACTTCGTGCGAACTGATGCACGCTCCGCCACCATCGCCTCCGTCAACGGTGGGTATTTGAACTATTAATCAACNAAAGAGAAACTTGCAACTGGTACAGGTATGGTGATTAGGCTGACCAAAAGACAAGGAGAAAGATTCTGTCGACTCCTCACTTATTTGAACTGTCACTCCACTGGCTAATTTCTTTAACTTGTCATCAAATGAGGCGTTCACTATCTTTTTATGCAATTTCACACAATTACTGCATCGTTACCTACGTAATTAGCTGTCTTCGCTGCCACTATCACTGACTTCTGCACACTTCTTTCTCTCCATACCTATAGTTTCTTATAATGAAGAGAAAACTTGAAAATAAATGTGACACTACTTCTATAAATTAAATTCTATTATAAAGTGAATGAAAAATAGAAAAAAACATACAAATCACTCACAAATTTGACGAAACAGTTTCGGCGTACATCCTTCTTCCTTCAATTTATACATAGAAGTTTTTTTCTACATTGCGAATTGCATAGCAACCCATGGCCGCAAACGCCTGGAGTACATGATAGCAGAGATCGAAGATTGGAGAGGAAACATGAGAGTGATTCATTTGAAACATTTACTGGACATAATGATTACAAATTGTGTACGACGTGAATACAGTTTTAATGTTACAACAGATGGTCGAAATTTGCACCATCTGCCATGCCTGACACCATCGGAGAATTGACTGCCGGACACGCTGGAATACTATCGGAGTTTTTTTTTATTGTAGCAGTTGCGCAGATGATTCATGCGACGAGATCCATTGCAGACTCCACAGAATCGCGATACATGAGAGATTTCATGGGTCTCCACAGGAGAAATCAAGGCTCGATAAAACAGGTGAGCGTGGGGACCTGGGAAACGGTCCACCACACTCAATCCATGCGGGAATGACCCGTTCCAATGCCTATGAACAACCAGTCCAAAATGAGCAGGCACCCCATCTTGTTGGAACCACATGCTGCACCTCACATTTGCTGGAACATCTTCAAGCAAACCGGGAAGAACCGGTTCCAGAATGGTTGATAATTCACGGTGGTCATGCGGGATGGTAAAAGGTACAGCTTGACTTAGCAGTCACCGACCAATCCCGCCCACACATTAACTGTGAAGCGATGTTTTGCCACGTGGTGCCCGCAGACCGATCGTTTCTTGTACCTACAAATGCTCATTGTAGTGATTGAATACGCCATACCTAGTGATTGTGGCCTCATCTGTAAACAACATATAAGCTGGGAAATTCACATCACGGCCACTTTGTTGCAGAAACCACTGTGCAGGATGTTGATCAGGGGGTGATAACAGAAACCTTCGGTGAAGAAATGCTTGTAAGGACTCGGCGTTCAAAACACGTTGGACACTGCTACGAGACATTTTTAAGCCCGAGGCAAGAGCACGTATGCTAGAGCTTGGATTGGTCTCCACGGAATCCAACACATAAATATTTAAGTCCATTTTAATATAATTTACTCGCTTATTCCTTTTCTTTTTTCTATGTTTTTGGCTTCACCCTCGTTATATTTTCGTTCATCGTCTGTCCATACTTCTTTCGTCCCCCGTCTCGAGTAATCATGGTCGTGTTACCGATAGACGTAAATATAGAGAAAAAAGACCTCGGTGTATAACCTGCAAAGAGGAGAAAAGATAGAAATTGACGGAGAACGAAAAATGAATATATGTGCAGGGTGAAAAAGGAGGATAAGCAGGTAATTTATAATGTGTCAGGAAGTAAGGTGAGAAAAAGGTAAAAGAGGGATGTGACCCACATAGATTTATAAATTAGATAACTTAATCTTAAAAGAAATGAAAATAGTTCAAGTCTAATAAACTAACATTAGAAACTCGGACAGGATATGGAGCAATGAATATGTATCTCTACAAGAGTGGAATGGAAAATACTAATTTTCGGGAAAACAGCGACAACCGCGTTGTTATAACCCAATTAGCATATGCTCTAATAATTCATACAAAGTCCAAAGGGTGAGCTAGTTTCTCTTATATAGTCTGCTTCATCGGATTCTATTGTTTAAAGTCTTTGACTAAAACTAAATGACAAAGGGTCTCTAACGGGCTAGGGATTTGTCTGATTTTACTGTTTCACATTAATTTTGAGTCACTAAAGTTACAGAACTACTTCAAAAGCGGCAGATAGGTAATTCGTCCGGGTTTTCACCTTCCAGAAATGGTTCATTGAAATCTTACTCTTAGTTTACTTGTTTTTAATAATATCGTCCAATAGAATCTTATGTTATGTTTATTGTGCTCTTTGTAGCTTATATTTTCGTAGTTCCGTAAAGTTTTTGCACAAAAAAATTCACTCACACACCTCTCTAACCTCTTTTTCCTACATTGAATGTTTTGAAACAGGACACATTAAACTAACCATATACTATATCACTACGACATTAAACAAAGGGCTCTAATGACGTTGACGAGCCCTGAAGCCTCAATAAAAAACAACATTAAATCCTGTCGTGGTCCTTGGAAGGTCAACACAATCCTCAGAATTTACATACATGTTTTTTTCCCTTTTCTCTTTCCGCAGTCAAGCGTTAGCAATGTGAAACAATACCAACTCCTGGGCACAAGGTAAATGCATCAATAACCAGTGAAGCACCTCTAATAGGTATAAAATAACGGAGCTCGTAGGCAGTGCTTTCACTTGGAGTGAGTGCAACAAAATATATTATCCAAGGGTTGTTCTTAGCATCAAAAGCAACAGGATCCCGTCGACCGAGAGCAAACTCAGTGCAAAAGGCGCGCTGGATTGTGGTTTTAGTACCGCCATTATTAATATTTTCCATCCTAACGCACTATTTTTGGATCAAGTCATTTTGTGTAATAAAATCTACGCATTATTACGCTTCTAACGGTTTCATTCCCACCACTCAATCTCTTCCGTAGCCATAAGAATAACTGTGCGAAACATGAAAGGTTTATACGCCCCATCGTGTTTTCAAAACCTGGTATGTTTCCCTTTGTTTCGAATTATTTAATTTACATGAGAAAATCTTCGACACTCGTAATCTTGAATTGTACAAGTATTACCAAAAGACATGCCAGTTCATGATAAAATGAGTGTACTTTTACACGGAGGAATGAAATTATAACCATTTCATTTATGTCTATTGTACTGAAAATATTTAAATTTTATCTCACTATCAGCAATTTTCAACAGCAAAATAAAGTTGCAAAGCAGACATAGGTGAACTGTTTTTTCCATTTACATTAAAGCACAGTGCATACCAGTGAAACGCGTTTCATGACCGATGAAACACCTATTCATTAAATTTCACGTCTTATAGGATGACTTTTATTTCAGATCATAAGTAGGAACATTTTATGAAAAATGTGATGTATGGGATTATTTGAGTATGGTTGTTTTCTTAATCATATTTTGTCCGTCTAAAAACAATGCATGTACATCAGCGGAGAATCTTTTTGAGCAATGTGGTGTTCATTTTCCCAAAGTCATCATTGCTCGATGTATAAATTATGTTTAGTGGAACAAGGCCCGCTGCGCCTCTAGTGCCTTTTGATGGCGCTGGTGCGATTTTTAAAAGTTAACAACGATTATAATTCTTTCAAAATAAAGATTAAGATAATCTTCGATTAGTTTTGTTCGATAATACTCAAACAATATGATCGAGATTGAATTTTCCTCGTCGCAATTAAGAAAGTCGTGATTATTTTCTATTTGGTAAAGCTACGCCTAAGCCGTGGAAAGCATATTGTGGCAATTACAATTCAGTTACCAAGGCAACCTTTAAAAACATATATTAAAACAAATGTGTTTTAACTACGCAACCTCATACTTGTACATGAATTAAGCTTATTTTTAACTGAAGTGAACTAGTTTTTTATCTTCCACGTGGCCATATAAAGTTTGTAAATGATATTGTGATAAAGAAATTTTAATTGTTTATTTTAATTTTGCTGCTTTAAATACATTACTTTAATCACATTTCAATGCCTACAGGTGATCCGCGGAGATGTGGAATTTGTATTTGTGTCCATAAGTCAAAACTACTATGACTTCACGTATTTGGATCCAACAAAGCCATTCCTCCAAAACTCGTTCCTTTGGTGAGTATGAGCAAAAACGCGAGAAATTATTATCATTTAAATATTTAGGTCCACTTTAATATAATTTACTCGCTTATTCCTTTTCTTTTTTCTGTTTTTGGCTTCACCCTCGTTATATTTTCGTTCATCGTCTGTCCATACTTCTTTCGTCCCCCGTCTCGAGTAATCATGGTCGTGTTACCGATAGACGTAAATATAGAGAAAAAAGACCTCGGTGTATAACCTGCAAAGAGGAGAAAAGATAGAAATTGACGGAGAACGAAAAATGAATATATGTGCAGGGTGAAAAAGGAGGATAAGCAGGTAATTTATAATGTGTCAGGAAGTAAGGTGAGAAAAGGTAAAAGAGGGATGTGACCCACATAGATTTATAAATTAGATAACTTAATCTTAAAAGAAATGAAAATAGTTCAAGTCTAATAAACTAACATTAGAAACTCGGACAGGATATGGAGCAATGAATATGTATCTCTACAAGAGTGGAATGGCAAAATCTGATACATGTATATTCGGAAATGCTGTGGATAATGTGGAACATTTATTATTTGATTGCATGATAAATGGAGATGAACGAGGGAGTTTGATTGCAAAAATGAAACAAATGGGAATATTTACCTTTTTTCGTTTGGTTTCTAAGATTACACAGTCTCTCAGCCCAACGACCATTGCCTGTGTTCAAGGTCTATTGCTAGAATCTCTGTTTTATTCTTTCTTGTTGTCGTTTTTGTTTCTCACTGTTTGTATCATGTCATTTTCACATTTGCCTCGATTTGTTCGAACTTTTTACTTCTGTACTCATGGCCTGAATTCTCTTAGTTCGATTCTCTGTTCCCTTTCATCATTGTCCGTTGGTGTGGCTGTTCCACCTTCAGACGTCTGTATGACGTTCCCTTCCCAAACCGCGAGGATGTAGTGGAACTTCTACTATCATAACGTGTATGCTTCCATCATTATTACTATTTGTTGGATATATTCTTGGAACTCGTCATACTCCTCTATTCGACGTATGTAATCCTCCACATGTTTCCCTCTGGAATGTGTATGCATCTGTGTTCGCGCATCCGTGTAACACTTGGTTGACATTTTCTGGTCATTGACCGCACACACACGTATCATATCATCGTCTCTTAAATACCGTTTCACTCAATAACAATTGAAATTCTCCTGTCCTGTGAGGATTTCCAATAGAAATGTACAAAACATTAATAGAAATGGAAAAGAAGTACATCATACAATTCAGTAGAGTGTACAAACCCTTTATTAACTCTGTTTGGGGCAGGGACATGAAGTAAATAAATAAATTCCACTTGTGAAGGTTGGAACCATTTTTTGTTTTTAATGCTATACGCCACTGAGGCCATAAACCTGAATAATTTCTGTCAACCGGCTCCTTGGTCTAACAAATATCCCAGCGTATGTCCCATAAATATGAGTTCCTTCCCAATCTGCTTTTCCAAGATTTTGCCATCCATGATATCTGTTTATTGTCTATTCAGTGTGACATGGAGAATTATCTTCTCCCCACCTATTTTTATAATTACAGACTGCTCTTGTAGGTAGGAGTTTAAAATATTTTGCAAATCTTGTGAGATACCCTTCCGTTATATTGTTGTAATGTGACTTGTCATATTACACTATCGAAGGCACCTTCGAAATCTATCAGAATAATTAACGCCTCTATCAGAATCTACCGATAAGTTGTGTACATGTGCTCTGTTTCTAATGTCCGCCAAGTAGTGTAACTTTAATTTTTTCTTCGTCTAATTACGTATCGGACCACCTAAACTTATTGTCTAAATTATCATTTAGAAATTTATCCCAGTCATCTCGTTTCTTCTTTTTATGAGCGCTTTATATTCTTTGAGAACTTGTTGATCCCTTTATTGTCCAGGTTCTTACTCTACAGATCCTTCTATAGTCTCTTTCGTTTACTTGAAGAACTAGGATATTAAAGTCTTAAATTCGTAATAAAAGAAATGCAGGTTTGACGATTTGCGCAGAGGTTACATAAAGCTAGAAGAAGCGCTTGATTAACGGTAGGGACCGACGTCTCAAAGGCAGTGAATAACTGCACCCAAAATACCAGACGTCTACGGTCATATAGAGGTATTGAAGAAAAGAAAATAGAAGAAACAAAAAGAAAATAATAAATTAAATTTAAAACCCTGGTAATGACTACATGCCAAGGTTTAGGGTAAAGAGACAATAAATCAATAGACCATAAGGTTCTTCGTGTGTGAGCAAAGAAATAAATAAATTTCATTTAATTTTATATATTCGAACGCTAGCACCACCCAGCATGACGTATTATGTATGTGCTCCGCAAAAAGACGCCAGATGAATATAGTTCAAATCTGCAGCATTAAGATGCATTTTCAAACGCCATTTTTAAGAAAATCAGCAAGAAAATGCAATGAAATATGGCAAGCACGTACAGTGAAAAACAAACAAGCTGCCACGCTGTTTTACAAGTTGAAAATTAAACACAGTAGCTTAAATATAGCATTTTAAATTTATATGTGTGAATTTTAGCACGGTCTCGTATGGAGAGACGATTTTTTTCATTTTATTTTAATCACATGTACAGTATACATATACAGATCCAAACATTCATTTTTTGGTCCTTTAGGTTCTTAGACCGCCTTGTATTCATCCATGTCATTACAAGGCTCTTTATTAGATCTAATCTGTATTTTATTTTTTTACTTCCTTATTGCATCACTCTGCTGTTGTGATGCACTCAGTAGATTCACAACATTACCGTCCCTGCCTTAAGGAGGCAGACGCTCATCTACTATCACAATCCTTTTTTATCATGTCTCTTATTATTCCTATTTTCGTTGTGTATTCTCTAAACTCATTAAATCTCTCTTCCGTGTCAATCCGTGCTGTCTTATTATGTATTACATTTAGGTTATGTTGTTTCATTAGTTTGAGATAGTTTCCTCGTTCATATTCATTTGTGGGCAATCCCAGAATTGGTGTTCACATGTCACCTCTGCTTCTCCACAATGACTCTGTCTATCTTATTATATATCTATTCACCTAGTACTTATTGAAAATTTCATGCCCTGTCATGTATTCTATTATGTGTGGGTTTAATTTAAACCATTTTTCCCTTTTATATGTGAATGTTACACCTGAAATATATTCATATCTGATTCTCCCTTTTCATGACTTCCTCCATCTGATTTGCCATGCCGCTAGAACTTCTTGCATTATTACATCCTTCCATCGTCTCCTCTTTTAATCTCTTTTTTCCCAATGTTCATCTATCAATTTTGTTTAACATATCTTCTATATTACAATTTCACAATTTACAAACAAGTGGCATTATCCCATATATCACCTCTAGTGCATCCTGTGACACTCTTCGGTATGCTCAACATAGTGCTAATAAGCACGTGCGTTGTACTGCACTTAATTTTTTCTCTATGTATTGCTTTGTTTTTCTGTACCCCCATGCTTCTAACCCATACGTCAAAATTGGCCTGATTGATCTCTTGTGGTCCTTTTGTGTACTTATTCAAACCAATCCTAAGTAGTATATGGTATATTTTCTTTGCCTTCGTCCTTACATATTTAATATATGTTGTAAACAGTAATTTTTCATCTATCACAAGTCTTAAATACTTATGATAATTCAACCTTTCCGACATATAATTTTATAACTGGATTTCTTCTTTTACGACAACTGTTTCCGAACCACATTATTTTGTCTTGTTTATAGACAGTTTCAATTTGTTCTCCATATGTTGCATCATCCTTTGTCCTTCATCATGTAATTCCTCTTTACTCTCTCCTTCCACTATTACATTCATCTGGATACGCAACGAATTTCACCCTGTTGTCATCTAGTTCTTGTCTCCCATAGACCCAACCTCTCGTCCACGTCGCGGGAAATGGGCAACGTCATAAAGTAAGGGATTGCCTGCTGGGGTGATGTACAGTGGGGACAACGTGTGCCCCGAGACCGCTTCGGTAGCAGTGAAGGCCTACCAGGAACCCCTAAAATTGGTGGCTAACGGGGCTCTGGTGAAGATGCTGTGCCTTGTAGCAGGTGGGGTTTGCTCTCCAAAGGCTAAGGGAAGAAAACCCCGATTGCAAATTACCCGTCCTCCGGAAGAGGTTGGACGTAGGACTAACTACCAGCTCCTCTAAAAATCCTAAGTTATGAAACTTTAACTTCAACGAAAGAAAGCCGGACTGATTAACGGAGACAAACTTGGCAAGGAAAAGGATAAAGAGAACGGACAAGGAAATGGCGGAGGAAAGAAAAGTGAAATAAAGCGTAAGTCAGATATGAATATTGGAACCTGCAATGTGAGGTCTATGTATCGCCCAGGAGCTTTGAATATGTTGCTGGACCAAACAACAAAATTGAAGCGGAGTATTATTGCACTGCAAGAAATAAGATGGGTTGGAAGTGGAACTATAGAAAAGCGAGAAGCTAGTGTATTCTATAGCTGTAGTGAGGAGAAACACGAATTTGGTACAGGATTTGTGGTACATCAGCAGGTAAAACATCTGGTAATTGGTTTCACACCTATTAGCCCAAGACTATCGACGCTTACAATAAAGGAGAAGTTTTTTAACTACTCTATAATAAATGCCCATGCACCAACGGAGGAATCTGAGGAAGAAGAGAAAGACTCATTCTATGAACTTCTGGAAAGGGCATATGATAGATGCCCTGGCCATGACATTAATATAATTGCCGGTGATCTAAATGTTCAAGTGGGAACGGAACAGATGTTCAGACCATCAATAGGAATCCACAGTTAACTTACCATAAGTAATTATAATGGATTGAGACTCATACTGTTTGCAGCATCTAGAAATATGATTGTAGGCTCATCAATGTTTCCACATAAAGACATATACAAAGGAACATGTATATCGCCAGATAGAAACACAGTAAACCAAATTGATCATGTGTTGATGGATGCACGACACAAGTCAGACCTCCTGGACGTGAGGACTCTTAGAGGACTGAATAAGGATTCACATCACTTTTTGGTATGGGCGCGTGTGAGAGCTAGGATCTCCAATGCTTCAGAAGAAAACAAAATCAAAATACTTAAATATAATATAACAGTCTTAGAATCATCTGAAACAGAGAGCAGTATCAGGAGAGAATAACACAGATCCTCAAGAATACTGAAGAGACCAACAATATCGACCATCAGTGGGAAATGGTAAAAAGTGCAGTGGAAACATCAGCAATTGAAATGTTGGGTACTGGAACAAGACTTGTAAGATCACCATGGTTTGATACTGTGGCAGAACGGGGTTTAAAAGTTAATAATTAATACTCAGAAAATAATTTTGAATGGTTATAAGTGAATGCCCCGGCTAGCTCTTCTCAGGGGTCCACAATACTAAGAAGGGTTCGATTTATATCTGAAGGAAAAAAGGACCATGCAAAGGTTCCAATTACGGAAAACGCAAGGCAAATCAATCCATTAATAACGCTATTTTAATACCTGGAGACATTCCCCACACAAACAAATCGCCCCCAAAAGACAAAAACACCAATGGAAATCAAACCTTTACATTACACTAACGCCAAAGTGACGTCATTCCCACCAAAGGGACACACTAAATTTCACATTCCTCACACCAACAAATCACCCCCAAAAGACAAAAACACAAATAGAAATCAAACATTTACATTACACTAACGCCAAAGTGACGTCATTCCCACCAAAAAGACACACTAAATTACACTGGCTTTAACCATAACATTTACTAATTAGCAATTTCATCTACTTTTCTCATACCAATCACAAAGGTCTTACACTGACTTTAATCCTATTTAATTAACAATTTAATTGAACTTTCTCTTCATCATAACAGTTCACTGAATTTACAGGGCATCATTCTATTAACAAATGAGTTCAGTCTTGGCCCTGATTTGGTCCAGAGTTCGTGCTCTTTTTATCACTGATGCTAATTACTCTGTGACGCGCAAGCGCAATACGATGTTGGCTTAAACATTCAACAACCATCGCACCATACCTCTCAAGATGACAGACGATTACGGGTCGGAAAGTAGCGCCCTCGCAGAAGTCAGCACGGCTCCAATTCTCAGGCACCTGCGAACGGCGTCGAGCGACGACCCCAAAAGTCGCCGTATTCGTCTTCTGTGTAATCGGCTCCCCCGAACACAGCGTCAGTATTTGCAAGGCCCGTTCGAATAGCCACTCGAAATAGTTTAAACTGAGTTGTGAGCTCTGCGCGATATCAGCTAGTGATTTAGTGAGATCAAAAAATGTGAGCGAACTAAACACATCTGATTTCCTCCAGAAAAACTGAGTTGTGAAAAATCGCATGAGCAAACTTCGATGTGAGAAACGAATGAGCTATATGAGCTACGAATGAGCTACGAAACAGCAACGAAAATGAGAAATCTATGTGAGCTCCGAATAAGCAACAAATGAGCTATCTGAGCGTAACAAATGAGCTCGAAAAATGAATCTGTGTGAGCTACGAAAATGAGCTCCGAATAAGAAATCTATATGAGCTACGAATAAGCAACAAATGATCTCCGAATAAGAAATTTATATGAGCTCCGAATAAGCAACAAATGAGCTCCGAATAAGCAACAAATGAGAACGAAAAATCTCTACGTCTCTGTTAAATAAGCTCCATCCCTTCTGTTTTCCCAAAATTTTGAAAGTCACGTGTGCCGAAAGCTCCCAATCCGAAATAATTTCCCCTTCCTACGCCTGGGTTCTCATTGGACCCTTTAAAGGTCCTTCTAGAACCTTCTAGAACATTCTAAAAAAAAACGTTTAAATCTCCAACGTTTTTGCGAACAAGTTTGGGCCTGTTCTTGCCCCGGCGGCCACATGGTGTTCCTAAGGATGGGTGGGACCTCCTCCCCCGCCTCTTGCTCGCTAATTTCTAAAGGGCCGTAAATCGTAATTGATGTCAAAGAGACTACCGCCGACGACCGCAACCACGGTTGTTGTTCCCAACCGTTCTCCGTTCAAATTTTTCAACTCCTCGACTAACAAAATTCCGCAACAGAATGATTAAATTGGTTAATTATTCAAATCTCACAATACTGAGTGTGAGATGGCAACAGAAGAAAAGAACAGGGCATATAGAAGGACGTTATAATCAAGGCGCACAAGAGGAATGACAGAAATCTATAAAGAAAAACAGAGAATTGAAAAGAAGACCCAGCAAAGAAGAAAGAGAGAGTGGATGAAGACCAATATTGAGGAAATGGAGTCTATGAGGAGTAAGAATGAGACAAGGAAATTCTATAGAGAGGTAAATGCGGCACGTAAACTCTTTTATGGCAAAACTAGTCGGATAAGAGATGGAGAGGAAATTGTAGGTGAAAGGAAAGATATATGCGAAAGATGGCGCCGACATTTTGATAAACTTCTCAATTTCAGAACGGTATCAAGAGACTCAGTAGAAGTGCAAGAAGCAGATTACTCTGGTGAAAATACAGATACACCAACCACAGAAGAAGTGAAAAGTGCCATGAAGAAATTGAAGAATAATAGAGCCACAGGTACATTGTATACCAGCGGAATTGCTAAAGCACGGTAGTGGTGAATTGGAACGGACTTTCCTAAAAATAGTCGTCTCAATATGGGAGGAAGAAGAAATGCCACAACAATGGAAAGAGGTAATTATATGTCCTATATACAAGAAAGGAGACCAACTAGAGTGCGAGAACTATAGAGAAATTACTTTGCTAAACTTGGGATACAAAGTATTTTCCAATATACTGTTTGACCGTCTCCTCCCAATCATTTAGAGAGAAATAGGGTCATACCAATGTGGTTTCCTACCTGGCAAGTCAACTATAGACCAGATCTTCACCCTGAGACAAATTTTGGAGAAGACAATCGAATTCGTAATTGGCACGCACCACCTCTTCATTGATTACAAGGCAGCATATGATAATATAAACAGAGATTAGTTGTATCATGCTGTGATAGAACAGGGGATTCCTGGGATATTGGTAAGACTAGTGAGAATGACAATGAGTGAGACACGAAGCAGCATAAGAACTGGAGGAATGATGTCTGAAACATTAGATGTTCAAAATGGAGTACGACAAGGAGACGCGCTGACGGGTCTACTCTTTAATGTCGTCCTGGAGAAGGTGATGAGAGATGCAATCCTTCTGAGCAGAGGGACTATTTTCTATAAATCAGTGCAGATACTCGCCTATGCTGATGATATAGTAGTAAGAAGTCGAAAAGCAATGAAGGAGACATTTATTGCTCTAGAACAGGCTAGCAGGAATATGGGGCTGAGTATCAACCAACAGAAGACGAAATATATGGCTGCTGCGAAAGCGCATGGAATTAACATGCTACCCTCAATAATTGTGAACAATTAAACCTTTGAGAGAGTTGAGCAATTTAAATATCTTGAATCGACAGTTAACTACTCCCATGACATTTCTCAAGAAATTAATCAGCGATTAATAATAGGCATTAGAGTTTATTTTGCCTTAAAAACTCTTCTCCTCAAGGTACTTGACTCGCATTAGCAAGTTAACCATGTATACGACACTCATAAGACCAATGCTCACATACGCCTCTGAAACTTGACAATTAACAACAAGAGTCATCGAATTGCTTGAGGCATTCGAGAGAAAAGTGCTCCGAAGAATTATCGGACCAGTTTGTGAAAGAGGAATATGGAGGAGGAGGTACAACCATGAATTGTACACTATTTATGAAGATCCACCTATTAGAAGAATAGTGAAATCAGCTAGGTTGAGGTGGACGGGTCATGTGGCACGGATGAGTGATGCGGAGATACCCAAAAGGGTATTAGATGGAGATCCTGGGGGACAGAGAGGACGTGGACGACCCAGAACCAGATGGATGGATAGAGTCATCGAGGATCTTCGGAAGATGGGATATAGAAATTGGAAAGTTTTAGCATCCGATTGAGATGATTGGCGGAGGATTGTTGAAGAGGCCAAGGTTCACAATGAACTGTAGAGCCATAGAAGAAGTCATTGTTCATTATAACGTTCCAGAATAGTGGTCCTTTTGCAGAACCCTGTACACATCCCCTGGTTGCTATGTTCTATATTAGTTCTTCTCCTATTTCTAGTAGAAAAAAATGTTTGTGAAATACGATTTTACTAGCCTACAGAGAAAATGCGGAGCTTCTTTATTATTTAATGTTTCCATTAATATTTTCCAGTGTGATTTATTAGAAGCTCTTTCGACGTCGAAATATATGCTTAAATAATATTTCCTCTCTGATATTCTTGTAAAAGTTTCTCTTGTGCGTTCTCTGTTCCTCTACCTCTTAAGAATCCAAATTGCCTTGTATGCAGGTTAGTTGCACCTTCTAAGTAAGTACTTATTTTCTGATATACTCACCTATACACAAATTTTCTAAAGTGTAGCAACAGAGCTATAGAATGAATATTTTTGGGGATCCCTTCCCGGTTTTACAAATAATTTTAATTTCGCTATCTTTATTCACTTATTGAACCATTTCGTGTGGTGTATTGTCATCTCCGGATTTCTTGCGTTTTGCTAATTGATGAATTGTCTTTCAATCCTTCTTAAGTCATTTCTCCTATTTCAGTCTTATCTTTCTCCTCGTCATATGTATTTAGTATTTCCTCATTGTAGTCACATGTTATTGGAAAAATATTTTTTAGCAGATGAGTTCCAAGGCTATGCCATATGGTTTTTATTTCTCCATATCCTGTCATGCTACTCGATAACTTTTTATTTTTTATTTTTTCTACTCCAATTTTTAGGGAATTCCCCAACAGGAATGTTGCGTATGTTCTCCAACATATTTTGCCCAATCCCTTCTCTTTCCCATAACGAATTGTATTTCTAATTACCTTTCGAAGATCCTGATATTGTTTCCATAAACTGTCTACATCTTTGCAATGGTTTTTTCTTAGTCACCGTTTCATTTTATTTTTCTTATTATTTTGTGTTGTTAAGTAATGCGTCCACAATGATTGCCCTTGCTGTATTCTTCTTTCTGTTCTCTCTTCTATACATCCTTTCAGTATGTTCATTTGTAAAGTATTTCCGTATTTGTCTTAAGCTTTGGTACTTCTTCTTGTCAGTTCATCTTTGCATGTTGTAAACCTTTCCAATTGACCCATATCTGGAACACAGACGTGTTCTACCCATTTTTATCCTTCGCTCTTCCCTATTTGCTTCCACCTTTATTACAACTCCTGCGTGATCGCTTTGGACTCCTTCTCTTGTCTTCCATGATGTTAAGGTATTTTGCTTCCAAGCATTTGTTGTTAGATCAATTATTGATGATCCCGCTTTCCTTATTCTCCCTGTATGTATTGTGTACTGTTATTGTTTTGTAATTCAAATTCTTCCGTTAGGTTCCCCCTTTTGCTTGTCTTTTTGCCCCCCCCCACATTTGTGTATAACGGTTGCTGACCAGGAATCCAGTTTATGCACTACCTTATATTTTAGGGGTATGCACATTGCTTTGCATTTTCCTGCTGTTTTTACACGTCAAATTTGTATTTCTCTAGATAATTTCCTACTTCTGCTGTTCCTATACGCCCTCGCAGTAGGTTTTGCTGTACACTTTAATCATTATAATGTATTGGTAATCCTAATTGTTATAGCTACATTGAATTCCGGACAATATCCTGAACTCCATAATTGGCTGCTATATTCTTCCTTATGCAATTTATACATCGCCTTTACTTTGATGTTCTATCACAACATCTATAACCATGGCCTTCCTATCCACAAAACCCACAATAGTCTCCTGTCTCCTTGCATATCCTCGGCTTATGCCCATATTTGAAGCATCGATAGCAGCGAAGTGGTTGTAAATCCTCTAGTTCTCTGTAAGTTCTCATTTCACCGTATATTCGTCCAGAACTACGCAATACCTTAAATGAATTTCCTGGTACATCTAATATTAAATTTTCCGTTTTTCTAACCACTCTTCTCTCTGTACAAAATTCTTTTTATGTTTTAAATTCCTCATCTCGTCTGATTTTATGTTCCTATATGATATTGTAAGTATCTATTCTTTCTTCTTTGCCCCTACTTCTCTGCCATATATTTTGAGTCGTGGTAGTCGGCGCGCACTCTCATATATTTCTACCCCCTTTCTGTTTTCTAAAACGCCTATTATTCTTTTCTTTTTTGTAACATACGGCAGCACAATTTACATTTTTTCTCGTTATGTGTCGATATAGATATTTACCCGTCCGTCTCGCAGGTGTCGCCGAATATCATCTTTTACTTTATCCTCGTTTAAAATTGCGTATATCCGTTTTCTTTTGTTTCTTTCGAGCAACTTTGCATACATTGCATCTTCCACACCATCATGATGTTGCTTCTCATTCCTTTATTATTTCCTGCCTGATTTCCTTACATGTTGATACTATGTCTCTTGTTATGTTTGTACACTCTACCTTAAGTGATCCAAATAAGCCTTCCGTTCGTAGATTAATTTGCTTGTAAATGTTGTCTTGCCCTATGTCAATCTTTCTGTTTACTTTTCCTTGCAGTATGATCATGCTTTCATCTAGAATTGTTATCTTTTCAGTACTCTTTTCATTTACTGTTTGTATTATTTCATTTTTGATTCACTCGAAACTTGCTCCTAGTCCTTCCACCGTACTGTCCTTTGATAGCTCAATTCGATTTTGAACATGTAATCTTTTTGCTCGTTTCTCTAGTTCACTCTGCTGTTATTTGCTTATTTACTGTTCTTTCAATTATATCTGTTATTTACTTTAATACATTTTACAATGTTCCCCTTATCCTCTCGTATAGAGAGACAGTCGGATGTTTTTCAAAGTCAACAGTACAAGTTTATCTTTTACATCAAGTTTGGTTCAAGAAAGTGGTAACCGTGAAACATGTAAGAAGGATACGTGACATTTTATTGTTTATGTGATTTTATGAAACGGAAGAGAGATAGTGAGATGGATAACATGAAGACTATTGCAGGACTGTGAGAAAAAAATGCAAAGGTGAAACAAGGTAAGATAATAATAAATACAATTGCGAGGTACGGACAAATGAAGGGTTTCATTGATAATGGGAGCATGAAGAAACCTTTTGTTGCCATTTGTGCAGTTAAAGAAAGAGAAAACAGGTGGAAAAGAACATAAAATTAGTAATGAAAAATGTAGATACCGAAAAAATAAGAAAAGAAAACAGAACGATGGACAAAGGACGGGGGGTGAAGTCCGACGATTTGCGATAGGAAGACAGCGTGACGTGCCGCAATCACCAGAAGGAGTAGTTTGTGCAGTGAGAGGAGTATTGTCGCAAAAAAGGAAGAAGATCAATTGCAGCACGTTTTAGAGAAAAGAGAGGAAAGGAAGACATGTTGGGAAAATGACAAAATGAGTCGGGAGATGTACGGGTTTGCAAACGATATGAAAATATTAATGGAGGTTCTCAATAGACAGAAAGTTAGGACAACTGTGGGTTTGCTTCAGGACCAGATATAAGGAGTAGTTGAGGAAATTTGGAGAGTGATTCAAATGTGGCAAGGAAGACATGAGGAAATGGAGTAAAAATCGCAACTCCTAGAAAGTGAACAAAGTGAATGCGATATTTGAATAACATAAGAGTGATTTTCATTTAAGGGGGTGAGGAGAAAATAATGGGGGTGATGAATGAGAGGTACAATATTGTGCGTGTGGAAGGAAAATATCATAAGCAATTAAACGGGAAAGCACGATGGAAAGGTAGTTGATTCAGAGGCAGAATGAAATGACTGATCAGTGGAGATAGATACTGGTGTGTGATGGAGGAGAGACCGATTCTAAAGATGTTGTAGAAACTGAATGAGTATGAGAGAAGTACAGGGAAATAATGCGAGAATAACTGACGTACTAGAAAGCGTAAACGTCAAGATCAACAAATGTGGAGACAACTGTTGGAGAAGAGGTATAAAAGCTAATACATGACAGTAATGCTCTAACCATGGCGTGGGGGATGAGAAACTACCGGTATCGTATGCGAAGATTGTGGCACTTATTCGGAAGAAGCAACGAGAGATAAGGGATGTATAGTAAAGGTAGATAGGACAAAGAGGTCATTTGATATGGTGGTATCAATAAAATTATTAATGGTGAAAGTCAAGAAATTCCATGTGATCAGTAGTACAGTGACCCTAAAAGGGGTATGCTTCAAGATTTACTACCAAGAGCAGATGAAATGCGGATTGAGAAGCACAGAAGGACATCTAATAAGCTTGTGGTGCATGGAATACACAGGGAAGGAAACGAAGAGGAGATAAGAAAACAAGAAAAACAGGATTTATTGAGGGAGGCATATAATAGGAGAATAGATGTAAAGTTCTTGAAAAAATATGTTCAATAGGAAGGAAAAACGTGGAACTATATATTGGAGGTAAACAGGAATACAGATGCAGAGCTAAGAACGTGCAAAGAATGCATGAAATTTAAGTTGTCACGTTGGGGCGCGCTATAAAATATAGCGTCGCCTTTGTCCCAACGATGAGAAGGGATAGTTCTCAGAGTTAATAGTTGGAGTTACTCGCTTGGCAAGGAATTCCCTATTCAGGTTTTGGCGTTCGGTTAATAGAATATAGACACATATTAAAAGGTTTAATAATTGAAATGCAAATGAGCCCGAAGTAGGCTTGTAATTAAACAGTTATAATTATGCTCTCATGGACGAGTAATTAAACATCTACATTACATGCCCTTATCGGACGAGAACTCAACATATTGGATTAACATGCCTGATGGACGGCAGGATCCGTCGAAATATTCCAAGTGCTTTTATATAACCGTCAGGCAGGTCGTCATCAGAACTGTTGTCGGTTGCGCTCCGGGAAGCCACGGTGAACCGAGCGGGACGACCTCGCGTCTAGCCACGGGCACGTCACAGCGTCTCTGTTGGGTTGAACTCCAGCGAGTTCCCCCCCAAAAACAAGTACTTTGGGATGGGTGGTCACCGGCTTAAGTAACCTCGAGGAAGGGGTGTGGGGACTACACGTGGCCGGAAACCTATAACACGCCCTCATCGGGGTGGGGACTACACGTGGCCGGAAGAACGTATTGAAAAGATCGCCATGGTAGGGGAAAGAATTGGGAAGGGAATAGTTGCACATGGCACTACGGTAATTTGTGGAGAGGGATTGGCGTTGGCCCATGCATTCAGATACATTTGGGGGAAGGGTAAGGGAGAGCGATGTGGTGAGGACGCCTAAGTGAGTAATAGTGCGTGCGTGGCCTAATTTCCATGGGTCCAGAGAGCTCCCTGCGTAGACAGAGTGATAGAAGGAGGGTTTGTTTGCCGCGGCTAACGAGCGACCAACGGGCAAGATGAGTTTAGGTGACTAATGGGGTCTAAAGTGCAGCGTCCAATGTAATTGAGAACTAAATGATGCTGGGAGCCTGCGCAGTTCTGACAACATGGGAGCGGCTGCCATAAGAAGCAGCTGTCATAAGGAATATTATCGTTATTAAGAACCAATACAATTTTATGAAAGGGCCTTTTAGAAAGACGTACTTGTAGAATGCCTACACACACGTAGAGTATGAGATCATGAGATGTAAGGGGAACTCGTAATTTAAACAACCGCCCTGGAGGGATATTATCGTAAAAACCTTTGCGTCATGTCAGTCTCGTGACAAAGTCATATAGAGTACAGGATTGTATTAACCCGATTCGCTGTTAAAAACGTCATAGGTTCGGGCATCTCACCAAATACTGTGTGGGATCAGTATCCTTCTGTAGTCATTGCGGTATGAAGAGGCATGTTTACGACAGATTTCTTTTTAATTGGAGATTGAGGGCTCACCAACATTAAGGTCATTTGTCTTAAAAGGTTTTATTTATTATAACTGAGGTCCTAACTGCTATCAAAAAATTAAAGTTTAAAAAGTCTTCTGGGTCTGATAGTATTCCTAGCTATGTTGTAAAGGGTTGTTCTGAAGTCTTGGCTGAGCTTTGTGTTATTTGTTTAATCTTTCTCTATATACTTGTGTGTTACAAACGAATGACCATTTGCTGTACCATAGGAGAGGATATGGGGGGACGTTTATGTTTCAACAAGCATATAAGATAAAATGAAAGCAGATTCTTTAAGGCACGATTCAGATTCACAAAATACACATTTATTGCACAAAATATACATCTATTTTCCTTAAAATTACAAAAGCAGAATTACGTAAATATTCTCTTGAGTAGCAAGATTGATATTGGTTGTTGTGGGCAACCAATGCTCTGAAAATGTTAAATTTTACAGAGTTACACGTGAAAATCCCCATTAAACCCTTTCCCAGCATTTGACACAGAATTACTAAATGGATGAAATACAAAATTGAAGCGTGACCGAAACTGGTCTTCGCAAACAAAAAGACCCACCATAACTCACGTTTTTGAGTTGTAACCCCCCGTAACAAACTTAAATATAAACAATGTTACTTGCGAAACAATTAACAATTAATGGTTAAATAACCAAGAAATTTAACTGCAGGATTTTATGTTACGTAAGACAGAATAAACTCTAATCTTGATGTAAGACTCGTTTACACGAGAGTTAATACTTAGTAGTATTGATGCATAGTGTTGACTTGAAGTTCTTCATGGCCATGGTCGCAGCTTTCCATGGTCTTACGCGAAGAGAGTTGTTTCCTCGTGACAGCGTGGAGAGCAGATGTACTGATAATTGCTGAAACTTAGAAATTTGTATGAAAAAACCTGTTCAATTCGAACATATTCAAACATGTTCACAGCTGTTTGCCATGAGTTGTATTGATGCAGCAGAAGAGCAACTTTTACAAGTTACTGTTCCAAAAAATGGTCCGTATTATCGATAGAGTGGAGTAACAAAATGCTACTCTAGTTCAACACTCGGACGATAACGGAGAGCAGACGTACGACGAGCGTGACGACATGTCACCTTTTTCGAAGACTGAGCTTCAGAGTGTCATTGTGACCCTCTGAAGGAAGACTGGACATGGAGTGGCTTGAACATTGCTCTATATATAGTAGATGCACAGAGCGTCTATATGGAGCACGTTCATGAATATCGATCATTGTTATGGAAGTTATAATTCACACGGAGTTTGCAGTTTTCAATGAATGTTTATGTACAAGGAATGCTTATGCATTCACAGAGTAGTTATGTTAGAATAATTATTGGGTTCTCACAGAACACCAATAACTTAGAATTTGTAGTACATGAGAAAGTAAAAAAATGCTTTACGAACGTTTGGTTCGTAACATTGTGTTTTCCCTCAAAAAATGGAAAGAAGCGAAAGTGATACCCATTTTTTTAATCTGGTAAGATTAAAAACGTTGAAAATTATCGTCCTTTTTCATTATTAAATTCCTTCACAAATGTTTTTGAAACTGTTTTTTACAAATACATATATTCTACTATCAAATCTAAAATATCTCCTCAACAGCATGTATTTCTTCCTCATAGATCAACTGTTCCAAACTTAATGGAATTTGCGTTCGACATATCATCCGAACTGGACATTGGTGGAAGGGTAGTTTATACTGATTTTTCAAAGGCATTCGACAAAAGTTAACCATTCAATTCTCTTAATTCTTCAATTCTTCAATTTTTACTTGATCTTTCTGAAGAATTTTTCAGTTTTATTGCATCTTATCTAAAAATCGTTCTCAATTCGTTAATTTATCTAACTCAAAATCTATGCCATACTCCAGCACTTCTAGCGTTCCCCAGGGGTCTTATCTCGGTCCCTTACTTATCTTAATTTTTATTAATGAATTACCTGAAATCATTACAGAATCTAAATGTATCTCTATGCTCATAACTTAAAGTCGTACACGGCAATCAATAATGACATGGATGTATCTTTACTACAGTCATCACTTAATTTGCTTGCCTTGTGGTGTTCGAATAACAATTTACTACTGAATATAAATAAATGTTTTGTCGTTTCATATTGTTGTAAAATATTAATTTTAGTGTAAATTTAAAATTCAAAATTCAAACCATTGGAAAATACAGCGTGGGCAGACGGTTCCTGTCGCGCGCGCGGCACTCTGTCAGAGAATGTGGGTGGCGGCGTTTGTAAACACCACTAGTTTTCGGAAGAGAGCGGAACAAAATTATAAAATTATTTCTAAAGAGGGACGGGCACTCGCGGTGGTCTGCGCGGTACCCGGCACCACAAAGACAATTTGGAACGTGGGCAAAATTAAATAGTTGAAATCGTAAACATTTTGGCATTTGGCGTGAGAAAGCGAGCGGAAAAATCTTCAGAAACCTACAGCGGAAGGAGCGGTCCACACAGACCGCAGTAACATGCGTGACTCGAAAAATGAAAGATTAGCTAAGAATATTTTGCAGCGTCGAGACGAGGCCCGAGTTGAAAGCGGTAATGTACCGAGGGTGCGGTTTCGGGAGTGTTTAAAGATAGGGATCAATGAATCAGCGGCGTAGCACAAGGTCCGGAGGCGCGACGCAATATGATGGACCAAGGGCGGCAATTCTCAAAGCGCGGTAGCCATTAGGGACTCCCGAGGCGAGCAACGAACTTGCAGAAATGCGGATTCTTTGGGGTGGCCGGCGAAAATGTACTAGACAAAAGCTCACTTAAAATAAGATGAAGACAAGGATTGATTATTAGGAGATCACGAGACATGTCGGAGGGCGTTAACATTTTCGAAATTTTGTATCGAAGAGGGGATTGAAATTATAAAAAGAGGTGCACTGAACACTTTAAGATTATTCTATTCGGGATTCTTCGGAGTTTTATTCCGAGATTCTATTCTTAGACGAATTCTTCGGAGTTTTGTTCGGAGATAGATTCTGAGACGATGATTCAATTCTGAGTTTCATTCTAAAAGTTTCGGATTCTGAGTTATATTCGGAAATTCTTATTATACTCATTCTTTCATTGGTACGAGTATATTCTGAGACGAATATACGAGTTCGTGAGATTATTTTGTTCCTAAGTTTTGTTAGAACTGTGAGGAACTTAACTTTTTTTTGGAAATGGATTTTGTTCCGAGTTATTGAGCGAGAATAGGCTCAATGTCTAACAACTTGCGAAATGAATAATTGACTTTTATTCGGGACAGATTCTCCGTGATAAGTTTCGGGCGTGAGCAGGGAGTCCGCGACTCGGAACGACTGGTCAAGAGCCATTAATTCGGCCATGGATCCGGGGAAGGGCTGCCAGAGGCGTCGGTGAATGGACTGGTGACTAGTGGCAGAGACGAACGAAGGGAAGGAGTTCCTGGTGGCGGCAGACAAGAATCCATGGGTCACTGAACCGAGCGTTCGCTCCTGGCGACCCACAGTTTGGTATAAGGTGGCATACCTGTCAACTATGTTGAGTAACAAGGTAACTGTAATCACTAGTAGCTTCCAGTCAGAATAGGCGCAAGCAAGTGTGTCCATCTGACTAAACGAAAGCGTGTGCTCCGACAACAAAAGACTGACGGGGAAGGTAATATATTTCCTTAATGAACTCGAACTGAATAGCTTTGCTCTTGTATTGTTGATTTGTGTAAAGTAAGTCTAGGAAAATGAATCGTGGGGACTGCTTAGTGAACCCACATCATAGTGAGTGTTACGTAAATTTAACGTGTGAATTTTTTGGGGGAAATCTGGGGTACTATTCATGTGAATGTTATGAAGTAGTGCGTAGTAAGTGTGAAAAATGTATTTATGTGTAAATAAATCCAGTTTTATTTATTATATTACGCGTAGTTCCACTACCAAAAGTGTGTGATTATCTTAAAGAAATGGGCACGAACCCCGCCCATCCAAGTTCCTATCATTAGGTTTAACTTGGTCCTTTATTAAAATTTTATTAGTTGATTTATTAAAAATGACTTTTTTAACTAAAGCAAACCTTACCTGAACACTATAATTAGTAAATATTTAAGTATGTTATAATATTCAAAGAAAAAGGAATTCACTCCCCATGTATATTTAATTGATGGGTCAAGACTGCAAACTTTAATTCACATAAAAGATCTTGGGGTAATTTTTAATTCATCATTTAAGTTTGACATTCATTTGAATTCTGTTATTAATAGTTCTTACATAATGCTTGACTTTGTAATTCGAAACACCACGTTTTTTGCTTCCATTGATACTGTCGTTAAATTGTATTATTCATTTGTTAGAAGAAGATTAGAATACTGTGCCGGAATTTGGGATCCGTTTTACCTTCAAAGTATTTCTGCAATTGAAATAGTATAAAATAAATTACTAAGATATCTATATTTCAAAACGTTCAACGTTGCTTTCGTTAGAGATTTTTCAACAAATATTTTAAGAGGTTTGTTTTTTATTGACTCCCTTTCAACAAGAAGAAGTAAATCCAATATGTTGTTCCTATACAAGGTTTTACACAGTTTAGTTCACAGTTCCTTTATATTACGTAAAATTAAATTGTACATCCCTAGGAATAATTTACGGCCTTCCATAGTTTTTTTTGTTCCTTGCTGTAACACAATTCAATTCTATAATTTCTCTTTGTTTAAAACTTTCCGCTTACTTAATATGTATAAATCTGAAATAGACCTGTTTAATTCCAATGTTAATCTGGTGTTGAAAAAAAATAATATGGTTTTCTAGTGTTAGTTTTGTTTAGAATAAGATTTTTTAGTGTTAAGGAAGCGTTAAGGAAGCCACAGGATGAATATTAACACAGTGCACGCAAATATAGGAAGAAATAAATGGAAACAAGTGAGTTGATGGGTTAAACTATGAAAAATTATGTAGACGTTGAAAGCGAGGGGTTAAGAATATTTCAACAAAATTTGCAACGGAGGGCAACTGGATCAAGGGAATGTTTCATCTTCTTACTAGAGAAAAGTCTATATTGCATGTATTGAAGTAACGTACACAATGCGTAGCCAATCATGTCATATTCCACTCCGAGTTAGGAAGATCAATACACTATAGCCTCGGGAGGCTACGTATATACTCGTATCTTGCAGGAAATTGAGCAAAACAGGGGTACTGCAGCGACAACATGCAAACGTTACTAGCCGAGAAGGCCATGATGCAAATTGTTATTGTAAATGTTTTTCTGTAATTATGGGTGAAAATTAAGAGAAATATTGTCAATTGTAGAACGGGTGCTACACGAATATGGTTCTTGCATTGCTGTTTTACTGTCTGTAGGTATATCAGCCGTATAGAGTAAATAAAGAAACGACCCGAGGACACTACCTTGAGGTACGTCTGCAAATATTGGATAGACAGCTGATTTATAACCTTCGTGAATCATCCTGAATTTTCTATAGGTAATGTTTGATTCTAGACGACGATAGAAGTTTCCTGTCATCTGTTTTCTTAACTTACAATTAGTACATCTTGCCAGTCCCTGTCAAAGACCTATGCCTCATTCAAGAAAACTGCGGAACAATACTTCTATTCTTCGAATGCTTTTTATATGACTGCAACCATTCTATGCATTTGATTTATGGTCGAGTGATTACAACGGAAAACAAATTACTGATCAGGAATTTTTTTCAATGGATTGAGAGGAATTAAAAGAAGCTTTTCCCTAAGTTTTGCTATAATTGGAAGAATTGGTCTATAAGATGTGACTTCTTCCGCAGGATTTTCTGATTTTAGAAGCATCTTGATCTGAGCTATTTTACAACAGTCCGGTACATATTCTATACGAAAACATGCGTTAAACAAGTAAGTAGAGAAATATATACCTATCTTCGATAGCTCTTTTAGAACAATTAAGGAAATTTCATCAAAACCTGATGCTTTTTTTACATTTAAATTATCAATTTATTTGGCAATTTCAAGAGGTGTTACATGTGTTACGAACGAATAACCATTCGTCGTAAAACATAAACAATATATAGGGGGGACTTGTTTGTTTCAACAAGCATGTGGAAGGTTATGTATGATAGGATTCTTTTATGGACACGCTTCGGATCAACAAATTCACATTTACTATATTACAATATTTACACATATATTTCCTTAAATCTACATATACTGCATGACAAACTTGACATAGAAATAGCAAATTTGAAGTTGGTCGTTGTGTGCGACCAACGCTCTGTGAAGAACAGTTTCAACAGAGTTTGAATTATTATAAATATGAACCTTTGTTCACATAATATTCCCCTGGTATCCCGTTTCCCAATTTACAGAATTACTATAGTAGATATTTACAAAAGGTGAAGTGGGATTGTTAAATCTCCACGAAGTATAAAAAAGCCCCTTGTTCTCGAGAACGCCCCCCAGACATCAACTAATTGATATTTACAAATTACCTGCTTGAATAAAATAGAGTTGGTTTATAAAAAACCTTGTATAAGCGCAGGATTTTTGAATCCATCGAGAGGTTTTCCCGATGTAGTCCCCAATTGGGAGGAATAACAGTTTTGCATTAGATTTTACGATTCTGAATGCGAATCTCGTTATCACGAGAATGTATACTTAGTGAGTTGAAGTGCTTATCAGTAGCCTTCTCTCCGCTGCCATGGTTGCGTTGACCTGGTCTTCCGTGGAGTAGTTTAACTGGTTGACGCGATGTTCCGGCTGCCTTCGGATGCTTGCTCGAGGTCTTCTTGTCGGAATGCTGATGTCGAACCAGATTAGCAGTGATGTTTGGTGAACATGCTGCTGTAACTTAGAAAATGTTATGAGCATTTATGCTCGTAGTTGCTTGGCTGCGAGTGTTGCACTATACGATACAATAGCACAACAGTGGTATGATTCCATTTTGAGAAATCATTGTCCAAAAAGTTCGTTTAGCAATGAAACGCAAGTTTCATTGCATCACACTATACGAAGAATAGCACAACAGTTTAAGTTTCATGTCACGACGATACGTGACCCTACGCAGCGACTCACGACGACGGAATGGATATTATGCCCGAAGGCAATAATCTTGAAAGTCCCTAATCGGTAAAGTCTCAATCAGTAGTCTGCATCGAGGTTTCGTTTAAAATGAAACATGAGTTTCATCGTATCGCACTATACGAGAATAGTACGACAATTTATGCTCGTTTAAAATGAAACGTGAGTTTCATTGCATCACACTATGCGATACAACTGTTTGGCTCACGCCACGACGATACATTACACTACGCGACGACGCACGACGATGGAATGGATCTATAGAATGGATACTTGTAGAATGGGTAGAATGGGTGTCGAGTCGTTTAATGCTGCTGTATTTATAGCTTGCTCATGGAACGTGCACACAGGGCACGTTCATGAATGATGAGTCATGGAGCGTACATAGTAGGTACGTTCATGAATGCTGAGTCATGGAGCTTGCACAGTGAGTGCGTTTAGTATAGATAGTTTCGATTGTATCAAAGTTCAGTATCGATAAATATCGATCACATAAGCATGGAGCTTATAGCTCAAAGAGCGCTTATATACAATAAATGTCTATATAGACGCTGTATGTTTATACTGTGAGATTTGAATAATTCACGGATTAATTATCAATTTAATCATCCATGTTACGAAATTACGAAGTTTAAAGGAAAGCAAGAGCCCAGAAATTTAAAAGAATGGCCGTTGAAGGGTGGCAGAGCGCAGGCGGTCGCACCCGGTCGCGGCGAGGGTGTCAGCGGCGTCCTTTAAAATCAAGTGAAATTTATGACGTTTTTAGAAATCGCAAGCTAGTGAGGGGATGAGGGAAGAGACCCGACCCGACTTCATAAACTCCAGATGGGCGGAGAGTAGAAACGAGTACGAACTTGTGTGAAAAAGCGTTAAAAGTAAAGAGTCGTTGAGAAAGTTCTAGAAAGCGGTTGAAGCCCTTTAAAAATGTTCCAATGAGAGTCGAGGCGTAAGAAGGGGGAATCATTTCGGCATTGGGAGTTTTGGATCACGTGGGATTTAAAATTTTGAAGATTTTTGGGAAAAGTAGGGATAGAGCCCATTTAAGGCAAAGCAAACTAAATTTCGTTCTCACATACAGATTTTCGTCAGCTCACAGCTCACGTCGATGTTTTTCGCAGCCGCTCAGTTGCTCACGCGGCTCACGTAGATTTCGCTCTCACATCTGATATCTCACATAGATTTTTTTGGCAGCGCTCAGATGTGTTCAGCTCACATCTAAGTTTTTCGTCGTGATCACTTAGATTTTTTTTGGCGTCACAGACAGTTTTCATCGGAGCTCACATAGAAGTTTTTCGTTTAGATGCTTCGTCAGCTCCCAGATATTTTGTCGCAGCAGATGCCTATCAGATCGCGATCAGATAGATGTTTTCCGCTGAATTAGATGTCTCGTCAGCTTACATCAAAGTTTTTTCTGAGATACAAGTTTTTCGTCAGCATTTAGATAGATGCTCGTCAAAAACTCGTACAAGTCTTTCGTCAGCATACGCTTCCGAAACGTACTCACGCAGGGCCGATCACTCGAGTCCTTTTGATAAGTTTGTCGGAGCGTTTTTCGGGTGATTACTGGACGGACGCGGTAAACGCGGAAGCTGATCGACGCTGGTCGCAGATAATCCGAGAGGGAGCCGTGCGTACGTCCGTGAGGGATCCACCTCTACTGCTTTCCAATGGTCCGTCATCTTGGTCAGGTATTTTGCGATTGCTGGTGAATTTGAAAGCC
>NNCF01129291.1:359381-418187 GCA_002313205.1 Laupala kohalensis
AACTTTGAACTAAATGAGTGCCTTGATTAAACTCTGTCGCTCAGAAAGGTATGCCAAGTAGAATCAGTGAACTATTGGAACTAAGTAGAAGTTCGATTAAACTGTTAATGAAGAGGAATTAGGAGTAAAATCAGTGCTAAACTTTGTTACAAGAAACGAATGTGTAATTGTAGTTTAAAGTTGAATAGAGTTAAAAACAGTGAATGTTTATTTTTTTGGTTATGATAAATGTTGATAAACTTGATTGTTAGTGAATGTAAAATGGTAAAGCCAGTGATTTTCATGTGTGTCTTTTGGTGGGAATGTGGCCACTATGGCATTAGTGTTTGATTTTCATGTGTGTCTTTTGGAGGGAACGCCGNCGTCTTTTGGGGGAAAATTACTTAGGGAATGTTTTTGTGATTAAAAATAGTTTTTTATTAATGGATTTATTTGTCTTGCGTTTTCCTTCAGTGGAACCATTGAATAGTCCTTTCCTTCTGATAAAAATCGAACCCCGTCAAGATTGTGGAACCCTGAGAGGAGCTAGCCGAGGCGTTTAAATTTCAAATTAAATATTATTTTATTAATTAATATTATCAACCCCGTTCTGCCACAATACACAAATACAATTGTTATAGAATGTTTATAATAATTACATACATAGTAAACAATAATAATAAATAAAAACCCCTTACAAACGTTTGGTTTGTAACATACTCCCCGGGGCAAGAAGTGATGTTGGTACGACATCTATAATATATACTTCTTTGCTTTTTATAAGAGGAGTTGGTTTTATAATCGATCTCTTAATATGACCTGTAGTGATCTTTAATGTCACTACACGAGTCTTTCCATCAGGTGCTGGAAAGAGTTTAGTTACTTGCCCTAAAGGCCATTGAAATGCGGGACAATGTTGCTTGTAGATCATGATTAAGTCTCCCACATTAATATTTGAATTGTCGTAGTACTACTTATTATGTAATAGGTTAGGATACTCATGCGTCCACCTCTTCCAGAACTCTACTCTCATACTCTGAATTTTTACGTAGCGATTTTTTATCTTTGTGCCGTAAGCCGCGAGGTTGAGGTATGAAAGAGCAATAATTGGGAAGTCAATTATAAAGTGCCCTGGGGTGAGAGGTAGTACGTCTTCAGGATGATTGTACGTAGGACTTAGTGGTCTACTGTTTATGTCAGTCGAATTGTCTTCAGTTGGCATGTAATGCCACTGATGTATAGAAGTGGTGCGCAATATTTTTTCTACGTGATTCGACACAAAAACATCTTTTATTTGTTTGGTCGAGTGTAGCCAATGCAGAGCTATCATCGAGTCTGTCCATAAATGAATTTCGTTGTGTTGTATTTCACTTATGGCAGTAGTTATTTTAATGGCAAGCGTACTAGCTAACAAAGCCGCCGATAGTTCTAGTTTAGGTATCGTTAGTTTTTCTGGATGAGCTATTCTTGTTTTGGATGTTAATAAATTAGAGTGTTTATCACTAACGATATACGCCACTGCTCCGTAACCACGGAATGCAGCATCGGCAAAAATATGTAACGTGTGTTGTTTTCGGGTGTTCAACACGAACCTAGGAATTGAGAGTTTAGTGAGTGTATTTAGACTGTCATAGAATTGGTTCCAATTTGAAGTAAATTGTTCGTCCACAATTGTGTCCCATGATAGTTTATCAATCCATAATTTCTGTAAGTATGTTTTTGCTGTCAATATAACGGGAGAGAGCAGTCCCATGGGATCGAAGAGCGAACAGATTTTACTTGCTATGAGACGCTTAGTCCATATGCCTTGTTTTTTGTTCATAATTCTAAATTGAAAGGAATCGGTTTTAACATTCCAATACATTCCTTGCACTTTGAAATCATCTTTCGAGTTTAAATTGAGGTCTATTTCGAAGGATTTTTCCTCGTCTGATAAGCTAGCGATAACGCTTCTCGAATTACTCGCCCACTTCTTTATAGGAAAACCTCCCTTTGCAAGGAGTTCTGTTATCTCGGATTTCAGCTGATAAGCTTCGGCGACGGAGTGTGCACCTGTGCAAAGATCGTCGACATAGATGCCGCTAGATATGCGAGCGGAAGCAACTGGAAAAAGTTGGTAACCTTCATTCTTCAATAGTTGAAGAATTGTTCTGCACGAAAGGTAGGCACTCGGGGTCAGTCACGTAGGTAACAGTGTTTAATGTAAATGTTTTAGTTTTACATCGTGGATCCTGACGCCATAAAATTCTTCGGAAGTCACGCTGACCTTTGGCAATTAGTATCTGTCTATAGAACTTCTCTATGTCGGCAGTCAGTGCAATTCGGAAGGTACGAAATCTAAGCATCACGTCGTAGAGATCGTTCTGTACGGACGGACCTGTATGTAACTGTTCGTTTATGGAAAAGCCGTCTTGAGGAGATGCACTCCCGTCAAATACTACTCTTAATCTCGTGGTGGAGCTAGTCTGTTTGAGTACATAATGATGGGGAATGTAATTAACTTCGTTTGTGTCTGAGTTTAGATCATTTTGAACTTCAGTCATATGATTAAGGTCTTCATAAGTGGTCATAAATTTTGTGTATTCGATTTTACATTCTGGGAATCTGTTTAATTTGCTCTCGATCGAGAATAAGCGTCTGAGAGCGGCATTCCGGTTTTTCGGGAATACAGGTGTAGTTTTAAATGGCATGCGTACTATGCACCTTCCCTGTGGGTTGCGTACAGTGGTTTTATTATAAAGTTCTTCACAAAATTGTTCCGCTGTCTGTTTCCGTATTATTTCTAACCTGTCCTGCATCACTGATTTCATCATTGCATGTGCTACTCATCCACACAATATAACTTTCTCTATTAACACTTCCCGCTCTTCCTCCATATCTTTTTACCACCTCTGTTACGTGTGCTTCTTGCAAAGCCTTCAACCCTTTCCTTATTTCTATTTGGATCATTTTTGGACCCGTTCTTTTAAATCCACTTGTGTATACAGTTCTTTATTTTCCTTACCCAACGTAACAACTGCACGCCACAGGTTTAGGACACCGTTCTTTATCGCTTCTTTTAAATGATTAATTCTGCCAACATATCCCCTTTGATCACTTCTACTTAAGTTTCCACCTATCTTCTTAGTCGCTCCATATCTGCCAATGTCTTCTCAGTTTCCTCAATCCTCCTTGCTTTCCTGCCTTTCTTCCGCCGATCTACTTGGATATCTCGCCCAGGGGTTTCATCACCCATGTGTGAACCCGAATCACTGCCGTCAATTTTTAAAGTTATATCTGCTGACCTCTCAGGATTGAGCGCTGGCTGCTGTCCCTTTTTCTCCCCACTTCCCTGTGGTGCGCCCTCTTTCCGAGTCTTATCCATTGCCCTGATATTCGGTCACGCATCTAAACCTGAGGTCTGACTCAGTGTAACGGAGGTATATTACATATATAGGGCTTCTCACCATCCCACAAAGCATCTAGCATGCTGAAATTAATTTTACAGTGATGGGTATTTTAACGTCACCCAAGGTTCGTCAGGAGAGGAATGGCTTCTCCCCCCTTCGCGAGATATCGGTTTTCCACTTATCACGTGTTCTTTGTATGCGTGTTTCTCGGCATATGCTGTTAAACCTCTGGTGGGTGTGGTATGTGAAAGAAGATTCTAATTTACTCCATCCTTATACATGTGATTCGGTTCGAACAGCCAATCCGTTTGCCACTTATTTCCGAAAGTGTAGAAACGAACGAGTCTCTGTGGTAAGTGTTTTCTGAATATCGTAGGTCCTATGTACCACACAGAGATTGAACTCACGTACATGTTGTGGCTTAGACCCGTACCTTTCCCCACCAAGTTTGGTGCTCGTGGTTTCTAGAGTCTATTTTCCTCTTAATGCAATCTGAATATGTATAGTTCCGTATGTCACCAGTAGCAGCGCTGTTCCAGTTGTCTCTAGCACGTTCTTATAACATGTGACTAACATTGTACACAGTATGTAGTGTGTGTCATGTTGTGCGTACAGGAAGTGTCTCACAACTACCTATATTTCTGGCGCATGGTGAGTAATTTATATGGCAATTGATTCAAAATTTCAAAACACTAAATATTATATCGCTAAAGACACCGTCTAAAATAGCTTGTTACTGCATGTTTTTTCCTCAAATATTTTTGAAGTGTAAGCAACTACACTAGTATATCTATGATTTATTAAGTTTCTTACGCAGTAAGTTGAGCCATTTCCTTTATTTCTCATCTCAGTTTTGTATCGACTTCATCAATGGCTAGTTTTGTCACATTTAAAAATTAATATAGGCCACAATTTTAGTCGAAATTTCTCCAAATTTTACGCACGTCGTCCTGAATCTTCGTTCTTCAAGCAGCTTTTTTTTCGTGTCACTTATTTCCTCGTATCTGGCAACCCAACATTACGTCTGCATAATGTATTTACTCTAACTCATTAATATTTCGGCTCCTTTGGGCCGAATTTCTCCAAGTTTCCACTGACATTTTCTCTCAATTTTCCTCCATCAAATGGTTACTAGAAAACTCCACTCACAACTCTCTAAATACACTTTTGAGTCACTTTCGATACGGAGCTCATTCACATGCGTGTGCTCGCTGCAGCTGGACAGTTTTTACCAAGTACTATCGGTATTAGATGTTTTTTTCGCAAAATGTAACAATTTAATTCATTTTTAAACATGGGTCTGATGACAAGTACTGTGTACCAACCGTGTCTATTAAAATCAATTTTATATAATTCGTACGGATACTTATTGCCCGACAGCAAGTATTTTCGGTATCAGACGCTTTCTCGCAAAATATAACTATTTAATTTTTCTTGAAACCTGGATATGGTTACAAACGCTGTGTGTAAGAACCCTATGTATTAAAACAAGTTTGATATTATTCGTACCGATATCTATCACTCGATACTATTCCGACACCGTGTACTTTCGGTATTGGTCATTTTTCGTAAACAAAACCTCTATTTTATTCGTTTTGATGCTTTCGAATAGATATTAAATTATTTTTAAAAGTCATTTTTCATCAAAATACGGCTCTTTTTTGCAAATAAATATTCCATTTTTATACATTTATTGAAGTAGTCGAATTGTTTATACATGCAAAAGATAAAAAGCTGATTTTATTTGAAACAAATGGGGCAAGTAATTGTAAATAAGTAGGTATTAAAGAAAGATAGAATATCACGAGTGAAATTAACAGAAATATTATTGGAGACTTGGAACGTCTATGATATAGGACACAAAAAGGATGAATAACGCCCAATTATTTTAAAATAGCAGAAATAAAAATTTTTGCAAAGATAGTAGATGACAGCACACTTCTCCGCGTAGCGGGGATGGAGAACGTTGGTTTTGCTTGAAAAAAATAATGGAAGTGTTTCGTCTAACATAATATTGCTCAAACTTCATAGTGAGATTAACAGTATCTTCAATTAAATGTGAAATAAATAAATATTACGCTTAACTGAATTTGAATATCACGCGGCGAGGCTCAAGTGTTTCGCGTTGCGTAAAGAAACAGCTGTCAGAAACGTGATTTTAGTCTGCTTAGCCGTGACGTGCGGGGTTTCGAACATTCGAAAAAGTGAAATGTATATTGCTTCTTCCTGACAACAAATGGGTGACTGTCTCTCACGTCAATGCTTGAGATTGTTTTTAGAAGAGCCTACATCATTGGAATTGTAAAAGAAATTGTCTCCAACTCCTGCTGTATCTCCTCTCGTTGGAATATTTGAAACTGAAAGTACTTACCTGTGCTGGGATTGAACCAGCCACCTATGTGTCTCCAGACTGGTGCGCTGTTCACGTGCCACAAGAGATTGGTGCGTGGAACACAGCAAATATGATGAAATCGAACACCAAGACATCCCAAGTGACCACTGGTACTCTGGTGTTTACCAAAGACGTTTACAAACACTATCAGGGCATTGAACTGTCATATCAATATTGGAAGTCAATGAACTCAATATCTTGTGATAGACCACATGATTTTTTGCACAACTTTGCACGACAAGTTCTTTGCACAACTCAGAGCACAAATACAGTGGCGAGAAGTTTCTTGGCCTCCTTTCTGCTCAGCTGCTGGTGGCGGTTATATGTTATGTAGGGTTGAGTTTGAGTAAGTCTTTGTGCCGTCACGTGTTTGTCTTGTCTGTCCATCATGTCTTAATCTTTCTAAATGTTCTTCTTCGGGGGTATTCTTACAATTTTGAAGTCGTCATGGGTATCTCAATTAATAATTTTGAAGTCGTCATGTCGTTATGGGCATCCCAATTTTGGTGACCGAGCTTCGCTCGGATCGCTCACAAAACATTCATTCGAATTTCAACCAGTCGTAAAATCTTTTAATATAGTACCGATGTACGATCACGCACATAATGATCTTGACAAAATGAATTTAAAAAGTATTTTTCGTAAAGGGATTCAGCCCATGGTTTACTTACTCCGTTACACTGCTATGTAACCATTAATATAACGAACGATAATTCCATACGTAACTATGTTGCTAACTTTGGTGACTGTGCAGTTTACGTTGCCCATATATGATTTTGTGTGTGTGTGTGTCCGGGTTTAAGGAGTGATTCCTAATTTTATGGAAATGACACACTATATTAACCCGGTAGAACACATACTGAGAGTAAATGGAAAATAACCATTTGTCTTCAATTGTCTCAACGTCTCGAATATGTGTATGTGAGGTCCGGGTTCGATTCCGCACCGATAGAGTTATATTTTCATTTATTTTTGTCTTCATGATCTGCCTGGTTATACTTTCCTCGTGTGTTTAACATTCTATATTGAGACCGTGGATTGAATTGATTAATAATTCAATTACGTGTTCTCAAAATATTAACATAAAAAGCATGGGTCAACATGGGAGCTCGCTGAAAGAGACTTGGGTGGTCTGAAGCTTAGCAAGGCGGTGCTACATCAAAAGCTCAGTAGAAAGTTTTGGAATACAAAAACGCAATAAAAACTATTATTTGGAAAAATCAAAAGTAGAGACCAGGACACGTGTTCAGAAACACACAAGTTTGAACAGGAATCTTTAGAAAGACGGTTGCAAAATTTAGGACAATAACACAATAAAAACCTTTATTTAAAAAAGATCAAAAGAAATAGGAAGCAGGACACATGTTTTAGTAGCCTGCTAGTCTGAACACGAATCTTTAAAAAAAGAGAGCGGATGTTAGGGAATATTATTTCCCAAAGCAACGTAGGAAATAATATTACGTTTGAGGCAAGCGTCCAACAAAAAAGGTTCGCGACACAGGTCTCTTAGGGGACATGAATCCTAAAAGCAAGTCTCAACAAGAATCTTTAGAAATGTGAAATTTTGGGACCATGGGTTCGGCCATAACACACGATAGCAAAAATTCAAAAGAATGTAATAAAATTTGGGTTCAAAAAGAAGTGCCGACGCTCAGAACAAATGCTAGCTAGAAAGGGACGATGTCGAATGCCGCCTAGCAATAAAACAATAAAACCGAGGTCTTTAGAAGCATACCGCCCGCGCAGATGTACAGGGACAAAAATAACAAAATGGCCGACAGACCTTCATCTCGAGGAAAGAATCTTAGAAGTAGAGAGAGGGGGGTGCAGCCAATGAAATATCAAGGGGGGAGGAGTCAAGTGGAATGATTGGAAACAGGAAAATACAAAATACATCTTTTCGGAAACTACCAATTAAAATTAAGAGGGGGAAAAGAACCGAGATCTGGCAGCAGAAGCAAGGAGAGGGGGAACGACACGTGACGCAAAATTATCTATAAAAAATTAGAGCACAGAGGCAAAAAGGGGGAGAGAGGAGAAATGTTTTGGCAGTATGTATGTGTGAGGAGGAGAGATGAGAAAATGTATTTCTGACGGAGGAGATGAGAAAAATTTTGGGAGAGTGTATTTGTGACAGTTGAGATGTAAAACATTTTGAGACAGTGTATTATGTGACCGTGAGACAGTGAAAAATTCGCATCAGTTTAATTGTTGAGACCAGATGGTGAGAAACTTGCAACAATTCATTTGTTGAGTTAGACAGTGACGAATTTGAGGGAGTTCATTGTTGTTCGATTGCAGTGTAAAGATTGGCGACCGTTATTTGCTGAGACAGTGATAAAATTGCAACAATTTATTTATCGAGTCAGCCAGTGAAAAATTTACGAGATTTCCTTTTTGTAGAGTGAGGCAACAGAAAACGGGTGATTGAAATAGCCAATAAGACTCGTACAGTGCAACAAGTTAGGACAAACGAGTGAGCGATTCGAACAATGCGAAGACATAACATTTTAGGAGTTAATGAGCCAATAAAGGTCATTTCAGCCAATTAGCAAGCCAGAGAAGGCATCGTCATAGCTTAGACAATCGAAGGGAAGTGCCACTGTAATCCGTCAGAGGAGATGCGAGGCGCACTCATACAGTGAGTAGTTAATAATATTAAATGTGGCTAAAGACGAAAGCAAATTAAGGCGAAGTGAGTCGGGAAACTCCAAAATGTGGCGGACATAGAAGGTGACTGGAGTGAAAAAGATCGCTTAGACAGAAAAAAAGGAACGAACATTAGTGTGGCACGAAGAACGAGTCTCTAAATCATGAACACAAAATTGAACAGATCTTCATCTCGTCCGACATCACCAGACAGCTTGGGTAGTGTGTAAGAGTGTAGAAGGGAATTGTAATGTTATTTTAGGCCTTGTGAACTATAAATTGTGACATAAATGTCAGCAGGCCGTGTGCTACAATTAAAGTGATTAATTGAAAGAAGGGGGTAAAGAACAGAGGAACCTCCAATTAAGAAGGCGAGTGGTGAGTACCATGTAAAAGAACGTTACAAGCGCAGTAGGCGAAGTTATGTGTAATGTTGTAATAATTTTCCAGTGTAGTGTATATTGTGTATTGAGCGTCAGTATGAATAATAAAATGTTTTGTTCATTGCTCGAACACCAGATTGTTGTGTTTTCATTGTGAGTGGCTCCCATAGGAGTGAGTATTCGGTTCCCTCCCCTTAGTAATTAAATAGAATTATTTTTAATTTAAAAAATAATTTTTTTACAACAATTAATTTTTTAAATATTGTTATTAGTTAATAACAAAGCAATAAAGTCACAATATATAAAAAACATTATTTTCAATTAAAGAACAAATTTTGTCAGATGTCTCGAAAAAAACCGGTTTATTAATCTTGGTGTCCTGTTCGTCGAGGATGGCTGTTCCCATGATCCAGCGGGTGGTCAGTTAAACAGCAAACTTAGCAGTTTTATTCGCATTTGAGTTTTTCAGCAGCTATTTATTGATAGTAAAAATGTTAGAAAGAGGATGAATGTATAAATAGACTTATCATATGATCGACAAAAATGAATAAAATACAATTCCTCACCCCCAGGGATTCGAATGCCGGACCTTCCTATTGTGAAGCATGCACGTTACCACCGAACTCACTTATTGAACTGTATTATTTGTATTATTAACAAAGCAAGTATTACACACTTGTTAAAATAAACGAAACTACTATAAGTATCAGAATCTACAGCTAATTTATAAGTAGGTAATACGTTTGCTAATAAAGCTCTCTCATGTCTAGGGACGGGCAAACCGGACATTTGTCCCGAGCTCCAAAATTTGGGGGCGGCATTTTGGCTGTAAGAGTGAAAAAAATATTGATGTTTTAATTCCCATTTAATAGAAAATTACACATATCGATTTTGGTGTTCACTTAAAATTTACAGTGCGTAGCTTATTTATACTATTTATCTCTAAAAGCTAAAAATATTTAAAATTCTTAATTCTAAAGAAAGCAATCATAAAATTTAATTTCGCGAGATACATATCACAATATTGAAAGATTTCAGAGATTTTAAAGATTGGCCGGGATTAATTTTTTAAAACAATTATTACAGCAATGTATGCTAAACATATTAAACAAAAAAAGTTGACTATAAACTTACAAAAATCTAATTTATTTTTATAATTTCGAAAAGGGAACATTTTATAAACTAATAATTTATTTTATGAATAAATTGACGCAGAATTTGTAAAGGGCGCTGCTTGAAATTGTTTGAACATGCATGTACTTCTCTGAATACAATTGCACACGAGCAGAGCGTTACTTCAACTAAACCCCTATAAAGCTTCTTTAGAGCTCTAATTCGACAACTGCTGTCTAATAATCTCTCGAAATAATCTCGATATATACAATTGCTTGTTCTGGCTGACAGATTGACAGACTATCAAGGCACAATCTAAACCACTTAAGCTAGAAACATGATCAACCCCCATACACCCCTAGAGAAGGGGATGACTTGTAAAAATTATTCTAAAATACATATATCTCTGACGCATCCAGTTATAGGCGTTGCTGAGATGAACAGCGTTAATTTTGAGTATTTTCTTATGCCTTCGTTTATTTACAGAAACAATACTAAGTAAAAGTGATTATATGTCGACTTTCCGCTTGTTTTTCTCTTTGTGTAATATTTCTCAATCTGAATTCGCAAATATTGTTATAATTTTACATGTATTCATATAATATTTTATTATCTGTGGAAACTATATTAAAGACCACGTATTTACAAATTTTATTCGTGAAACTATTTCTATCTTATGCAATAATTTGATATTCACAAGAAATTAATGCCATTACTTATAATAAGTTAATAGTATAATTATTTCTCAGTTTAAAGCAACCTTGACAGTGCTTCATTAACCATAATACTCTGTGCTAATTAACATTTGTTTTTATTATTCTTGACGTAATTATAAAATAAAAGAATTACTGTTATTATTTACGTAAATTCATTTCTCGCATTCTTAGAATTCACTGTCAATACGAAACTTAATACCCAAACATTGTCACCATTCAGCGTGATCTCTCTTAAACTTTCATTACGTCAGAAACTGACGTATTCTATTCACCATTGAATTGTTTATTATATCGTTGAAGTCTAAATTCAGTTCCCACGGGAATAGGACACTCGTAACTTTAAAGAGGGGATGAAAAAGACTGTGACAACGAAAATATTGCAAAGGACCAATTTGCGTCGAATCCATGGTTTTAAGAGTTATATACTACTAATGTTAACTATGGTAAGTATAAAAAGAGTTAAATGATACTAATATTATTATGTTTAAGTTCAGATCACATAGGGGCACGGTACCATTAATAACATATAAAAATTTCTATTTTAGACAAGAGTTTTGTACCGCTTGATTGCCTGTATTATGTAATATTTATTTTTATTTCTAAATATATACTTGTATTAAAATTCAAATAAAATTATTTGATTTTTAATGAAAATAAAAAAATATGTACCTTTATTTAAAATATNCTTTCTTCTAAGTGTTGTTGCCTTCGTATGTCACATTCTTGGACTCGTGTTTCGATTGTACGCAGTCGTAAATTTTCCAAACGCTGACTTCTTTTTTGTGTATTTACTTCAGCTATTCACTGAGTTGCTATTCGTTTATAATTTGCCAACAAATTCAAATATGCCCAAGATCAGTGATGTAAGGAGTAGGGGCATGTGAAGGTCTCGAATGCGCAGGTTTTTTTTCGCCGAATGCTGCAGTGCTACCGCCGGTGGCACCTATATACACTTTACATATATACATTTTGTACGCGGATTTCCGGAAAACGCGAATTTTTACCAAATTGGTACATAGACCATTGGATTCCCTTACAAATTTTGGTGAAAATCCCCTTATCAATTTTGGTGAAAATCCCCTTATCAATTTTGGTGAAAATCCCCTTATCAATTTTGGTAAAAATTTGTAGAGCGGTTTCCGAGATATACATGCACATATATACAACAATTGCTCGTTTAAGAGTATTAGATTCTGTGCATGTAGCAACAGTGATTTTGGGGGTTAACATGGACTGGTATTCTCAAATTTGCAATTGATTCATTTCAGGGGGATAATCTAAATTTTGTTGTAACTCTTTTTATGTAGTATTTAGTGGATTGAAGTGATAATTTTGTGAAACTGTTAAATTCAAAGTTGCAAACATGATTCATTGGATTTTTTAAAAATTGATTTGTAATTCAGTATCTGTATTCTTAAACTTGTTCTACACAAGAATAGTATTTCTTGTTATTGAACTTATTTTGTTTTATGAGACAATTTTCTCTCCTAATGCCATATCCCCATCAAATTGTATGGACATTTTTGCTTTTGGACTTGAATCTTTCGAGTACCTATGTTTTGGATCTCTGCAATTCTTGTTATTGCAAGTCCTCTACATGAGGCCTCCAAGCAAAGGGAAGCAACCCCTCCCTCCTTGCTCCTCAAGAAGCGCTTTATGGTAAAATGACGGGATGACACTCTCTAGCTTACGAATCATCGTCTCAAAAAAAACAACTAGTCGCTCCAGATTTTAGTGACAGTACGCACACTTTAAAACTTACTGTTAGGGCAAGTGTGCAATCGTAGCACGGAGTGTGAGGCTTTGTATGAATCCCAGTTTTTAAGGGCTTTCATGTATCAGTTTGATAGAATTACCGAGTAAGTATTTATTTTATGAACTAAAGTTTAGCAAGCTACGCTACTCGAGGAAATCGCAGAATTCAGACTTCGCTTACTTTCCAGGTACCACCAGGAGTGAAGAAAGAAGAAATCGTTGAGGTATACGAACTATGCGTACGACGTATTTACTCCGATCTACGTGTTGCAGGAAACTTTTGCCTGTAAGAGGATTAGTATCGCGACTTTGAACTTTTGCGAACGATTGTGTTAAAAAACTTTTTGAGTCCTGTAGTTCCAAAGTATTATAGATTTAGTAATTTATGAAAGGTATTTTCATGTGATAAATACTAGATTCTAATCAATGTTCTAAGATAATTAATTTTGAGATATTTCATCAATCGATCCAGTTGATTGATTATTTTCTTTGAATAAATGATTTGTTAACTAGATATTATTTTGTATTACACAATCAACCATATTTTCCTTGTTTAATTTATTATATTCATCCGCGTTATTCCCAGTTGTTAGTTGTTGAGGGGAATATAATTTAGGAGTTATTCATGTTAGCAGCACCACGACTTAGAAATTTATTTAAAATAATTTTATTTCATTGTAATTGAGTGTGTTTGAGTGTTAGTAAGGGTGTCAGGACAGGCGGAAAATCATTCTGTATAACTGTCATAACCTTCAGTTGGCTCTCAAGCTTTGGATAGAGTAATAAACTATTTTTGTAATTTAAAATCCACGGACTTGAGTCAGTGTGGTCATTCTGGGTGTAGTCATTTGCTGCGCAGTACAAATCTCGTTGCTGCATTCATGTTACCCATTGAGTTATCCTGGAACGTTATCATATCAGTGGCAGCCGTAGTTTTGGTTTGTTACCTAGCAAATATTCCACATTCAGTTCCAAGCAGAGGTGGTGACCAAAGGTGCATCACAATAGTGACAGATCGTTGGGGAAAACATGGGAAGAAATAATATTATGAGTTGGTATTTGCAAGGGAAGAAAGATAGTACGCATGAAATAATGAAATTAGGAGACTTAATATGAGATAATAACAAGGAAACATACTTATATGTATCGATGTGAATGGAAGATTTCCTCTGTGGTGTGACAGGATAATAAATCGAAACGTAAAATAATTAGAAAGAATGATACTTGGAAATGGACTTACAATTGAAAATGAGATGGAACGAACATTTCAAGGAAGCAGAGGGAAGTGACACTAACACACGACGTAAAAAAATGAAATGCGGGACTGGGTATTGTGGCGTGGTATAACATGAGAACATAATGGAATTGAGTTTATAATAGAAGGATTGCGGAAAACACAATTGTATGAAAAAAAGAAGAACCGCAGGAAAGTTGTCTGGTACAAATACAACGCAAACATTCAAAGGCAGAGGAGAGAGGTTCAATAGGAGAAAGAATGGATGATTTACAATTAATGTTGAGAATAGCATATAAATATGCTCCAAAGATGAGGGAAGGGAGGACACGAGGTCAAGTTTGGTGCGACAAGGATTTAACGGTGGTGAAGCCACAAATAATGGAAGACACAGGAATAATATTAGGCCTGGTTTGTAATAAATCTAAATCAATATATGGTTAACACTGAGGAACAAGTAGTATGCAAATAAAAATAGGAAAACAACAATTATTACCAACAGGTTAAAAACTTGGCATATCTGAGATCCATCACTGGTAAGAATAAAACTAAATATGTCATAAAAAACAAAATTAAGGCCGGTAACCGATTCCTGTATCTAATCTTCAATAAAAGATACATTACCCGCACTGCCAAAGTAAATCTTTACAAAAAATAATTCAATTTCGCTGTGAATCATGGACAATGACAGACAAATCAAAAAAAATGTTATAATTATAATAATACAATAATAAAAATGCCTATATTTTGGCGAGACTGAGACCTTAAGATCTTCTCTTCCGTCTAACTATTTTAACACATTTACCTTTAAAATACAAGATGAAAATTGGAAGATCATATTTACATTTAAAACTGGAAAGCAATACTAGGGACCATTCCGGTGTAACCTTAAGCGATTGAGTAAACCCAGCAAAACCCCAATCAGAATGGCAGCTCAGTGCCGAGCATGGGTTAAAAGCAGTAACATATAATTATGAATATACAAACAGCAAAATATAGAAATTACAACAAGAATATAATAATAAATTATTATGTAATGACATTATTTACAAATTACATATTATAATACGATTGTACCTTACTAGATACATATTACACTTTATTTACAAATTATATATTTCATAAGATTATATGAAAAGAATGGAAGAATGAAAGAAAGATAAAAAGAAAGAAAGCATACGAATGAGGGAGAGAAAAATAGACAGAGAGGGAGGACTAAAGGGCATTGTTTTTCATCCAATTTTTAAGACGTCGCCTGAAAGAAGAAAAAGTCAATAAAGATTTTAGTTCAGCAGGAAGTTTGTTCCAAGAACGTATTGTGTGTACTGTGAAGGATTTACTATAAAGAGTTGTGTCATGCCGAGAAAAGGGAGATGTGAGTTTCAAAAATTTAAAACGTCTTGTTAAAACTGACAAATGTCCATTTTTATTATTTTATGAGGAAGAGATAGGAAATGCAGTGTTCGACGTTCCTCAAGTGTGAGTGTTCTGGATTTTTTTTAAAAACTCTGTCACATGGTCATACTTCCTTAGATCAAAAATGAAACAAATATATGAGTTCTGAGCTGCTTGTAATTTACGTTTTAGTTTTTCCGTCAAGTCGGTGAAAAGGAAGACGCAGTAAACAAAGTGCGGCATGACAAGAGACTTCAAAAGCATTCCCTTTACTCCTGTTGGTAAAAGATCGCGTAGCCGTTTTAAAGAGTGGATGGTGGAGTAATTTTTACATGTTTCGTCTGTTTCGTTTGCCAACTTTGAGAGCTTTCAATATAAATTCCTAGATTTTTCACGTGACTGCACCAACGAGGAGTTTTATTAACTGATATATTGGGTAGAGTGCAATTTGAAAGTTTACTGAGGGTTTTCTTTGAATAAAGCAATAAGCATTGTGATTTAGACGGATTTAACAAGAGACCCACATACTGAGTGAGATTAGATTCGTTAAGTTTTTGCGCAATGGAATTTATGTTAGACGGTTTGCCACTAATATAAATTTGAAGATCGTCGGCGTACATTTGAAATTTGCTATGTTTAAGAGATTTGTTGACATCATTAACAAAAATTAATAAAGCAAGGGAACTGAGGACACTTCCTTGCGCAACACGACGCACCGTTTGAAGGGAAGATGTGTTATTTCCAGATACTACAGTTTGTTTTTGTCCTGTTAAATATTCCGAAAATCATTATATTGAAGGCCATCCAAAACCTAAAGTCTTCATTTTTGCAAGAAAAATATTATGATCAACTGAATGCCATGCTAAAATCAAGAAGGACAAGAATAGTTACGTTTCCCGCATCAATCAAATTTCGAGCATCTTCTCCAACATTCAACAAGGGGTTCCCGTACTTCTACCCGGACGGAAACCGGATTGACATTCATTAATGATATTTTTGTGATTGAGGTAGCCCTCCACTTGATATCGAACAACTTTTTCTAATATTTTCGACAGAGTGGGTAGAATACTAATAAGTCAATACCCATTTGCTTTTGAGGGATGCGATGTTAAGGACATGGGAGAGGAAAGTATCACGGAAACTTTATGGAGCAGTACAATAAGAGGATGGTTGGAGAAGTAGGTGCTTCCATGAACTAAGCAATCTAGATAAATACCCAGGCATAGTAAAATAAGTGAAAGTAAGAAGGCTTCAGTAGCTAGGTCATGTAATTAGGATGAACAAAGAAAAAATGTTAAAAGTGTTTTCCAATGTAACCCACCTGTCTGAAAAAAGAGGGTTTCTTCTTTTTTTCATTTATAGCTACTGACTTCAGCTTCCTTTACTGTGTAGCATTAGCAATACAAGGAACTATATACATTTAAAAATCTCTTCGAGATTCGTCTCATGACGCTGCACATCGTATCCGCACTGAGCGTTGTCCGTCCCCTCCAGCGAAGTGGCGTTTAACATCTCCTATTGCGTACGTAAAGTTTCTCTTATTCCCCAATTTTATTATCATACTCTTCAAACACTTTGTTTCTTTTCGTCGCAATATAGCGTTCTTTATCTTTCATATCTATTACATTAATTGTTCTAAGGTCTTTAATGAAACGTGCTCTCCCCTGGGCATATATAGAACAATCCCACAGAAGGTGATCAGGTGTTTCTTGATCAAGGTTGCAACCACATTCATCATCTAATATTCCAAAGTGCCGTAAATATGGGAGAAAATCATCATGTCCAGTTAAAAGTTGCATCAGCACCTTCGACGGACTGAACCACTTATTCCTCTGTACAGATTGTACCGTCTTAATATAAATAAGGTTACTCTGCCCTTTGTACTTACTCAACAGAGAGTCTACCATGCCTGTATTAAGTAGTCTGTCAACTTTTTTCTGGCAACCTTATCCGTATTACACAGTCTCTCATCATTCACCAGAATGCTTCAACATATGTCGGTATTTTACCTTTTAAAGGAACGAATCTATAGATAGTATCCCCGCCAACACATTAAGCGCTTCTATAGACACGGTCTTGTGGCTTCCTATTGTAGCCAACAGACATCTTCTCTCCATTTGCTGTAAACGTCGTTTATCTACCTATCCGCCCGAACTACGCAGCCATAAGCTATTGCTTGTCTCAGGGCAACAAACAGGATTCTCAAGTCTCTTTGCTATGTATCATATTTGTGAAACCCTATAATACCGTATAGTATTATTTGTACCCTCCGATTGATGTAACTGAAGTGCTGAGCGAACTGCAAACGATGATCCAACACAATTCCTAAATATGTATGACTTCGCAGAACTTGTATATTGTGGCCATGCATTCTAGGAATCATTTCCCTTCAGTTAGGTGTTGGATTTCCAATCCATATGACACGCGTCTTCAACGCCGATATGTCAACCTTTGTTGGCAATATACCTCCTCACATTCATTCATCACACTTTGTGCTTCCTGTTTTAATGACCTTCTTGAATTTCCGTAAACTAATACTGCCAGATGGTCGGCATAGGCATCTGATGATATATTTTTCTCCTCCAAGTTCCATAAGACGTTGTCCATGATTACGTTCCAATACATCGGTGCACTAGACGTCCCCTGTGGACATCCGACCGTTGCCTTTCCTCCTATGTCCTCCGATGGTGAGTTCCATCGCCCTATTTTCAAAATATGTTTTAACCATGTTTAATAGGTATGGTGGCAAGCCTTTACTTTCGAAAGTCCCTATTATGATTGACCACTTTGCGTTGTGAAACGCTCCGTGAATATCCAAGAAAACACAGGAATAGTACTTTGTTGTACGCCCTGATACCTGTCGCACCAGTACTTCCAATGCATCACTTGTACACCTCTCTGGTACAAAGTCATACTGGCATTATATTCCCGTGCGTTTGTAGATGTTTCTATATTCGGTTTATCAGAATACGATCAAACAACTTCCCCACGGTTGGTATCAGGGAGATTGGTCTATACAAACTTGGTTGATTAACGGGATGTTTCGTTCCTTTAAGAAAGAATTTTACCACATTAATTTTCCAACACCGTGGATAATATGATGACCACAAACATTCGTTGTATATTTCACTGAGTGAGTTCATTTTTACATCTATTGTCTGATGAAGTATCTTATGGAACATAATAAACATAACCCGGAGCCTTTTTCATGCCCATTTTCTTCACATTAGTACAATTTCTCTCTGAGATATTATCTTTATATCTGTGTTTACAAAATTTTTTATATTTCCATGACTGTATCTCTTCCTGTGGAAATAAATTCTCGAAAAGCGCCTGCCCTGTTTTCTGCCAATCCCTGGAATAATCCACCCCATTCATTAGTGTCGTCCATACCTCTTTGCGACGCACCTTATCAACACTAATAAGATATGTGAGCCCCCATGTCAACTTGGAGAATGCCTGTTCCACAAAATCCCTCTAACTGACGTTTTTTTAGCCTGTTGAATCGCAATTTTATGACTCTCCCGTGCATTACGATGTTCATGTAAAACATCGCCACCACCTTCCCTGCGTCGATATGAACATTGTAACTGAGGTCGTAACCTGTTCATTTCATGCTTCTGTCAACTTAGTTCCGGCGTACACCACTCCAACAAAATTGCCAGCTGCAACGCGTCTACACGCGCATCTATTGTTCTACCTGTTTCTACAAAAATCTGCTCCATCTTCAAAATGTCATTCTTCCTATTCGTCTACAATCGACTCGTCAATAATCCACACTGTTCTCAGATGTATTCATTTCTCTCTTAACGCCACATCTATCAGAATTCCTCGATGATCGCTGTACAGACCTGTATGTAATTGCCACATGTGTGCCCTCATATGTCGCCATTTATTTGTTGGTGGGAGACTACAAATGAAATGGATAGATAACGTAGATTAAAATAAAATTAGTGTGAGGCAGTGGAGGAGGGAGGGTGAAGTGGAGAGCCATATTGAAGCAAGCCAAGGCCAAACTATAAGGGCTATAGGGAAATAGAATAAAAGATCAAAAGTATTCTGCTTATTTATTTAGAGTTACGGTACATATTTATGTAGATAGAATGCCTCATATTCAATAGTGTTTCCTGATAAAGGTTTTCATTCCGAGTGATTGTCACGATTAGATTATTTAATTCCATTTACATTACAGAGAAAACTTTCATTCCGGATGAATATTGCCTGATCTTACGAGAATCAGAGTTAGAACTGAGAATTTCACGCTAACGCGTTTCTCTGTACGTTGAAGTGTTGTTCAGGACAATACACCATTCTCAACCATTTGTACCAACTTTAAGGCGAAATATAGAAAATTCAAGAAATTTATATTTAGATTTTTGATTTAACAACATTTGACTTCGAAAACATATTTCATTTAGTTCGTGAGATAATAAACCATGCTGTTAACGAAATTAATATACCATACTCTTACAATAACGACAAGGAATATGAAAACACTTCTACCCCTTTGTATCGATAAAAAAATGAAATAACAAAGGCTTGTTAAATATTTAATTAAAAATGTTTCAAACAGAAACCGATATGATATACAAATCAGTTAATAACTGTATTGTAATAATATTGTATTTTTTGAGTATAAGTGGTGGTAAGATGGTGAGTAAATGTTGATATGATATTACTATATTGGAAAATTTGAAAAATTGGTTTCGGAATGTATGAACATCGAAGAAAGTCTTAAAAGCCCTTATAAAGATACCGAAACGTTAGCGAGTAAAAATTGAGTTTTGTTTTTAATTTCCACCCAGACCTAAATCCCGGAAGACCTGAGACACATCCCCATTCAGGAGATAGTTGAACCAGACGTCACACCATGCTGTGTGCACTTCATTACGTGTTTCACACGTACCTACGTGTTAAGGTTCGTTATACATATATTTCTTTGGTGTAGATTCACGTGGATAAGATAAGTGATAACTGATACAGTTTTGGAAGGCGAACAGTTGGTGTGGTCGTTAACACCCCTGTAATCAAAGCGGATCCTGGGTTCGATTCCCGGCTCGTTGCCATTGTTACTTGGTCAAAAGTTATCACATTATCCCAGTATGGATTCTGAGGTCAACAACAACATGGTGGGTGTAAATACTAAATAATTTACTTCTGGTTTTTGCCTCGAGCATAAAAAACTTTGTTCTTGTCGCAATGATAAAAATGATCAATAATAGTTTTGGATGATACGCTTTTGCCAGAACTAGTATAGATCATTAAAAAAACGCAAAAAATTGGTCCTGAAAAAAATAAGCATCTTCCAAGAGTAGTTCTGGACGTTTTCTCGTTCAATGGCCAAATTCGGGCTTTGTGAGTAACAAATACGTTTTATGCATTATTTTTCTTAATTCAATCCTAGGTGTTAAGTGAAGGTCTTGTCTGTGTAGGACCGTTCCTTTGGAGCAGCCCGTCTCTCCTTGGAAGAGCATCACTATTGTGTTTGAACCTTCTTTCTGGACAGCAGTCCTCGCCACTTTCGTCTGCTGCTGCGCGGTGCTTCTACTTCTTCGTCGCGCGTCTCCACAACTCCACCGTGTCTCCACTGTTCACGTTGTATCAGAAGCCTTTTCCAGCTTCTTGGATATCTTGCGCTCCCTCGTTGGTCAGGGAGTGCAGAGTGCCTTCACTCGTCCCGTCAAAGCATTCGTCATTGTCCTTATGGTTTATAGTATGCAGGTATAGTGAAAATCTAAATATGCTCTCATCACAAGATGTGAAATTCTTCTAAGATCATCCAAGGCTTAAAATAACGATCGTGTAGCATTACTTGTACGATTGAGTAGCATTAATTGAATATCATAATTACCACTCTATTCTGAATTGTCATGAGATAAATAACTCATTAATTGCTAACAAAAAGTGAAAATTTCAACACTTGCTATATACTTAGTTGCATACCCTACTTTCGCAAATACGAGAATAAAATCCTTTTTACCTTAAGTGTCAATGATAAAATTAATGACTTTTACACCATCGTCCAGAAGAAAAATAACTATTAATAAGTATCCAATCGTGCGATTTTAAGTAAAAGTGTTTTTGGTTCTACGTACTAAAAAAACTATGAGCTTATCACCTGGTTTACACACGGCAGGATTCACGCGGTTTGAGGCGTAAACCGCTGCAAAATAAGTTTGATAAACATCAGGAAAACAACTTTGCTCACCCAGCCGCGATAGGCAGGTGGATTTGCAGGTGAGGGACGAGGTTGAGTACTCCTCATTTCAAGATGGAAGTCTAAGAGGTAAAGTGTTTATATTTGCTCTTAAAAAATAACAGAAACGTAAAAGACTTCGTGACAAGATACTAAAACATAATTATTAATATAAATTGTACCTAAAGTATACAATATTTTTATTAAATATCATTATCGATCTTATCGAACCTAGTCTTCATGAACTGCAAACAACTCCACTAACTCTTACCAAGCTCAGTTTTTTTGCAAATTTATTGGAGTAAATTGCAACTTGAATATCGCAAGTCCTTTCGAAGTGATCCATGGCCACACGCTTGAAACGCGCGCCATCCGCAGTCCAACTAAACGCCCTCAAGGTACGCAATAATAGATTCCTGCGAATGCCACACGTATGTTATTCACCGGTTGAGAGGTAGCTATTGCGCATATCGTGGAACAGCACACCTAAGGACGAACAAAAAACTGAAGTTGCTGATGTAAACAAGGCTCGAATCCGTCGTGTCTGAACTAGCTCTTAAATTTTAAGAAAATTGCCTTCTTCAAAATTAGAAGTAAAATATATGTCCTGTTAATAAAATAAAACGTTTTCATTTTCCACAGGTTAACACTGCCTATCAATCAGCTCTTGTCAGTTTTCTGGCTAATCCAGGGCTGGAGTCAAAGATCAACAATGTGGAAGACATGTTGAACACTGATTTTCGATTCGGATTCATAAGTAATCTCAAGTAAGCTCAGGGGCCGACTGCACAATATTGCGTTCTCCTTCTCTTTGTGTTTTGTATTTTTACAAGATAGATCTAATTCTATAATAAAATATAGAGCGTGGCAATTCTAGTGGGAAACAGTATAACAGGACTATCCCATAACCATCCTGCACGATCTAAGGGGAATCGTCGTGATTCGCGACCAAGGAGGGCAATATGTCGCAACCAAACACTGTATCAAACTCTTAAAGTGTTCCAACGACAACCCCCAGTACTTCTACATTAACTAAAGAGCAACTATCACTTTTCACTACTACTTCAATGCAGTAATTGTGTTAGTGTACTTGTGTACCCAAACTAACAAAGAACAGTCGGAGGTGACTCGTCGAAACATGCCCCGAATAGTAAGTTCTGGTTTCTTGACCACACTTGTATATATTGTAATAATTTTGAGGTTTTTGTCATAAATTAAAAGATTCATTAACTATGACAACGTTTCAGTTATTTTGTGTATTCGTCATCAGGACTATAAAAGACAGAACAGAATCTATTATCTCTAGATTACCAGAATAGTGAGAAAAATTTGCAAAATAAACAAAATCAATGTACTATAAAAGTATCTACAAACTATTACAATATACATTAATAACAAACCTTGTTAATGTTTCATTACCTACACCTCATCTAACACCTTATTGACATAAACACACACCACAACGTATCTCATCTCATATAAGCCCCTTCGTGTAACTGATTCACTCACTCATTCATTTACTCACTCATCTAGTAATCATAAGTATTGAGAACTTGTACTAGTCGTACAAGCATAAAACTTGGTTCATCTTGTAGCTGGAGAATGACAATGAATGTTAAAATTCCTCAAATTTGACGATATTAATTTATAAGTACATTATTCGGTAATTTAATATTAATTAAATCATACAAAAACATTAGCTTGTGGATGTGCCATGAAAACTTGTCAAAGCCGTCTCGAATGTTTTGTTTACAAAAGTATTGTACGTATAATGGCGGCAAACTGCAGAAGAATTGTATTGGGATGTTAATCCAAAGATAGTGTGCAAGTTATTAAGGGTTTTATAGACGTGTTAAAAGTATTGTGAACTAAATGTGTTTATTTGTTTGGTGCCTTTGTGCAAAAAAATGTGAAAAAATCGTATCTTTGAAAACTAATATGAAACTGCATCTATGACTAGTTTATAAACGTAATCGTAGTCAAGTTTCAATCGTCGAAATAACAAGTACTCTTTAATGTGTCGAATATGCTTTTGTGAATTATTTGCTCAGGTACGTATATTTATGTAATTTACAATCCAAAAGTGTGGATTTGAATTCGTAAGATACTTATAAGGAATTTATCATTGTCCTTGACAAGTTTAATATAACTCGCTTTGAATGTATTCGTAGATTTCAATAACTTTGTAGTATTGATATTGAGATTCGTTTAACTATTTTGAAAAGTGCAAAAACTATCAACATTATAAATTCTATCGAGTTTTTATTTTATCAATGAAACATGTAATCAACAAGCGGTGGTAATTTGTATAGATTCCCTGATTCATTTCTAAAGTTTATTTACATTCGTACAGAATGAATTTTTAAGCTAGAAACAATAATCCTTACCACGTGAAAGAATGTTTGCATAGCTTTATACTAAACAACAGTGTTTAATGTTCAACATGTAACGTATATATTGATTAATCTAAGAAAATGTGCGGTATCTCGTACAATCTGTCCGACGACGGACCGTATTTACATTTCATTTTTAATATGAATCGATTCATTGATTCTTTTCATAAGTTTGTTTACATTCTTAAAGAATAAAGTACAAGCATGAAACTTGGTTTATCTTGTAGCTGGAGAATGACAATGAATGTTTAAATTCCTAAAATTTGACAATATTAATCTAAAAGTACATTTTACGGTGATTTATTATGACGTTAATCACAGGAACATTAGCTTGTGTATGTGCCATGCAAACTTGTCAAAGCCATCTCCAATGTTTTGTTTACAAAAGTGTTGTACGACTACTGGCGGCGAACTGCAGAAGAATCGAATTGGGATGTTAATCAAAGTATACTGCAAAATATTTTGGGTTTTATAGACGTGTTAAAAGTATTGAAAACAATATGTGTTTAAAAGTTTTGAGTCTTTGTGCAAAAATTAAGTAAAAAAAATTGTATCTTTAAAAACTAATTTGATGTGGAATAAATGACTAGTTCCCAAACGTAATCGTAATCAAGTTATGGGTTCTAATGCTGTCTCTTATACANCGATGTTAATGAGCCCTAAAGCTTCACAAAAAAAGACATAATCAAGTTCCATTCGTCGTTATAACATTTATTCATTAATGTGTCGCATGCGTTTTTTTGCATGTTTGGCTAAGGTACGTATTTGTATTTTATTTACTTAGCAAATATGCCTATATTATACGTCGTACAAGTGTGTTTTTAAATATGTGGGATTCTTAGAAATGTATCATTTTCTAGATATGTATGATATAATTCGCTTTGAATTATTTAGCACAAGAGAATTAAGCAAGAGGAATCGAATGATTTCAATTTGAATTGATATCTTTTTTTTCAGTGTAGTAAATTGAGCCAGAATGATTTAAGCAGTAAAAACTCAATGAGAGATAAATTTTAGTATATAATTTTGAGCCATTGATAAAATTTTGGTGTAAAGTAAATTTACCATTAGAGAATTATGCAAGAGGAGACGAATAAGCTCAATTAGAATTGAAAACGTTTATTGGGAAACATACAATCAAGGATTTCCATCATAGGTGTTCACTATTTTATGTCGGAATAACTAGATAGTTGGTGTCAGGCTAAATTAGAGTCAAAAATTAACCATTAGGAAAGGAATTTTCTCAAAAACATAAATGAAAGAAGTTATGCCCTACGATGCACATTAACACCATTTTTTAAAAAATATAAATATCTTTAGTTAATTTAGAAATTTTGCAGTGCAGAATATTCACAAAAAAGGAATGAAAACAGAAGAAACGAGTGACAGCATAGTGAATGAAAAACCAAAATTGCGAAGCACAAAATCCAGGATTTTCAAAAAAAAAGTGTTGACTATTCTGTCACAGAATAACTTGAAATACAGTGTCAGGTTTAAGTACAGTCAAAAATTAACCCCGTGAAAAGGAATTTTCTTTAAAACAAATATGAAACAAGTTATGCTTTACGACGCACATTAACCCCATTTTTTATAAATGTAATTATCTTCTGTTATTTTAGAAATTTTGCGGAGCAGTAAATTTAACAGAAAAAATGAAACAAGAGGAAACGAGTGACGGCAATTTGAATGAAAAACGAAAATTGGGAAGTACAGAATCAAGAACTTCCAGGGGTGTTCACAATTTTGTTAAACTATAACTTGAAATTTGGTGTCAAGTCTAAAATAGAGTTCAAAATTAACCTCTCGAAAAAGAAAATTTTGAGCAATTTTAAAAATTTAGGAATAAAGTAAATTTACCACTAAAAATTTAAGCAAGAGGAATCGAATGATATCAGTTTGCAATGAAAACATTTTTTGGGAATGGTACAATATAGGATTTCCAACAAAGGTGTTTACAATTTTGTGTCGGAATAACTAGAAAATTGGTGTCAGGTTAAACTAGTCTCAAATTAACCCTTGTAAAAAGAATTTTCTTAAAAACAAAAATGAAAAGTTATGCTCACCGATGCACATTAACCCCATTTTCTATAAAAGTAAATATCTTCGGTTATTTTAGAAATTTTGCAGTGCAGTAAATTTAGCAAAAAAAAAATTAAGTAATGAAAACTGAATGAGATTAAATTGAATAGAATATCATAAATGGGAAGGACACAAACTAGGATTTACAACATGGAGGATCAAATCTGAAAGCAGGTATGCCCCCAAATGCATTTAAAAATATTTTTTATAAAAAATGCACATCCTCGTATTAGATATTTTGAATTGCAATAAAGTTAGCAAACCACAATTAAGCAACAGGAATGGAGTAAGATCGATTTGATTTATGAAAATTAATTGGGAAAGATACAATCTAGGTTTTCAAACATAGGAGTTCACTATTATGTGTCGGAATAACTATATAATTGGTGTCAAGCTACAGTAGAGTATCAAATTTTAACCCCATTTTCTGTACATGTAAGTATCTCGGGTTATTTTAGAAATTTTGCGGTGCAGAAAATACAGCAAAAAGGAATGAAACAAGACGAAATGCGTGAGAGCAATTAGAATGGAAAACGAAAATTGGGAAGGACAGAATCAAATATTTCCAACAAAGGTGTACAGTATTTTGATACACAATAACTTGAAATTTTGTGCCAAGACTAGAATAAGAGTTCGAAATTTTTATTGATATTAAACGGTGCCGTCGAAACCTATTTCCTGCTTTTAGATAAAGTGTCACCGGACGCATTACGCGTTCAATGGACTTCGCGGTAAATCATTTAAATATAGCAAAAGGTTTCCCCGCTCCCTGGATGCCCTAGCACGTTATTTGGGGGTCACCCAGCGAGCAAGGCGAGTCCATAGATTAATAAGCCCCTCCCTGTAACTCACTCACTCATCAATCACTCATCTAGTAATCAAAATGATAGGCTACTTCTACTAGTCGTAGAAACATAAAATTTTAATTTTCAAGTTTATTTTATGGGGGATTATGATGACGCCATAAGATAACATTGGGTTCCGATGCCGCGCGAAATGCCGACGCGCAGACGGCGAAAATTGTGATTGCTTACGTTAGAATCAACTCACGATTTAGTCGACATACACTTATTGAAACGTTCTGTAATTCGTCATATCGGAAGACTAATAATGCCTGACGATAATGATTTCTTCCATGTTTTGTGTTATTACATTTCTATTCCGTAATAACGTATTTGTTATTATAGATTGTAAAATTTTATCAGACGCGTTACGTAAAATGTACGTTGCTTACGTTTTGCGTTCTATTGAACTGATAAAAAAGTCCAAGCGTATGAATTAAAGAAAAATAATTGAATTTTATTTTTTGTACGAAACATTTCTCTCCAAAATGCATGTTTTTTGGAAATGAGCCGTACATCCAAGTTACGGTAAGCGGCGGCCATGATTTAAGGTTCAATTTATGTTTTGTTTCAATTTAACACATTCGAACCTTTTAAATCTCGATGAACCATATAGTATATGTATTAATTTCACTAATATGTTAGGAATGAATAAATTTACATTGTATAAATGCTTCAGAAAGCTCCCAAGTCTTAGGATATTTGAATATTATAAGTTTGAAGTAATTGTATCTTGTATTTTCCATTTTCATATTTACGTTACTTTCACTTTGAAATTTAATTCAAGTTGCCAAACATACGTTGTTGAAAGAATAAAATGTATTCTATGACTTTATTTTAGTCAATATTATTCCAATTTGCAAGATTTATACTAATTGCCATTGGGTATTAAAGCTCAATTATATTATAGATATACACCACTATCACAATCGGCCTCGTGGCGTAAAGGTAAGGTGTAATGTGTGAACGTGCACTTGGGATGGCCGAAGGTTTATTGATATCAGTAGTTTGAAATCTTATTCAGTGTATTTCACATGATGTTATTGAATGTTTCACGAGTACGTACGCAATACGTTATATTTGTTATTTATGAGAAATCAATATTGTACTAATACTTCTTAGATGACTAAAAAACAATTGATTGTTTCGTTATTTATTTACTAAAGCACTATAGTTGCATCGATTTGCCAACTTCTATTAGAAGTGTATTTCAAAATAGTCATGGCTATTGTTTCACTTGCATTTTTAATAGTAATGTTTCATCAATACCATTTTAAATATTTTAAAAATATTAAAAATATTTCTAATGATGAACTAGAAGATAAAAGATGTGTTAAGTTGTTCTCAAGAAATAAGTTTTTGGATATCTAAAAATTTATAGTGTAAATATCAAACAAATCCAACTTATTGCTAACATTTTTGTTCATTTTTCTAAAATTTAATATTGGTGGCATGCTAATAAGCGTAGTATTTACTAATTTATTTGTAAATTCATTTTTGAAAGCTTATTTTGTTTAACCTTGTGGAAAACTGAGAGACCAATATGTTCAGCAATCCAGGTTAGTATTATTTTTATTTTAGTGGAGTGTGTGGCTGACATGAATATAAGTATTTTATTATCTCTCTTCTTGTTTTGTCATGGAATAGAGCATTTAATTTTATCATTAGCAATATCTGAGTCATTATCTTTGTGTAAAATTATTCAATTGTTATTTTGTAGTTACAAAATTATGTGTTATCCTACTTCCTCGTGCTTTTGTTATTAATACTAATATTCTCAATAGTTTTCTTATTATAATTACTGTACTTCCACTATATTCTAAGATAATGTTCAATTAAAATATTTGAGAGTGAACGAATTAAGGAGTCATTCCACTGAAATGTTGAAAATAAATGGAAAAAATAAATTGAGTTGTAAAGTATCTTTTTCATTTATTGTTTATTGAAATGGGAATATGTATCTAATTGGGACGTCCCGCGAGGCGAACACTTGAGCGACTCCAATCAAGTGTTCCCTTTTGTTCAGTCAAATAAATAAACGCTTGAAATGCTTGATCTCAGAATGCTTTTATTTGCGTGGACTAGCTTTTATTCATGGTGAATAAATAACTTGAAATTGAGTAAGCAATTAACACAGGAACAAATAGTTAAAACAAAGTAAGCAATGTTAAAGGCCGTGTGACAGACGTGGTATTTACGCTGTCAAACTTGCTTTTTGCTGGGTAACTAGCAGCGTGGATCCTGGACCCTCTGGAAAGGCAGAGTGGCGTGGAGATCTCTCGTGGCAGGATTCCAATCGTGGCTGGTCCGGGTAGCTTGGGTAAGCGTCTTCGTGTCCCGCGAAGGCTTGGATCTTCCGTACGGGTTCCAGGTCGTGGAAAGTGCCGTGCCGGGAAATCTCGTCGAGCTTGGAATATCTCGGCGAGATGAAGTTTGCTTGCAGCGATAGTTCGGAATGTAATTGGAAGTAGAGAGCTCGTCAAAAGTGGCTTTNTGCGGCAGGAATACTTTCACAATTAACTCGTGTCAGCGAGCGTGGAAGAGACGTCTGATTCTCACCGAGGTTAATAGCGATTCTGGTTGTTATTCTGTAACCTGGCAGTAACTTGAAGCGGCGACAAGTGAACGTTGACGTACATATTAAACCTTGTTGGATCAGAGGCGGAACGTCATGTGAACGTCACCATGATGCACAATTTATAATATATTCGTTATTTATGTGAGTGCGTCACATGGCTTACGTATATTTACGTAAGTACGTCACGAGCTATGAGCGGGTCTGTTGACTCGTCGTTCATCGTTCATTTACTACGCAGAGTTCCTTGCTCGCTCGCTGTTCTTTGCAATTCGTAGGCCTTGGCTCTTATGCAGAGGGCCGTGGTCAGATGTAAACACAGGAAATAGCGTGTGTTTGTTGTAATGATGGCGCTCGAGGGCTTGAGGCGTGGACCATGGGGGAGTGTAATCGGTTCGTGTTGTAACCGAAATGCGGTTGAGTTGTTACATAATTATGGGGAAGATTTATTTTAAAGTATAATAGTTCCTGAACTTGTTTGTTGTGTGACATGATGCAACTCATTTTGTAAAAAGTGTTTTATCATTTTGTGGATTGTTTTGACAAAGTTGTAACATTGTTTTACAGTGTAATAAGATATTAATTATGGATGAATTATCCATGAACTTGAGAAAACTGATTCTACTTTCTTCTTCTATCATTGATTACTTTCATATTATACATCAGAATGTGATTTGGTATATTTGCTTGTATATCAGTTATGTGGTTGATATGCTATAATAGCTCGATACCGGTATTATAATAGTTGCTTTACATAAAATAAGGTCTTTTCTTCCTCACTTCTCTTTTCTTTAAATTTGTGCAAGAAATAGAAGCATGATATGTGACGTTACCCCATAATTTTTGAGCTATTAAACCAAGTTTTGAATTTCCTGTAAATATTATGAATACCTGAGACATGACCTGTATTGAGGCATAGGGTTGTTTTCTGAACTAAGTAACGTGTAAATTTTATACAAATATTTTTGTTACAAACGAATGACCATTCGTCGTAAACACAGAGAGGATATAGGGGGGACTCGTGTGTTTCAACGAGCATGAAGATAAAGGAAGTATGATTCTTGTTAAACACGCTTCGGATTCACAGATGCACATTTATTATATTTACAGAACATATATACACATAATTTCCTAAATCTACAAAAGCAGAATTACAAACTTGATCCTGAATTAGCAAATTGAAGTTAGTCGTTGTGAGCGACTAACACTCTGAGAATAACATTTTCTACAGAGTTTGAATACATATGAACATAAACTATTGTTTATGTGACATCCCTTTAATACCCCATTTCCCAATTTATACAGAATTACAAAATGGATATGAGCAAAGATGTAGTGGGATCGTTAGATCTCTACAGAAAACAAAAAGCCCTTTGGTCTCAAGTTTTTGAGAACGCCCCCGTCATTAACTAAACGTTCATTACAAATTTACCTGCTTGTATACATTGAATTTGGTTATCAAAAACAAATAAATGCAGGATTTTATATCTATCGAGATAGATTCTTGACGTTGTCCTCCCTTAACGAGGAGTATTAGTGGTTCATTGGAATTACTTCCTTGTTGTAACCTTGGTCCGGCTGTTTCGGTCGGAGTGGTTACGCTTCCCCAGGTTCGTGTTGCATGAATACTGGATCACGCTGTACGCTGCATCGCATGATTACTGGAATGAACTTGATTTCACAGTGTCATCTTGATACTCTGAATGAGGACTATGTCGATACTGCGCACTCGATTGAAGTGAACTGCTAAATGGATGTTGAGGCTTGCGCACTGCCCTTTAAATAGCTGTCGAACAGAACATACATAGTGGGTACGTTCGATAAGTGAAAGTCATGGAACTTGCAGTTTGCATAGAGAAGGTAGCTTACACCACATGCAAGGAACATGCACGTTGTGTATGAACATCAACGCAAAGTGCATGGAACTTTCAATTTGCATAGAGTTCATATCTGCTTGCGAGCGCAAAGAACTTGCAGGTTGAATACGTGATCGACACAACTTGCATGGAACTTGAAATATACATAGAGTTTATAATTAACAAAGAACATATATATGAATATACACAAATATTACGTAGAATAAGTAAATATTGCAATTCTCGTGGTACACAAATAGAAAATAAAGTACGTAATAAATGAGAATGTACAAATTAACACTTTACGAACGTTTGGTTCGTAACAATTTTTTTGTCCATCACCAACTAATAGCCATGTATTAATATTACAATCTAATGCCATGATCAATTTTGTTTTCTATGGTCAATACTTTAATTGATGTCGGATTATCAGTAGTAAAAATTGTTTTAAGGAGTTAAGTGTTGGGACAAATGTAAATTCCATTAACAATTGGATTTTACGTAATATTAGAGATCCGATTAAAACATGTAGAGGTTAGTTGTTGAAAATTTTACATTTCAACATAGGTCATATGTAGTTTTTATTTATTATTAATTAAAAAAATGAGTTCCTATCTATACATTATGAAATATTATTATATTATGGTAGTAATTTGGTATTTTTGCAAAAGAACTGTAAAACAACTAAATTTTAATTTTTTTAAAATATTATTTTTTCAACAAACATCCATCGTAATTGTACTCAAAGGTTTTGAAACCAAGAAATGCATTGGCCTATATCATAAACACAACTCTCCAACAATATATTTTGGTAGTTAATTTGACTAAACTTTCTTGAGAACCACAGAATTCTAGGTATACAGCAGAGTTTGATTATTTTTGTGTTATATACCTAATTTTAATTTTGGTTTGAAATTTTTAATGACTCATTTTGGGAAACTGAGATTTTGTGTTCATTCTTATTAATGTTCCATGTTCCCACATCAGCTTAATTAGGGTAGAATGAAATCTGAATAAATGGTAAAGATTGAAACAATTACAATATTTTAGTTAAGAATACAACAGTGATATATATTGGCGGGCAGTTGAGATAGATGAGAACGAAAATATTCCCTCATCACAATAATGTTGATTATGCAATGTTTGAAAGTCAAAATAAATTTCATAAAGAGAGAAAAAACTGGTGACAATAAGAAAACCTGTTGTGCATGGTATGGATTTCTCTTTTTCCTTGTTTCTGGCAGATTATTGTGTTAAAATTTCTACTGTGAGGATAGGCGCTTTATATTTTGTAATATCTTTTTTGTGTTATTTGATAATAATTTCATTACTCTTCAGAGCAAACCTAGCCATCAGTACTTAATTTCTTAATTATATTATATATGGATGTAATGTATCATTTTAAAAAATATTCACTGCGTCAATTCTAATAAAATAAAAAAGTATATTTGTACAAAAAGAAATATTTAAGTTTATAGAGAATATCATTCAAGACATGTCACAATTTTCGGGATATGCATTTGTCAAGATTTAATGAATATTCCCTGTTGAAAAGGCATATATCTGTGCCAAAGATTTAGTAAAGATTTCAATACCATCTGGCACACATTTAAGGCATGAGTTAAGAAAATATTCATTTGAAAGTGGACGAGCAAGCAATACGCAGTAATAATTTAAAAAATGTCATGTATTGAAAGAAATTTTTTTATGTAATAAATTACAATAATTTAGGGTGTTTACAGTTTTTCTACGGAAATTCAATAGAAATAATTCGGTAACAATTATTATTCAATACAAATTCTTAGGTAACAGTATTATAATTTGGTAATTATTTTCATACGTTTTTTTTATTTTATAAAAGATATACGTCATTATTTAAATAAAAAAATCGCGGTGAAAAATTTAAAACAAGCAATAAGGTTTTTTTGTCTTGATGCCCTTGCACGGGAGCAGCCCGTTATTGGTGGGTCTGGGGGTGTAACCCTCAGCGAGCATGGCGAGTCTAATCTTATATAAACCCTTTCGCGTAACTGACTCACCCACTGATCTAGTAATAATAAGTATTGAGAACTTGTATTAGTCGTAAAAGCATGAAACTTGGTATATCTTGTAACAGGAGAATGAGATTGAATGTTAAAATTCCTTATTGTTCACAATATTAAATTAAAAGTACGTTTTTCGTTGATTTAATATTACGTAAATCACACGAAGATTAGCTTGTGAATGTTCCATGCAAACTTGACAAAATCCACCTCGGATGTTTGTTTACAAAAGTGTTTTGAGCGTCTAATGGTGGCAAACTGCAGAAGAATCGTATAGGGATGTTAATAAATGGATAGTGTGCAAGTTATTTAAGGTCTTTTAGACGTGTTAAAAGTATTGAGAACTATATGCGTTTAATTGTTTTGTTTCTTTGTGCAAAAAGAAAGTGACAAAAATCGTATCTTTGAAATAATTTAAAACGGCATCTACGACTAGTTCCCAAACGTAATCGTAGTCAAGTTTCATTCGTCGAAATAACAGTTATTTATTATTGTGTCGCATGAATTTGCGTGAATTTTTTGGTCAGGTACGTATATTTAATTAAATTACAATATTTACAATGCCAAAGTATGTATTTGAATTTGTAAGATACTTATAAGGAATCTTTCATTGACATTGACAAGTTTAATATAACTCGCATTGAATGTATTCGTAAATTTCAATAACTTTGTAATATTGATAATGAGATTCGTTTAACTATTTTGAAAAGTGCAGAAACTATGAACATTATAAATTCTATCAAGTTTTTATTTTATCAATAAAACATGTAACCTACAAGTGGTGGTAATTTCTATAGATTCCCTGATTCATTTCTAAAGTTTGTTTACGTTCGTACAGAATAATTTTTTTGGCAAGAAACAATAATCTTTACCACGTGAAAGAGTGTTTGGTTACTTCTATATTCCGCAACAGTGTTTAATGTTCAACATGTAACGTATATATTGATTTATCTAAGAAAATGTGCGGTATCTCGTACAATACGTTCGACAACGGACCGTATTTACATTTCATTTTAAAATTATAATCAATTCATTGATTCTTTTTAAAAGTTTGTTTACATTATTAAAGAATGAAGTACAAGCATGAAACTTGATTTATCTTGTAGCTGGAGAATGACAATGAATGTTCATATTCCTAAAATTTGACAATATTAATTTAAAAGTATATTTTACGGTGATTTAATATTACCTTATTCACACGAACATTAACTTGTGGATGTGCAATGCAAACTTGTCAAAGTCACCTTGAATGTTAGTTTTCAAAATTATTGTACGGCTAATGGCGGCGAACTGCGGAAGAATCGTATTGGGATGTAAAACAAAGTATATTGCAAGATATTTTAGGTTTTATAGACGTGTTAAAAGTATTGAGAACTAAATGCGTTCGTTTTGAGTCTTTTTGCAAACATTAAATGCTAAAAAGAGTATATTTGAAAACTAATTTGAAATGGCATCAAAGACTAGTTCCCAAACGTAGTCCTAGTCAATTTCATTCGTCGTAATAACATTTATTCATTAATGTGTCGAATGCGTTTTTGTGAATGTTTGGCTAAGGTACGTATTTTAATTTCATTTACTTAGCAAATACTTTGTATACGTTGTCAAAGTGTGTTTTAAAATATATGAGACGCTTGGAAATGTACCGTTTTCTTATATATGTTTGATATAATTCGCTTTAAATTATTTAACAGAAAAGAATTAAGCAAGAAGAATCGAAAGTATTCAATTTGAAATTTTTTTTAGAAAAATTAACCACTGTAAAAAGAATTTTCTTAAAGACAAATATGAAAGATGTCATGCCCTCCGATGTACATTAACCCCATTTTCTAAAAATGTAAATATCTTCAGTTATTTAAGAAATAATGCTGTGCAGTAAATTTAGCGAGAAAGATTTAGGGAATGAAAAGTGAATGAGATAAATTTGAAATGAATACCGTAAATGGGAAGGACACAAACTAGGATTTCCAACATGGAAGAACAAATCTGTTAGAAGGTATGCCCCCAAATGCATGTTTTAGTTAACTTTATATAAAATTCTCCGTATTCATTAGGTATTTTGAATTGCAGTAAAGTTAGCAAAACACAATTAAGCAACAGGAATCGAGTAAGATCAGTTTGATTTAAAAACATTAATTGGTAAGAACACAGTCTAGGGTTTGCAACATTGGTGTTCACATCTTGTGTGACGAAACAACTGGAAAATTGGTGTCAGACTAAATCTAAAATTATTCCCTGAAAGAAGAATTTTCTTAAAAACAAATATGAAAGAAGGTATGCCCTACGATGCACATTAACCCCATTTTCTATAAATGTAAATAACTTCTGTTATTTTAGAAATTTCGCAGTGCAATTAATTTTGCAAAAAAATGAAACACGAGGAAACAAGTCAGGACAATTTCAATGAAAAACGAAAATTTGGGTAGTACAGAATCAAGAATTTTCAAGGGTGTTCACAAATTTGTTACACAATTACTTGAAATTTGGTGTCAAGACTAAAAAAGAGTTCGAAATTTAACTCTGTGAAAAGAAAATTTGATCCATTTTAAAAATTTAGGAATAAAGTAAATTTACCACTAAACAATTAAGCAAGAGGAATCATTTATTGGGAAAAATACAATTTAGGATTTCCAACTAAGTTGTTCACTATTTTGTGTCAGAATAACTAAATAATTGGTGTCAGGCTAAAGTAGAGTCTCAAATTAACCACTGTAAAAAGAATTTTCTTAAAAACAAATATGAAAGATGTTATGCCCTCCGATGTACATTAACCCCATTTTCTAAAAATGTAAATATATTCGGTTGTTTAAGAAATTTTGTAGTGCAGAAAATTTAGCGAGAAAGAATTGAGTAATGAACACTGAATTTAAAAAAATTTAAATAGAATACCTTAAATGGGAAGGACACAAACTAGGATTTCCAACATGAAAGAACAAATCTGAAAGAAGGTATGCCCCCAAATGCATGTTAAACAACTTTTTATATAGGTGAACATCCTCATATTTATTAGGTATTATGAATTGCAATAAAGTTATCAAAACACAATTATGCAACAGGAATCGAGTAAGACCAATTTGATTTAAAAACATTAATTGGGAAAGATACAATCTAGGATTTCAAACATAGTTCACTATTCTGTGTCGGAATAACTATATAAATGGTGTCAAGCTACAGTAGTGTCTCGAATTTTAACCCCATTTTCTATTCATGAAAATATCTTTGGTTATTTAATAAATTTTGCGATGCAGATAATTTAGCAAAAAGGAATGAAACAAGACGTAATGGGTGAGAGCAATTTGAATAAAAATTGAAAATTGCGAAGGTCAGAATCAAGGATTTCCGACAAAGGTGTTAACTATTTTGTTACACAATAACTTGAAATAGCGTGTCACGACTAAAATAGAGTTCGAAATTAATCTCTGTAAAAGGAATGTTTTTGAAAACAAATATGAAAGGAGTTTTGAATTGCGATGCATATTAATCCCTCTTTCCATAAATGTGAGTATCTGCGGTTTATTTCCGAATTCTGCACTGCAGTAAATATAGCAAAACACGAATTAAACAAGAGGAAATGATACGCATAAACTTGAATGAAAAGCAATAATTTAGAAGAACACAATCTAGGATTTTCAACAAGAGTGTTCACAAACTAGTAACGTAATAACTTGAAAATTGGTGTCAGATATTAAAGTGCGTACGAAAAATACAAGAAAGTGCAATGCGTGTTTCATAAATTGATAAAAATTTCATCAATGTTACCTATCGCAGTGACAATACGCAAGTTGTAAGCATAATTTATTATCTTAATATATACATTAGTAACGTTGGTACGCATGAACTAAGAATTTTGGAGAAATATAATTTAGAATGTTTACGACAAACACATCTGCGGAATACATGTTTTTATTTGAAAATAATTTGTAATAGTAAATACATACAATAAGTCAGTCAATAAATACATACAATAAATTTGTTGTAAATTTTTATAGCTATTATACGGTTCCGCAAAAATGTAATTTCCGCTTTTAGAATAAGAGTCACCGGATGCACAACGCGTTTGATGGTCTTCGCGGTGAATCATTTAAATCTAGCAATAAGGTGTATTTTTTTCATCTGGATGCTTTAGCACGGGCGGAGCCCGTTATATGGGGGTCTGGGGTTTAAACCCCCAGCAAGCAAGGCGAATATAATCTTATATAAGCCCCTTCGTGTAACTCATTCATCCATTCACTCATATTGTAAGAAAGACATGAAGATTTTCATCCTCCGTACATCAAAACAGGTTCCCCCTCCACAGAGAAACACGAAGTTATCTGATCAGATAACATATTGGAAACATTACTACTTACAGACGCATTTAAAAGAATTTATTTCAACAAGGTATACTAAATAATGTTATGCAGAATTATTAAAATAATTCTGAGGATGACGTCAATTTAATTTTAAAGTATAATTTCACTTTGTTATTTCAAACATTAAATAAGTTATGGTATCAAATAAAATAATTTTAATTGTAATTGCACTCTCAACTCAATTAATTATATTATTTGTAAATCTATTAAATCTTAAATTCCGCGGTGTTGCAAGAGGCAATTCAAGAAAAAAAGAATGTCATTCATTGTCAAACCGACAAAAACACGTAAACTTGAGTAGCAATTTATTTGTTCCAATTTTTCAACAGACATTTTACCTGCTCCAGCAAAAGTGTAATTGGCTGAGCACACTAAAACACTGCTATTATTGTTCTGTCACAAACAAGGTGGGTTCGAATCTTAGTGTGAACGAATTTTTGAAAATGGTTTATACCACAATTCAGCTCGTAATATCTGTTTGGGAGCTGTAATGAACGAAACCTTAATGCATGCTCTCACATTGCTTAGGAAAATCTTAAAACATACGCTGAGCAATTGTCAATTCGGCAACGTAGCATTGCAACATACATGGCAACGTGGCAGGACAAAGTTCATCTTAGCAAAGTTGCCGACGAGACGACAAAGTTTCTATAAAATAATTTCTATTCATGCTCTCTTTAAGTTTCGATATTTTAGTTTCTTCATGTGTAAATGAAAGTGTTCAATGATATATTTTACGAGGAATTTAGAAAAGTTCTTCAAAATTTCAATAAACATGTGCAAAAAATTTTTATATTGAATTTAAAAGCAAATAATTTATATTTAAAGAAAACAATGATACTAAAAGAAATTCACGAGTTCGTAATTATACCCCAAGTATTAAAACTTTATTTTAATAAAAATATTGAGTAGGAAACGGGTCTAATATATATCCAAACCATATTTTCAATTAATATTTATTCATATAGCATCTAGATTTACAACATTATACATTTGGAGAAGAATATTTACTAAACAAAAAGGTATATGCTCTATTAATTATGCAATTTTATTATAAACAATCAATTACTTTATTTTTTGTTAAACAGTCTATTGCAATTTAATCGTGCATGGTCAATGTGATGCTAGTTTAGAATCGCTGTATTCTTATTTTGTATTTTTTCTAATTACACTACTTTATTGTAGATAAATTTATTTTTTCTACAAACATTAAAAAGGAAAAAAAGAAAACCATAGATGTTGTGAAGGTTTAGCCTTTCAGAGTCATAATGCATTTTACACTAACATAAAACTAAAATGTATTCCTCTCCGCGAGTTTCATTAGAAATCTCTTCGTTGTTCCTGCTCTATCATTTGACAATCAAATATAAAAGTTTCTTCTATTTGTTAAACGAAATTACGTGTCATTGGCGCCTTCGTCGTAAGTCCGAGTGGAAAATTTCAGCGATCTAAATTTCTAATTTTACAGCCAGTAAAAAAGTAGAACGCCATTAAAATATCATGCATAAGTAACATAAATATTACAATGAAAAAACAAATTTTGTATAATATCCCATATTTGTTGAACACTTTCTGAAAATATGAAATTCTCTGTTGAATTGACGGCAAAATGTTACGTTAATTGGAGAAGATTTCTAGTAACAAGTCCTTAGAATATGACACTGAATCAGGAATACGGGGAACTACAAGTTACAATAACTTAACATATAAAACTAAATACGACCTTGTTAACTGCCNATACTGTAAATATTATACTGAATGTCTGACTAATACGTTTATCTTCACAAATGTAACATCCATGTTGTTTTGTAAAAAGTTATATACCCGCAAAGAATTCTAAATGACAATGTTCGTTCCCTGCTCCGGAAATCAATAAATAATACTGAATATCGATACTAACATTATAAATGAGGAGTGAGTTAAGTATGTAGAATATATAAAGTATTTCAATTGTAAAAAAATTCGTCAAAGAGGTTTTCATATTATTGATCTCTGATTGTTATATCGTGGATAAATATGTCACTAGAAGATGTAATTTATTTGTTTCTTAAGAAGTTTTATATTATTTATTACTCGAGAATTAAACTTTTGTGTTATTAGTTCATATTTGAGACAAACGTTTTATATATTTATTTAATATCTTTTCACATATATGAAAAACTTAAGAGTGTCTCAAATTATGTGAAATTACTTTCGACAATACACATCATTTGTAGGCAATAAGATTTGATTTCTTTACTTCACTGTATAAATATAAGAAATTATAGGAATATTTATAAGTAATTTGTGATTCGAATTATACCAATTCCATACGATATCTTGCAATTATATTCAAATTCTGTTAAAAACTATATTTTATCACAGTATTACGCAAACTTTTTTTATAGAAAGTCTAATATCTTTTACATTGCCTATGAAGACCTCTCGAGACAACGAATCTCGAGATGTCGTTTAAATTTAGAGAATGGTAAAGGTTATTGAAGTCAAGAATATACAGAATATTTTTGTTATAGAAGTGTATAATAAAAATATACAAAATATTTCCTTAATAGCGGTGTAATTAAACATTTTATCTCGTTACGATTTACCCGCCGCACGATGTCTTCCAAATATAGGCGCCGTTTCAAATAGACCTACGATTGGTTGAACGAAACTTCCCGTCTCGAAGTGAAAGCAAAAGGAGAGATCCGTTGCAAACCTAACAGATCCAAAACTGGTCAGAGCGTGGGACTTAAAAAAATAAATGGGCCCTTTTATGTTATCAGTAGTGTACAAGTATAAAACTCTGTTCATTGTAGCTGGACATTGGCAATGAATGTTAAAATTCCTTATATTTGACGATATTAATTTAAAAGTACATTTTTCGGTTATTTTATATTACTTAAAACACACGAAAACATTAGCTTGTGGATGTGACATGCAAACTTGTCAAAGCCACCTCGAATGTTTTGTTTCCAAAGTATTGCACGTCTATTGGCGGCGAACTGCAAAAGAATCGTTTTAAGATTTATCGGTGGATATTGTAAGTTATTGAAGTTTTTATAGACGTGTTAAACGTATTGTGAACTAAATGTGCTTATTTGATTAGTGTCTATTTGCAAAAATTAAGTGACAAAAATCGTATCTTTGAAAACTAATTTAAAATCGCATCAACTACTAGTTCCAAAACGTAATAGTAGTCAAGTTTCAATCGTCGAAATAACAGTTATTAATTAATGTGTCGAATGTGCTTTTGTGAATTATTTGCTCTGGTACGTATGTTTATATAATTTACAATATTTACAATGCAAAAGTGTGTTTTTTGAATACGTGAGATACTTATAAGTTATCTATCATTGACCTTGACAAGATTAATATAACTCGCTATGAATGTGTAGACATACCTTACTACATATACGCTCCATGAATTCAGAGAACGCATGTCAAAATCCGGCGTATCACGTATGTTATAAACAAACGATACCGTCACCAAGAGTGATACGCTGCTGATTCTTAATATACATGCTACCTGACTCCCCTCGTGACAGTGCGCTACCGCTCTCAGCTTATGTCAGTGCGCTACCAGACTCAGCGAGTATCAGTGTGCACTCAACCAGCGTCAGTGTGATATCACGTCTCTGCTCTCAGCTCATAGTGATCAAGACTTCGCTATCGACGCCGAACTCGTGAGTTAATACTCCTAACAAACAACTGTTCTCTTCAAGGAAGATCACGTACTTTACCAATTCGCGTCCCCTGCTGTCATTGGGCATTAACTATTTCTACTGACCTTTATCATACTACGGAAATAAACTTATTTCCTTAATAGTAATGTTGGTACGTATGAACTAAGAACTTAGAGAAATATAATTTAGAATGTTTACGACAAACAAATCTGCGGAATACATGTTTATATTTGAAAATAATTCGTAATAGTAAATACATACAATTAATCAGTAATTTTGTTGTAAATTTATATCGCTATTATACGGTTCCGCAAAAACCTAATTTCTGCTTTTTGATGAAGAGTCACCGGATGCACTACGCGTTCGATGGACTTCGCGGTGAATCATTTAAATCTAGCAATAAGGTGTTTTTTCATCTGGATGCTTTAGCACGGGTGGAGCCCGTTATATAGGGGTCTGGGGTTTAAACCCCCAGCGAGAAAGGCGAGTCTAATCTTATATAAGCCCCTTCGCGCAACTGACTCATTCACTGACTCATCTAGTAATCATAAGTGTTAGGTATGTACCTTGTACTAGTCATACAAGCATGAAACTTGGTTCAACTTGTAGCTGGACATTGGCAATGAATGCTAAAATTCCTTATATATTACAATATCAATTTAAAAGTACATTTTTCGATGGTTTAATATTACGTAAATGACACGAAAACATTAGCTTGTGGATGTGCCATGAAAACACGTCAAAACCACCTCGAATGTTTCTTTGTTTACAAAAGTATAGTACGTCTAATGGCGGCGAACTGCAGAAGAATCGTGTTGGGATTTTAATCAAAAAATAGTGTACAAGTTATTTAAGATTTTACAGACGTGTTAAGAGAATTGTGTACTATGTATGTATTTAGTTGTTTCGTGTCTTTGCGCAAAAAAAGGCGTAAAAATCGTATCTGTGAAAACTAATTTAAAATGGCAAGTTCCAAAACGTAATCGTGGTCAAGTTTCAATCGTCGAAATAAAAGTTATTCCTTAATGTGTCTAATGTGTTTTTGTGTATTATTTGCTCAGGTTCGTATATTTATTTAATTTACAATATTTACAATGCACAAGTGTGTTTTTGATACGTGTGATTTTTATTAGGAGTCTATCATTGACCTTGAAATGTTTAATATAACTCGCTTTGAATGTATTTGTAGATTTGAATAACGTTGTAGTATTGATATTGAAATTCCTTGAAATATTTTGAAAAGGGCAAAAACTATGAACATTATACATTCTATCGAGTTTTTATTTTATCAATAAAACATGTAATGAACAAGAGGTGGTAATTTGTATAGATTCCCTAATTCATTACTAAAGTTTGTTTACGTTCGTACAGAATGAATTTTTGGGCCAGAAACAATAATATTTACCTCGTGAAAGAATGTTTGCTTAGTTTTGTATTTCACAACAGTGTTTAAAGTTCAACATGTAACGTATATATTTATTTATCTAAGAAATTTTGCGGTATCTCTTGCAGTACGTCCAACAACGGACCGTATTTACATTTCATTTTTAATATGAATCGATTCATTGATTCTTTTCAATAGTTTGTTTACATTCTTAAAGAATAATGTACAAGCATGAAACTTGGTTCATCTTGCAGCTGGTGAATGACAATGAATGTTAAAATTTCTTATATATGACGATATTGATTTAAAAGTAATTTTTTCGGTAATTTAATATTACGTAAATCACACGAAAACATTAGCTTGTGGATGTGCAATGCAAATTTGTCAAAGCCACTGGTAATGTTTTGTTTACAAAAGAATTGTATGTCTAATGGCGAAGAACTGCAGAAGAATCGTATTAAGATGGATTGTGCAAGTTATTTAAGGTTTTATAGACGTGTTAAAAGTATTGTGAACTATATGTGTTTATTTGATTAGTGTCTTTGCGCAAAAAATAAGTGACAAAAGTCGTATCTTTGAAAACACATTTGAAATTCCATCAATGACTAGTTCCCAAATGTAATCGTAGTCAAGTTGCATTCGTCGAAATAATATTCTTTTATTATCGTGTCTTATGCGTTATTGTGAATGATTAGCTCAGGTACTTATTTGTATTATTGTTTATATAGCAAATATGCTTATTGTATACGTTGTCAAAGTGTGTTTTTAAATACGTGAGATTCTTAGAAATGTATAATTTTCCTAGACATGTTTGATCTAATTCGCTTTGAATTAATTTTTGGTGTTGAGATTAAAATTCGTCTAATAATATTAAAAAGTTCAAAAACTAAGTTCATAGTAGAATAAAGTGTTTTTTTTAAATAAATTGGTTTTAGTTGATCCTATTTTTGTACGCAACGGGCAATGGTAATTTGTATAGATTCCTTGATAAAATACAAAAGTTTGCTTACGTTCGTAAAGAATAGAGTTTTAGACTACAAACAGAAATTTTTACCATTTAAAAGAAGTAAAGCCTAATTTTATATTTCAAAACAGTGTTTCATAATCAATATGAAACGTATTTTTTTATTTTTCTAATAATTTTTACTATTTCGAAATCTCTTACAATACGTCCAACAATGGACCGTATTTACATTTCATATTGTATGCAACGACTCGCAGCGAAAAACAGAATAAGTTTTGCTTTCTTTAAGTAATTGTATCTGTGGACATTTGAAACGAGTTCTGAAGATAACATTAATAGGTTGGAAAAGAAATGACAGTGAAGTTGTTTTCGTTAAAATAGCTTTTATTCAATAATGTGTCGTATAATTATAGTGAATGTTTAGTTAAGGTACGTATTTGTATTTTATTTACCCTGCCAAAAATTAGTTATTGAATGCGTGAGATACTTATAATGTATGAATCATTTTCCTTCACATCTGTCATATTACTTTGAATTTCCTTTTTAGTTTTGAGACAGAAATTCGTATTACGATCGTTAAAAGTGCGAAAACTAAGGTTATAGTAATTTATAGTGTGTTTATTTTACACATAAGACATGGTCAAGCGAATTTATCGATGCAGCAGGTCGTGAAAATTTGAATCGATTCATTGATTCCTTTCAAATGTTTGTTTACGTTTTAAAAGAATAACGTATATTGATATTAAAATTAGTTATACGATTTTTAAAAGTGCAAAACTATGATCATTGTGAATTATGTCGTGTTTTTATTTTATCAATATGACATATAACCAACAGGCATTGGTAATTTGTATAGATTCCTTGAATCAATTCAAAAGTTTGTTTACGATCGTGGAGAATTGATTTTTGGACAAGAAACACTTATTTTTGTCATGTAAGAGAAAGATAGGTTAATTTTATATTTTACAAAAGTGTTACTTTGCTTTCAAAGCTGATTCAACTAATCAAACAAATGTTTCCTGAAAGTATAATGAAGTATTCTATGACTTTTTTTAGACGATAAGGCACGTATTTGCATATAATTTACATAGCTAATACACGTTGACAAAGTGTCTTTTAATTTTTTGTAGGTTTGAGATTAAAATTCGTATTACGATCTTTAAAAGGAAAATTTCTAACTTCGTAATAAATTGTATTGTGTTTTAATATTTTCAATGAGATAAGGACATGCTAATTTATCTATACAGCAGGCTGTGAAAATTTGTATCGATTCATTGATTCGTTTCAAATGTTTGTTTATGTTTAAACGAATTACGTTTTAGGTAAGAAAATAATTTATACTATGTAAAAGTATGTTAGGTTATTTTTTTTGTTTCAGAACAATGTTTTTTGAACTACTTTATGCGTATTTATAAATTTATTTAACGAAATTCACAATTTTTTAACCTATTAAAATACGTGCAACTATGAACGGTATTAGAATTCCATTTTCTTGCAAAGACATTCAGCAAAATACTGTGAGAATATTTTGCTACAATTGTGCAATTTTAAGCCTCCTTAAGATTAAAAATTTTTTTTGATCGTTTCTCGTGAAAAAGGAATTTTATCTGTCATATGTCTTTATACCTATCATTATAAGTTAATGGTTTTACTCCAAGCAATTTCTGTATGCATATGGCCCATTTGTTTACTCCTTGAATATAGTTAGCTATTAGCAATACGACCCAAGGAATAATATAACGATATTCAATAAAATTTAATGTTTTGTGTTTATCAAGAATTTTTTATCGATTTATTCTTTCATTTCGTACATGTGTTTAAGTTTATTTTAGTAATTATTTACCAACTAGCAGGGTATGAATGTAACACATGCCTTGAAAATTCACATTAACATTTTTTGAAAGGATATTGGTTTCAAGATTCGACAAATGAAGGTTTGTACAATTAATGCGAAAATATGTCAAGCGTGCTTCATAAATTGGTAATAATTAAATCAATGTTACTTAGTGCAGAGGCAATACACAATTCGTAAGCATATTTAATTACTACATTAGTAACGTTGGGACGTATGTACCAAAAATTTAGAGAAATATAATTAAGATTGTTTACGACAAACAGTTCTGCAGAATACATATTTATATTTGAAAATAATATATAAGGGGAAAAAACCAGTTATTTTGCAGTAAATTTTTATTGCTTTTAAACAGTTCCCTCGAAACCTATTTTCTGCTTTTAGATCAAATGTCACCAAATGTCACCGATCAAATGTCACTAAGCGTTTGATGCACATCACGGTGAATCAGTTCAATATAACAATTGGTTTTTCTTTCCCTCTTGATGTCTTACCACGAGCGCAGTCCGCAATTTTGAGGTTTGCGGCTGTAACACCCAGCGAGCAAGGCGAGTCCATATATTAATAAGCCCCTTCGTGTAACTCACTCACTCATCTAGTAATCAAATTGATTGGGTACTTCTACTAGTCGTAGAAACATGAAATTTGGTACGCTCGTTGCAATAGAACTGCATTGAATGAGTAAATTTAAAAAAATTAAAAAAAATTAATTTTCAAGTTTATTTTAGGGGGGGATTATGATTACGCCATAACATAACATTGGGTTTCGATGCCGCGCGAAATGGCGACGTGCGGACGGCGAAAATAGTGATTGCTTACGTTAGAATCAACTCACGATTTAGTCGACATACACTTATTGAAACGTTCTGTAATTCGTCATATCGGAAGACGAATAATGCCTGACGATAATGATTTCTTCCATGTTTTGTGTTATTACGTTTCTATTCCGTAATAACGTATTTATTATTATAGATTGTAAAATTTTATCAGACCCGTTACGTAAAATGTACGTTGCTTACGTTTTGCGTTCAATTGAACTGATGAAAAAGTCAAAGCGTATGAATTAAAGAAAAATAATTGAATTTTATTTTTTGTACGAAACATTTCTCTCCAAAATGCATGTTTTTTTGGAAATAAGCCGTACATCCAAGTTACGGTAAGCGGCGGCCATGATTTGAGGTTCAATTTATGTTTTGTTTCAATTTATCACATTCGAACCTTTTAAATCTCGATGAACCATATAGTATATGTATTAATTTCACTAATATGTTAGGAATGAATAAATTTACATTGTATAAATTTTTCAGAACGCTTCTAATTCATTGAAAATTCAAATATTATAAGTTTGAAGTCATGGTTTCGTGTATTTTCCATTGTAAGATATATGTTACTTTTACTTTAAAATTTAATTCAAGTTAAAAAAAACATACGTTTGTTGAAAGAATATAAAATTATTCTATGACTTTATATTTGCAAAGATTTATTTTAATTGTTATTGCGTATTAAAGCTCAATTACATTTTATAAGATACCACAATTGTACATTCGGAATCGTGGCGTAAGGATAAGGTGTGAACGTGCATTTGGAAAATTCGAAACTCGGAATAATCATTAAGCATTTCTGTTGTTTTTTTCTGCATAACATTTTATAAAATAATATGTTACTTCCGATTTAAATATTACTTTCGCGTTTTCTACAAAGTAAAGGAATTTTCCAGGATCGAAGCTCATGTGAATTGCCAATTTTTTTATTTAATTTTGGCCATATATATTTTATTTTCAAATAAGACGTAAAAAATATTTCGAATATAATTCTTGTGATTCTTTAGAAATAATTGCATTTTATTGTAAATATATTCATGATTTCATATTTAATTGTTGTTCATGATTTGAGTCTGGAAAATTCCTAGGATTTGTTCATTGGAAGAAAATTTAAATCTGATGGTAATGTTTACTTCTATTTATTTTATTCCATTAAATACTAATGTATTTAACACATTACACGCAATTCCTAATATTTTAAAATTGTAAGCGCAGGAGTTTGAATGTTTGAATCAACGTAATTGTTATAGTTTGAATGTTATTTTAATAATGGTAAATATTACTTTCAAAAGGTGGTTAGTTTCTTCAGAAATTACTTGTACACTGAGCGAGAACCACCCGCGGGTACGACGAGTGTCTCTCTGTTTAGTGCACTTGATAGATATTCTTTGTTTTTTGATGTAGAATGAATTTCTGATTACCTATATGTGAACAGAATTCTCGCTGTCGAATGTGCATTGTTCGTTTTTATTAAAACGGCGTCATTTATCATTATTATAAACTCATTTATCTATATTATTGTTATTAGTAGTAGTAGTAGTAGTATCGAATAGTAAGAACATAAACAATAAGTATAAAATTGATATCAGTAGTTTGAAATCTTATTCAGTGTATTTCACATGATGTTATTGAATGTTTCACGAGTACGTACGCAATACGTTATATTTGTTATTTATGAGAAATCAATATTGTACTAATACTTCTTAGATGACTAAAAAACAATTGATTGTTTCGTTATTTATTTACTAAAGCACTATAGTTGCATCGATTTGCCAACTTCTATTAGAAGTGTATTTCAAAATAGTCATGGCTATTGTTTCACTTGCATTTTTAATAGTAATGTTTCATCAATACCATTTTAAATATTTTAAAAATATTAAAAATATTTCTAATGATGAACTAGAAGATAAAAGATGTGTTAAGTTGTTCTCAAGAAATAAGTTTTTGGATATCTAAAAATTTATAGTGTAAATATCAAACAAATCCAACTTATTGCTAACATTTTTGTTCATTTTTCTAAAATTTAATATTGGTGGCATGCTAATAAGCGTAGTATTTACTAATTTATTTGTAAATTCATTTTTGAAAGCTTATTTTGTTTAACCTTGTGGAAAACTGAGAGACCAATATGTTCAGCAATCCAGGTTAGTATTATTTTTATTTTAGTGGAGTGTGTGGCTGACATGAATATAAGTATTTTATTATCTCTCTTCTTGTTTTGTCATGGAATAGAGCATTTAATTTTATCATTAGCAATATCTGAGTCATTATCTTTGTGTAAAATTATTCAATTGTTATTTTGTAGTTACAAAATTATGTGTTATCCTACTTCCTCGTGCTTTTGTTATTAATACTAATATTCTCAATAGTTTTCTTATTATAATTACTGTACTTCCACTATATTCTAAGATAATGTTCAATTAAAATATTTGAGAGTGAACGAATTAAGGAGTCATTCCACTGAAATGTTGAAAATAAATGGAAAAAATAAATTGAGTTGTAAAGTATCTTTTTCATTTATTGTTTATTGAAATGGGAATATGTATCTAATTGGGACGTCCCGCGAGGCGAACACTTGAGCGACTCCAATCAAGTGTTCCCTTTTGTTCAGTCAAATAAATAAACGCTTGAAATGCTTGATCTCAGAATGCTTTCTTCAGAAATTACTTGTACACTGAGCGAGAACCACCCGCGGGTACGACGAGTGTCTCTCTGTTTAGTGCACTTGATAGATATTCTTTGTTTTTTGATGTAGAATGAATTTCTGATTACCTATATGTGAACAGAATTCTCGCTGTCGAATGTGCATTGTTCGTTTTTATTAAAACGGCGTCATTTATCATTATTATAAACTCATTTATCTATATTATTGTTATTAGTAGTAGTAGTAGTAGTATCGACTAGTAAGCACATAAACAATAAGTATAAAATTGATATCAGTAGTTTGAAATCTTATTCAGTGTATTTCACATGATGTTATTGAATGTTTCACGAGTACGTACGCAATACGTTATATTTGTTATTTATGAGAAATCAATATTGTACTAATACTTCTTAGATTACTGAAAAACAATTTATTGTTTCGTTATTTATTTACTAAAGAACTAATGTTGCATCGATTTGCCAACTTCTGTTACAAATGTATTTCAAAATAGTCGTGGCTATTGTTTCACTTGCATTTTTAATTGTAATGTTGCATCAATACAATATTAAATATTTTAATAATATTAAAAATATTTCTAATGAACTAGAAGATAAAATGTGTTAAGTTGTACTCAAGAAATAAATGTTTGGATATCTAAAATTTCATAGTGTAAATATCATATAAATCCAACTCACTGCTAACATTTTTGTTCATTTTTCTAGGATTCAATCATTGGTGACATGCTAATAAGAGTAGTATTTACTAATTTATTTATAAATTCATTTTTGAAACCTTATGTTGTTTAACCTTGTGGAAAACAGAGACCAATATGTTTAGCAATCCAGGTTAGTATTATTTTTATTTTAGTGGAGTGTGTGTCTGACATGAATATAAGTATTTTATTATCTCTCTTCTTGTTTTGTCATGGAATAGAGCATTTAATTTTATCATTAGCAATATCTGAGTCATTATCTTTGTGTAAAATTATTCAATTGTTATTATGTAGTGTGAGATTTGAATAATTTCGTGATAAAAAAGAAGAAATCATCCCCGTTCGGGCGTTTTAAATTCGAAGAACGAGCGGTGGAGCGGGGGAGGAAAGTCTTCCTACTCTCTAAAAATTTAAAAGTCCACCGTTGAGAAATGTGACGAAGGAAACATTCACATCTGGCGAGGCGCAGTGACCCGCGATGAGCTCTTTGCTGAAGAGAAAATTTATTGCTATTATAAATTGCAAGTAAGCGAGGGAGTGGTTGAAACGACCCACCCCGGCCGTATAACCAAGGACACGCAGGGGGGATGGAGCAAGTGGTGATTTCTCAGAAAAAAACGTTGTAAAAGAGCGGTTAGAAATAGTTCAAAATTACTCAAAATTCCCAATCAGAATTTAGGCACAGGAGGGGGAACAGTTGTGGCATTGGAAGTTTTTCGGCACGTGAAGTTCAAAATTGGAAGACCTGGAAGTGGAAAAAGAGGTGTAGGAAGGGATGAAGTTCATTTAAGAAATGGCAAATGAAAATTCATGATCAGATCAGAGATCATCAGATCAGAGAGATGAAATCAGAGAGACATGAGATTTTTTCCGCGCGAAGTGAAGACTCGTAGATTTTTCTGAGCAGAGCCACGACTCAGTCTTATTTTCGAAGTTATCTGACTAGCTCATGATGTCCGATGAGATTTCCGAGTTCGCTATTTTCCGGAACTAATTCACAAGTCTTTGACTAGCATTTTCGGCAGCAAATTCTAAATCTGAGACGCGACAAAATTCGTACGGAAAATATGTCCATTCGGTGGGCTCTTCCGAGGAACCAAGGACCGCCGTTGAAATTGAACCATGATGGTTTGGGTCCACGTCGCTCCTGAGGGCAGCCAGGAAGCATTGCTTGTGGGAGGAAGGCACTACCAACCGGCGCTAGTAACGTCATTAAGTCGTTCTGAGATCGATGCCAGGCCGGCTTCCCGTGCGGTTCACGCACTCTCCACTCAACACAGCACTGCTTGATTGGTCATCAGGTTGAGGTATTTCACGATTGTTGGTGGCATCCAACACATATCGTCATGCGCTATTGCGAGAAGAAAAGTGCGGATCTTATTGTTCAGAGAGAGAGATAAATTAGCCTGAGATTAATTAACCGAGGCGCCTAAAAGATCAAAGTTATAAGTTCTAGAACATTTTATTATATTAATTAACACGTAAAAGATGCGTTCTGCCACAGTAGTTACAAAATGAGTTGTTATCCTACTTCCTCGTGCATCAAATATGGATGTAATATATAATTTGAAAAAATATTCATTGAGACAATTCTAATAAAATAAAAAAGTATATTGGTACAAAAATAAATGTTTATCTTTATAGAGAATATCATTAAAGACATTTCAGAAGTTTAGGGATATGTAGTAAGTTCCCTTTGTCAAGATTTAATGAATATTCCTTGTTGAAAAGGCACATATGGGTGCCAAATTTTAGTAATGTTTCCATTTTCATCTGACACACATTTCAGGTATGAGTTAAGCAAATGTTCATTGGAATGTGGAGAAGGGAGCAATATGCTGTAAGAAATTTAAAAAATGTCATGTATTTAAAGAAATTATTAAATGTAATAAATTACAATGATTTAGGATGTTTACAGTTTTGCTAGGGAAATTCAATAAAATAATTCGGTAACAATATTATTCAATACAAATTATTAGGTAACATTATAATAATTTAATAATTATCTTAATAGATAATTTTTTACTTTAGAAAATACATATGTCAATTTTTTTAAAATTGATGAAAAGACATTGTAAGTTCGAATTCTTTTGATCTTCTCAATTCTTTCTATTAGGACCGAGCGAAATCGGAACGAAGCCTGAAGCATCGTCCATTTCTGACGAGAGGAGAGGCCCTGGAAAGCCTACAAAACGTAAAAGAGGACGTCCTACAACCACCACTACAACGCGAGAGGAACAACTCCGTATCGCTCAAGCTAAACACACAAAGAAAACACAAACTCAAAAGGATGCCGTAGCAAGATACAATCAACGGCACCCTGAGGTGATCAGGAAGGCGGTTGCTCGATACACAGAGCAACACGCCGAGGAGAACAGGACAGCAGTTAGGCGTTATACGCAGAATCATCCCGAGACATTAAGGGAAAGAGTCCGCACTTTTAGGGTGAACAACTTAGAACTTGCCCACATCAGATTCGTTCCCCTAGCCCTTGCGCGCCAGATTTCCGAATTTGAGCCAAAAATATATTATTATTCTTACCTTATTAGTATTCTTACCTGCAAGTTGGAGAAATTGACTTTTTGGGGAGAGAATACTTGCCTTCACTACGGAACTGCTCCGTTCGAGGAAGAAAAGGAAAGAACGAAATGGTGCTGTGGAGGAGGAGCATATAATGTTCATCATTGCCTCCGTTGGAAGCTCCATTTTATTCTAACCAGTTGTTTGTCGATAGGGCTAGAGCACACAACGACCTTTTCGCTTTCTGTGCTCTTCCGGAGTCAGGAGGGAACCGCCACCTCAGTGGACTCTCCTTCTTCACGATTGAAGGTGGAATGTACCACCAAGTGTACAATCTCGATGCTCCGGATCAGAGATTCGTAGCCAAGCATATTCAATTTGTCAATCGCTGCCGTCTTTACATCAATGATGGAGAGGAAAGGAGAACTTGGCTGAAAGAGGATCTATGAACCCTGAGCTTACAGACTATCAAAAACTTTTTGACACAGTGTAATCCGTTCGTAGCACAGTTTCGTGCATTAAGCAACGAACCATGTTTACGCTCATCTCGAATTTGAGCAAACCACCAGAGTCACTCATGGTCCAATGCTTGGTGATGGTCAAAGGGGTGTAGAAGTGCAAGCTATTCTGAGCACTGAAGACACTGCGGGTGACCCCAGGCGACTTAGTATATGGAAGATGGGCCATGGGCGACCAACATCTATGGATCTCTTCAGTTCTCTCATGGAGCCGTTCCAGTACCCCCTACTTTACCCCGACGTTTCTGTAGGTTGGTGTATTGGCCGCTTGGACAATATGGGGAGGAAGTTATCCCAACAAAAATATATTAGGTGCTTGTTGCTCTCTCAATCTGTTTAAAGTGTATCTGCTGGTGAGGTAACCCATGACATCTAGATTAGGTTGTCCCACCTATTTTCTTACGTTCACTTACTGCCCAACTTGGGAGGAAAACAAGAAGGCTTGTCCTAATGGCACTGGGCGTAGTGACCCAGCTACGGCCCGCAGGATCTTTAAGATCAAATTGCAAGAGCTTCTGCGTGATCTGCGCAGTGGAGTCATATTTCGTCGCCCTTCCTATATCGTTATGTTATAGAAATGCAGATGAGGGGTTTGCCTCATTCGCACATAACGTTTAAGATCGAAGGTGGCGGTTCTGTTCAGGCGCATGAAATCGATTCGGTAATTCGTGCAATCATTCCATCAGAGGACGAAGCAGGGGGCAGGCTTAGACAACTTGTTCTTAGACACATTATTCATCGGCTTTGCGGTACGGATTATCGTACTGATTTCTTGTGTTGGGACAGCATCAAAGGGTATTGCACAAAGTTTTATCTCAAGCCAGCAGTTCACACAACCCATGTTGATGATAAAGGTTATGTCCAGTATAGGAGAGATTACAACAACATGGGAAATATACGCAGTAGAAACAGGGATATTGTTGTTCACGACGGTTGGGTCGTTCCATATAATTCCACGTTGCTTCTCATGTAAAGCTGGAACTCGCGTCGACTCGACGCGTTATCAAATATCTTTTCAAGTATTTGATGAAGGGAGGTTCTCTTCAGAACGTTACCGCAACTCCACTAAGACAGCAGAATGATGAGGTGGAACATTATGTGACTAAATGGTGGGGGCGAGCGATGCATGTTGGAGGTTTTTAAATTTTGATATATCAAAATCGGAGCCAAGTGTTGAGTGTCTTCCTGCCCACCTTGAAGGAAACCAATTGTTTACTTTCGACAAGGACAATTGGCTGATTCTGTCAGCAAATCATCTTCAAAGCTGATCCTTTATTTTGAGCAATCCCATCACGCCGTCTTTGATAACGTCTCATATGAATCATTTTATGAGAACTTTATCTTGCACACGAAACGTCCTCGAAGTGCAGAAATTTTCGAACAACCCAATGGTCATTTTGTCACGGCTCGCCAGCGAAAACAAAAGGTCTGTCGGCTCACATAGGTGTCCCCTAATCGCGGTGAGCTGTTCTACCTCAGAATTCTCCTCATGTCGGTACCATGTCGGGGTTACACTTAACTAATCTCTTGCGAAGGCCCAGAATGTTCATCATTCCAGGAAGTCGCTTGTTATCTTGGGTCAATTGAGGATGAAGATGAGTTCCATCAAGCCCTTCGAGAGGCTTCTCTTTTCATGGTCGGATCGCAAAGCGCGCATTCTTTGTTCTTCTTTGCATTATAGGTGCTCCAGTGTCTCTTCTCTGGCTTAATTTTTAGAACGCTCTGAGTGAAGATCATTTAGAACGAAACCCTCATGATTCAGAACTCGCTTTTAAATTAACACTTCTCGAAATCGATCGAAGTCTTAGGTGTCAGGGTTCCAGTTTACGCGTTTATGGGCTACCAGTCTTTCATGATTATTCTACGGAGCTCGGTAGAAAGTTACTGAACTATGGAGAAAATATGCAAAGATCCGTAGTATATGCTTGGGAAACAAGACTTTCTCCGGACCAAAACCAATTTTTTGAGTCCGTACGAGCAGTCATAGATGTAATAGTGCACAGTTGTCATGTAGGGTATTTTTTCTCGATGGTCCTGGAGGATATTGTAAAACAGAACTAATACGCGTTCTACTCGCTTATGTGCGGTGTCATGAAAACGTAGCTATCTTTATTGCTAGCTCAGGCATTGCTGCTAAAAATATGCCCTGTGGAACAACGGCACATAGCATGTTTTCTCTACCTTTCGAGCTAGAACAGGGCACAGGGGTGTGGAACATTACAAACGGTTCTCAGCGCGCAGAACTTATTCGGGCTGCGCAGTTGATTGTTTTTGATGAGGCCCCTATGACTCACCGCTACACTTTCGAAATACTTGATAGGTCCTTGAGACATCTCAAGAATATTGATGCGCCTTTCGGAGGTAAGATCTTCACCTGTGCCGGAGACTTCCGTCATATTGCACCTATCGTTAAAAGAGCCCGCACATACACGGACATCGTTAGTGTTTCCCTTCGAACGTCCCATCTTTGGCGATTCTTTCAGGTGTTTTCTCTTACAATACCACACCGAACAGGTGGTTGTGCTTCCTATTCCGATTACCTGCTTCAAGTTGGAAACGGAGCAGTGTAAACGAGAATCGTTATTTAGGGTCTCGTAAAACATACCTTGATACCGATGCCAGGTGTCAGGTATGTTACAACTTTAGAGAACCTCGTAACAGACGTGTTCCCATCTAACAATGTGAGAAACCCGGATGAGAGTGCGATGGAGCCATCCTCGCTACTCACATTGTTAATGTACAACAGATCAACAATAAGATCTTGAACTCCTTAGAAGGGTATCTTTACGAGCTTCGCAGTACAGATAGCATTGATAGGCAAGACGACGACGGACTAGACGTTGACGTACATCTCTTGAACCAGGCCTGTAGCTAGGGTGTACCTGACCGAGTATTGTGACTTAAGTTTGGATGTGTCTGCCTCATTATGAGAAATTTGAACATTGCTGATGGTCTCGTAAATGGGACAAAAGTGATAGTTACTGCCATTAGCCCTCGACTTATCACGGTCAGAATGCCTGGTACTACAGATAGATACGGTATTCCGAGGATTAAATTTCAATTCTCGTTTGTAGAAGGCTCACCTTTACGAGTTTGTCGTCGTCAGTTTCCACTTATGTTGGCATACTCAATATCAGGCCACAAAAGTCAAAGTCAAACAATAGACTACGTCGGAATTGATTTAAGATCCGACTGCTTCACTCATGGTCAACTGTATGTTCTTCTCAGTAGAGTAAGACGACCTTGTGATGTTCTAGTCCTCGTGCCAGAGTTCAATGTGATTGAAGAAGTAGCTTACACCAAGAACATTGTGTACAATGAAATACTTCTTCAAGAAGGGTGTGAATGACTGTGTAACGAACAGCAATTTTCAACCCTTTCGAAAGAAAGAAGAGATGTAATGTACATATAGTGTATAAGTTTGTAAATAAGAAATAGTTAAAATTGTGTGTAGATCAGTACATGTTAATTCATAGAATCATTTAATATGTAGTTTCTGGTATTTTTATTTAAACACATTTCTTTTTTTTTTCAATATAATGGCTTCTTATGATTACTATTAGTTTTCTTGTTTTAATTTAACATAGTCTGCACTACTAAGAATATTTTTAGTGTCTGATATTATTCCTCATTCTAAATAACTTAATCATATTATTCTTTATTCTAAAACATTTTACTCATCAAGTGTATTGTTAATCTTATTTTCCATTAAGTGGACATGGACTAGGCCTCTAGGGGATACCAAGTAAAAAACGCGCCATGCACATTACCTCGATGGTGGTTTGGAAATATGTGCGTAGTATTTCTACAACAGTTTTCTAAAAAACACTAATAATAATAAAAAATAATTAAGAATTACTATATCATAAGTAATTCTTAATTATATATGAACGTTTCCTATTCAACAGTGTTACGAATTAAAGAAGAAACTTATAACGTATTAGTTGTGAAAAATATGTCCAGAACTTTGCATTACGCATTTTAAATTAGCGAGGGCGCAGTGCCTTAATTGCGTGTTAAACCCACGACGATAAAAGCGATTTATTCTTCCAATTTCGAAAGTGTGTTATCACTTTATTAGTATTCAATTACCAATTAACAGAGAATAAATATATCCCATGACTACATTTTATATTAATATTTTTTGAAAGGACATTGTTTTCCAGTTCTAAGATATTAAGGCGCGTACGATAAATACAAGAAAGTACAAAATCCTATGAATGTCTTAGCACGGGCGCAGACCGTTATTTGGGGGGCTTCGTGTGTAACCCCCAGCGAGCAAGGCGAGTCTCATCTTATATAAGCCCCTTCGTGTAACTGACTCACTCATCTAGTAATCATAAGTTTTGGGTACCTTGTACTAGTCGTACAAGCATGAAACTTGGTTCATCTTGTAGCTAGACATTGGAAATGAATGTTAAAATTCCTTAAATTTGACAATGTTAATTTAAAAGTACATTTTTCGGTGATTTAATATTACGTAAATCACGCGAAAACATTGGGTTGTGGATGTGCCATGCAAACTTGTCATAGTCGCCTCGAATGTTTTTTTTACAAAAGGATTGTACGTCTAATGGCGCCGAATGGCAGAAGAATTGGAATGTTAATCAAAGGACAGTGTGCAAGTTATTTAAGGTTTTATGGACGTGTTAAAAGTATTGAGAACTATGTGCGTTTAATTGTTTTGTGTCTTTGTGCAAAAATTGTGTGACAAAAATCGTATATTGGAAAACTAATTTGAAACGGCATCAATGACTAGTATCCAAACGTAATCGTAGTCAAGATTTATTCTTAGAAATAACATTTATTCATTAATGTGTCGTATACGTTTTGGTGAGTGATTAGCTCAGGAAGTTTTTTGTATTATTATTTATATTGCAAAGATGTTGATTATTTCCATTGAAAATGTGTTTTTTAATACGTGATATACTTATAAGTAATGTATTATATGCGTAGTCATGTTTGATATAACTTGCTTAGAATAACTTTGAAGTATTGATATTGAAATTTCTTTTAACGATTTTAAAAAGTGCAAAATCTATGAACATTTTAAATTACGTCGTGTATTTATTTTATCAATAAAACATGTACGACACAAGCGGTGGTAATTTGTATAGAGTCCTTGATTCATTTCTAAAGTTTGTTTACATTCGTAAACAATGAATTTTAGGCGACAAACATTATCTTTACCATGTGAAAGAATGTTTGGTTAGTTTTATATTTCACAACAGTGTTTAATGTCCTACATTAAACGTATAAATTAGTTTATCTAAGAAATTTTGCGGCATCTCTTACAATACGTTCAACAACGGACCGTATTTACAATTAATTTTTAATTTGATTCGATTCATTGCATTTTTTTAGGCATTCGTGGACTTCCACATCAATGGCTAACTTCTTATTCAAAAGATAGATATCAACAGGTAGAAATATCCTATACTAAAAATCAAATACTTCAGCGTTGTCTTTCAGAAACAAACTCACTTACATGCGGAGTACCCCAAGTATCAATTCTCGGCCCTATATTCTTTTTATTGTATGTGAACGACATGTCATCATCCACATCAGATTGCAAAATGGTTCTTTTTTCTGATGACACTAATTTACTGTGTAANACGCCAATGCTTACATAGAAAATTTTGTCTAACCTTTCGACTTGGTTCCATGCAAATCGTCTTATTGTAAACACTGACAAAACAGTATCTATGTCATTTCACAATAGTAATACAATATCTTTACCCCAGGTTTCTCTTTCTTTAAACGGAACACAATTACAAACTGTTACGAATACAAAATTATTAGGTCTCCATATTCAAGACAACCTCAAATGGAATTGTCACGTTGACAATCTTAATTCCCAATTAAGCAAATTGTGTTACGCATTCCGAAACTTAGTTAACGCAGTTAGTCCACGTATTTCCCGTTGCGTATATTTTGCAAACGTTTACTCCCATTTACGTTACGGCATTACCTTCTGGGGTAATTCCGGTCAGAGTATTCAAACTTTCAGAATTCAGAAGAGGATAGTTCGGATAATTTGTAAATCTCACCCCCGAAACTCTTGTAAACCTTTATTCAAGGAATTAAATATCTTAACACTTCCCTGCATTTATATTTATGAAACGGTCTTGTTTGTTTAGAACGAATTACTGAAGTGCCACCCTTGCTTTACACAAAACAGTCTCGTTCACGAACACAATACTCGCAATAGTAATAATATTTATCGGCCTAGAATGTCAACCACTCTTTTCCAAAAAGGATCTCATCATTTGGGAATCGTTCTATATAATTCCCTGCCCAATAATATAAAAGACATTATGAAATTGAATATCTTCAAATCCACGGTTAAAAACTACCTCCTGCACCAGTGCTTCTACACTGTAAAAGAA
>NNCF01129291.1:418203-497638 GCA_002313205.1 Laupala kohalensis
CGTCTTGTACTTTATCACGCCATTGCTGTAGCACTTTTTAAATAACTTATAACAATTTCAAAAACTATTTTCTTGCATGATTGTGTTGCCGTATGGCTCATATTAATTTAGTTTTATGTGTACTCAACTTTGGCACGGTTGTGTACATTAATTCTGTAGCCCCATCCTGGCCCGGGTTTTTCTCCGTTTTTCCTTCGGGTAGAGGCGGATTTCTTATACAGGTTCTCTAGGCTTTGTCTAGGGGCGTGTTTATTGCAACAATAAATCATGAATTTAGTGTTTTTTCAACTCTTATGATTGTTTAAACACTATACTCAGAATAATCTATAGTTCGATAATAACTTGTACATGTAAATTTACAAACATATTTGCGTTAAATTACAAACATATTGACATTATATATGTATTATAACTCGCAGCTAACTTTTTATCTTATCTANCATTTTTGAATCCGCCTCTGCCTTAGGGCCCTTGATCGGAATTGATGGGATGGTCCCTTGCTTGCTTCCGGAGAGTAAATTAGTTTATTGTCCTCCACATGGTCATACGCAGTTTGTACTGTTTTTTGACAATAAATTTATTATAAATTTATTATGACTAGTTCCCAAAATAATCGTAGTTATGTCGTCGAAATAACATTTATTTATTAATGTGTTGTATACGTTTTTGTGACTGACTAGTTCAGGTATGTATTCGTAATTCTATTAACATAGCAATGATGCGTATTATATTCGTTGGCAAAGTGTGTTTTTGAATACGTGAGATATGTATAAGGAATTTATTATATTACATGACATGTTTGATATAACTCATTTTTAATTTTTTTTTGTAGCATTGATATAAAATTTATTTGACAACCTTTTAAAGTGCAAAAACTAAGATCGTAGTATATTATAGAGTGTTGTTATTTTATCAATTAGACATAGGCAAGCCATTTAATGTTAACAGCAAGCTGTGACATTTTGTTTAGATTCCTTGAATCATTTCAAAGGTTTGTTTACGTTCGTAAAGAATGAAGTTTTAGGCAATAAACAATTATTTTAAGCATGTGAAAGAATGTTTGGTTAGTTTTATATTTCACAACAGTGTTTAATGTTCTACATGAAACATATATTAATTTTTCTAATACATTTTACTATTTCGGTATCTCTTACAATACGTCCAACTCTATATTTCATTTTTAAATTAAATCGATTCATTGATTCTTTTTAAAAGTTTGTATACGTTCTTAAAGAATAACATTTTAGGAATGAAATAATAATTTTTACCTTGTAAAAGGATGTTAAGTTAGTTTTAAATTTCACAACTGTGTTTAATGATCTATTTCTTACTTTTTCCAAAAAAATTCACTATTTCTGAAACACACTACGTACAGAAATAAACCGTATTTTTATCATCATCGCCAACACTTAGTGAAATACAGTAAGTGTAGTTTTGTTTATTTATGTAACTTTGTGTTGGAATAATTAGGAAATTTGTGTCAGGGGGAAGTAGAGACTAAATTAACTCCTGTGAAAAGAATTCTAACAAAAACAAATCTGAATGCAGTTATGCCCTCCCTTGCATATTAATTCCACTTCTTATAAACGTGAATATTTTATTATAAAATAAGAATTTTGCAGTGTAGTTAATTGAGCCAGAAAGAATTAAGCAGTGAAAACTGACTGTGATAAATTTTAAAAGAAAATTTTGAGCCAATTATAAAATTTTGGAGTAATGTAAATTTACAATTAAAGAATTAAGAAAGAGAAGTCGAATGAGATCAATTAGAATTGAAATCGTTTATTCGGAAAGATACGATCTAGGATTTCCAACATAGGTGTTCACTATTTTATGTCGGAATAACTAGATAATTGGTGTCAGGCTAAAGTAGAGTCTAAAATTAACCCATAGGAAAGGAATTTTCTTAAAAACATATATGTAAGAAGTTTTGCCCTACGATGCACATTAACCCCATTTTCTATTAAAGTAAATATCTTCGGTTATTTTAGAAATAATGTAGTGCAGTAAATTTAGCGACAAAGAATTAAGTAATGAAAACTAAATTGAATAGAATACCATAAATGGGGAGGGCACAAACTAGGATTTCCAACATAGAAGAACAAATTTGAAAGAAGGTATGCCCCAAAATGCATGTTATACATAAATTTTTATAAATGTGAACTTACTTGTATTTATTAGGTATATTAAATTGCATCGATATATTGAATGCAATTAAAACAATTGATCAACACTAATCAAGAAAGATCAATTTGATTTAAAAACATTAATTTGGAAGAACACAATCTAGAGTTTGCAACATTGGTGTTCACATCTTGTGTGACGAAACAACTGTAAAATTGGTGCCAGACTAAAGTAGAGTGTAAATTAACACCTGAAAATACAATTTTCTTAAAAACAAATATGAAAGAAGTTATGCCCTCCAATGCACATTAACCCCATTTTCTAAAAATGTAAATATCTTCTGTTGTTTTAGAAATTTTGCAGTGCAGAAAATGTAGCAAACAAGAATGGAACAAAAGGAAACGAGTGAGAGCAATTTTAATTAAAAAATTAAATTGGGAAGGACAAATCAAAAATTTTCAAAAAGAGTGTTGACTATACTGACACAGCATAACTTCAAATAAAGTGTCAGGTTTAATTAGTCTCAAATTAACCCCTGTACTAGGAATTTTCTTAAAAACAAATATGAAAGAAGTTATGCCCTACGATGCACATTAACCCCATTTTCTATAAAAGAAAATATATCCGGTTATTTCAGACACTTTGCTTGGAGTAAATTTAGCGAGAAAGAATTAAGTAATGAAAACTGAATGAGATAAAATTGAATAGAATACCATAAATGGGGGGGGGGACACAAACTATAATTTCCAACATGGAAGAACAAATATGGAAGAAGGTATGCCCCCAAATGCATGTTAAACATAACTTTTTATAAAGGTGAACATCCTCGTATTTATTAGGTATTATGAATTGCAATAAAGTTAGCAAAATGCAATTAAGCAACAGGAATCGAGTAAGATCAATTTGATTTAAAAACATTAATCGGGAAAGATACAATCTAGGACTACAAACATAGGAGTTTACTATTATGTGTCGGAATAACTATATAATTGGTGTCAGGCTACAGTGGAGTATCAAATTTTAATCCCATTTTCTATACATGTAATTATCTCCGGTTAACTTAGAAATTTGGCAGTGCAGAAAATTCAGAAAAAGGAATGAAACAAGACGAAATGGCTGAGAGCAATTAGAATGGAAAACGAAAATTGGGAAGGACAGTATCAAGGATTTCCCACAAAGGTGTTCACTATTTTGTAACACAAAAACTTGTCATCATCTTCTTTTCTCCTTCTTTAATGAATCCGAGTCGCCATTTGCTAAATTTTTGTGCATTAACCACTGCTTTGGGAATGATTCCATCCAGTATTTTTTCTAATACTTGCTACTAAATTATGTACCGATAAGACTTTCATTTTGTTCTGTCCCTGTACGCTCCTTTCATAAATAATTTGAGTGTTCCCACTCTCCTAATCTTTGGATAGTATCCATATGAGTAACATGCGTTAAATAGATTCATTCACACTTTTATGTATATTTTTTCAATAATTTGTGTCATTTCATTGCTTATGTTATCTTATCCAGCACTCTTGTTCCTTTTCAATTTCCTTATTATTATCCGCATAGTTTTCTCCGTGACTCTCTGATAAGGTCATCATAAGAAACAGGACGCAAATAATTATTCCCCACTGTAGATACTAATTCATCCTGAAGTACAATTCCTGTAACTGTCCATCCCGCGGTCAATCTCCTTTCTCCTCAACCCCTTTATATTATTGCCTTGTCTTTCTACATTCTCCATCCCTCTTTTCTTGAGTGTTTCATTCTTATGCTCTTATGTCTTTTTTAATTATCTAGATTATTTACCCTCCTTTTAAACGTAGATAGTTGTTTGTTCTACCAACTGAGTCCGATCCAATACCCCTCTCCTTTTTTCCAACATTCTTTGTCAATTCTTTTTAGCATATTGTCGCAAAGTCCTATAAGGTCCTCCCCTTTAGCCCTTAAGGAACTTTGAGTGAGAAGGATAGTCCTCAGATAAATTTTGTAGAACTGAGACTGGGTGAATTCCTACTTGGAGATGACGTAATGTTTATAGTGAAACATCGGATCAAATCTGGATAAATATAATGTTTACTAAGTTTGTGGTTTGAATGAACAAGATCTGTTGTTTTCAGATCTATTTAAATGATTATATTAAGATATCAATATGGTGAACTGTAACCAAGAGAATATAATATAATATATAGGAGTTTGAGTTGAACTCGAATGTTCTTCAAAATACTTCCGTCATTTTAGACATGAAAGGTTTACAAATAAACGAGGCAGATTTACTGAGTTTCATATTGAAACTCCAAAGCAGCGGGTCTCGTCTCCAAAGCAGCGGGTCGCACCTGCGACTTAGGTGATTGTTGGTATCGAGTCCGGTGGCTCAGAAGAACGACAAAACACCAGTTCGATACTGAAACTCAAGAGATCCTCCCGAGAGCACGTACGAGTACTTATAAGGATTTTCACTCGGGTGCGGCCCCGAAAGGCTTGGGAAGGGAGGCGCTTCGAACGAAGGTTTCATATGAGTAATGCTACGCAATAGGAGTGGTTCTAGAATTTTTAAAGTTAATTCAAAGACAAACCGCATGAGTCATGAGTTTCTGGACAGTTGTATTCGCGAACGCATCCGGTTGTCGGCGTGACAAAAATACGAGCAGCTTATCGAGCGGTGGCCTTCCGCGGGACCGTAGCGAGGGTGACCTGTTAGGTGTGCCCCGTCTGGCTGGTGCCAGCCACCGAAAAATAATTCTGGATCTTAATATCAATTATAAAGCATCCTCTTGTAGTGTTAAATGTTTCTTTTCCAAATACATTTACACTTCTCACCTGTCTTTCCAAAATCATCTTCTCTAGCTGTTTTTCTCTCTTATTTAAGCAACTATTTCCCCACATGGGCGACCTGACATTCCAGTATCCCAATGCAGATAGACGCCAGGTCCAAAAACGTGGAATTTAGAGAAGTCAGGACTCCCTATTGACACTGGTGCAAACCAATTGACCTCAAGAAGTAATTGGATTACACAATAGAGTTCGTTTGTATCCCAATCTATAGTTAACTTCTAATGTAACATTGTGCACGATCTTTGATTTAAACATCAAAACGGCAGTCCTTTATGGGGATATGAGTATCCTCATAACTCAACTTTCAAGTTCTTTCTTATGCCGATTCTTTTAGCGATTATAATAAAAGCGGCAGAAATAATTGTCATATAAGTGTTCACCTATATGAAAATTTGGAGTCATTCAGTTAAGAATGTTTCCATTTATTATTTATTGTCCCATCCAGACGTCAACATTCCTCGTACAGTTCTTACAAATTATTTTATCTCTGTCAATTTTCAAGTAATTTTCTTCAAATTTCTCAAACGCGCCTTAAAATGTCTATTCTTTCAATTTTCCATCTCAATATTATGCTTATTTGTCACGAAATTCATGAACATGCACTTAAACGCAATATAAACCATACCTACAGTATCGTAATAAACAAGAGAAACTTGAATAGATAAAACATTCATTACATTTATTTTATTTGATCACGGCTACAATGATTTCCTTGTCTGAGAACAGTGTCATTACAAGGTTCTTACGTATGTAATTCCTCCTTTGTTTATTTGACCCCTTTCAGCGTCTCATAACCACTTGTTATACATATTTTCTCACCCTGCCACGAGATGTGGATGCTAAATCTACTATCCGCTTTGCCTTATCCTTTGTCGTTTGTCTTCACCATGTCTGTCTTAAATTCTACTGTCTTACAACTCATTTCTCTTTAATCATCTTTTTGTTCCTTTTTTAATGCTTCTCTTATTTGTCCTAGCTGGATGACGAAATCTCCATATGAACTGTATGTTTATTTGTTGTAATTTTCTTGTTGTATCCCTAAGTTCCAAATTTTCTTTTGTTTTCCAAAATTGTATGTATCTTGCTCGTTCCTCCCCGTATAGTATACAATCCCACATCTGATGTTCTCGTGTTTCACGTTCTTCTCCACACATACAAGATAGCCGCTAGCAGTTAAACGCTGTATTTTCGTGCTCCGCATTCAGTTATTACTGAGTAGGTGTAAGACAATTTTTGCGTTGTTTTATGTGCGTAGTGAAGTAGGTAGAAGGCTATTCTTTGTTGTGATAGTGTTCACCGCTCGATCAAAACTATATCTCATTAATAAATTGCAAAAATGCCAAGAAATAATAAGCGTGACGATGTCAGTGCGTCAAGCAGACCAGCTGCGAAGGTAATGGAGAGCAACGGGCAAGCAGCACGTCTTCCGGGGTGCAGGTACCCGGTTCAGTCGCCCCCTCACCCGAACAGCTCACGTCTATTGTGGCGGCCATAAAGAACACGGTGGTGGCTGAGGTTTCCTGCCGACTTCACGACACCCTTGAGGAAAACACGCGGGCGCTGCGTGAAATGAAGGTGGTGTTGCAATTGAAGGACAAGGAACAGCCGACCTCGGACAGTCTCTTGACGACAAGACTAATCAGCTGGAGCAGTACGAACGTCGAGGGAATTTACGGATTTTTGGCATACCCGAAAGAGAAGAATACCGACTCCATTGCAATGGCAGTGGAGGGTGAGGTCTGAGTTCATCTGACAGAAAACACATCTCCCAAAGCCATCGTGCCGGGAAACCAGGAGGTGAGCTACCGCGTACGAGTATAGTTTGCTTCACATTCTATAGAAAGCGTGCAGAGGTTATTCACAACAAAAGACGGATAAGAGTGACAGCAACAACTGTGTTAGAAGACCTCACCTTCAACCTAATTAGGATCTTACGGGTTGTCATCGATATGTTCAGTGTGCGTAACGTGTGGTCCGAGGACGGAGTGATTATAATAAAACCTAATGACAATAATAAGAAGCGCGGGACTGCAATGATTAAGTTGGAGGAACTTTGTGCGTCACCGTACAAAATGCAACACCGTAACTGCAACTTCAACTATTAAAATTTTTCTTATTTCCTTTAAATTATTTTATGTCTCTATACTACCCTATTATTTCTATTATATTTAAAAAACTAAGGACGTCAGATCTCTTTCCCTAGGACAGCATCACTGGAACGAATACATTGTTTACTAGTTCTGTCCACATTGTTGTCCATGCGGTCTACAAGTGAATCGAACGCACAGAACCATTCTACTCGCCAATATCTTCAAAATATCACTTCTACGCATTTTCGCGCTCTACACATGTGTCACATCAATGCACAATCTTTATTCGCGGAACTTCGCATGGATAAAATTAAATCACTCATCTTGTCTTCTTCTTTTCACGTAATTCTCGTTTCTGAAACTTGGCTAAAATAAAAATATTTTTTCCAGTATTCTTGATATTCATAAATATATACTACTCCGTAACGACAGAATCGGGAAGGGAGGAGTGGCTGCATTTTTCTCTTGAGAACTTCAACCCAAAATTATGTATAAATTATTTGGAGAGTATGAAAAAAGACCGGAATTCATAGTTTTGAGATAAATATGTTAAGAACTAAATGTCTTATATGTGTGGTGTATACAAACCTCCAAAAGCTGGTCATTTGATTGATTTAAAAACTAATCTGCAGTAACTTCTTCCTGACTATACTCGTACTATTTCAATGGAATAACTTAATACAAATATTTTGGACACTGACACATGAATCCAGACAAATCACTGACATGTTGCATATGTGCAGTATGACCCATGATTTAATGTATATACTCACATACGCAAAATACTCAAATAAGAAAAATTCCTGAACATAAGTCGCTCTGTAGAACATTGAAAGTACTTGTCGACCACCTGCTGACCACGCGATTCTGATCTATTCGCCCTGCCTCACGCTGTCGGCTTCCTCCTTCTCTTGATGTCCCTTAGATCCTCCATCCACCGTCTCGCGTTGGGCGTGTTGCCTTTTTTCGCAGACTGGTGGCGTCCGTATGGCCAGCGATAGGAACGGACTTCCTGGCTACCTCTGTTCCGAAGTCCTCGGGATGAACTGAAAGTAAATTATATTAACTTTTTCGAGGGAAGCCGAAACTTGGCGATTTTGTAGTACGGCGGTTGCGCATACCTGCCTTGGAGATTGGATATGTCTGTCTGACTCTTAACCTGCCTCGCAAGTTAGCGTTCTTTCTTTAACAATCTTCCCAGCCCCGCAATTGAACTTCGGTCATAGAAGGAAGTTGTATAAATCAGAAGGAGCGACAGGTAGCGCAATTTAGGCAACATAAGTCTTTGCAACTGCTTCCCTTCATCTATTCGTGCATTGATGCGGAAAGGAGGATGACATAGTGACATGAGTGAGGAGAAATCTACTATGGGAAGGCAGGATTGCATTTCCTGCTAGACTGCGACATTTTCAATTTTGTATTTTTTATAAGCAACAAATTGAACATAAAGGGAATTTCAACAAAAGAATTTGATTTTATATTTACTATTTGCAATTATAAGATTGAATGAAAGGACATACTTATACGCTGCACATTATCTCAGAAAATAAATCTCACTACATGCTGGGATGGGAAGTAAGAAAATGAAATAAAGGGTGCTTTTATTACACTTTTTTACCAAGAAAATTTGGAAACTTCTTATTGTTTTTTAGCATAGGGCATGCATAAATGACAGAAATATCATGGAGCTCCATGATCATAAGTGGAGATAATGATAGCAGACGAAACTAAAATAGACATTATGACAGAATTTAACTATCATACGTCTAAAGTTGAATTACGCACCACTACCAGGTTAACTAATTTCAATAAAACACCATAAAAATATAATTAATTTAATTTCTCTTTTGCCGCCGGTCTACTCTCATCTCAGGGTATACAAAGTTCCTTATTAATTAGGAAACGCTTATAAAATAAAGTTTTGACTTAATTAATCTTATAATTAAACATTCACGCCATGCACCCACACAAAACATAACCCCCAAAAATTCACATGTGTTACATACAATGAGATCATTCCTACTTCTCTTACACAAAGACAGTCTTTACCAATAACTTAATAAAACAGAGAGAATTTAATTATATTAATCTAAACATTTTGACAGACGCTCATCATTATGCAGACCTTGGTAAATTTATATAATAGAACAAATGTTCTGGGCGTAGGCCGTTTCATTCTTTTCTTTCGCAGCACTTTTGTTTTTAAGAGTTGGCGCAGCCACTTGAAATGTTCACTAACTTTAAAACCCCAGTTTAAGCGGATTACCTTCGTGATGGGATGGTCAGATCATTCTAAAGGCACCTGGCAGATGAGACCCTCGTTGGACTCCAGCGGGTTGAAGTGCACCCCCTGTTCAGCAGTAGTATCATCCTTCATCAGCGATCTGCGTCAATGGGCAATGACGTGCGGACACTGTCCTCGTTCTCCCCACGAACCAAAAGTTGTTCTCCGACTGACTGAGCACTGTGCAACTATGGCGAATGGCACTTCTCACCATAATAACGAATTGTCAAATTTCCGCGAAACTCGATCTTAAGTTTTTTTGAATTCTCGAGCTAAAACTTTGAATCTCCGAAAGTAGCATGGAGATTGTGGATTTCAAAAATTCATCAGACAAATCTGAATAAACGTCGGATATTTAGAAATTCCGACGACGCTGTTGAATTTCTTAGCATAAGTCTGAAAATAACCACAAACTTGTAGTGCTCGAAAAAATCTCCGAAAACACTGTCATCTCAAAATCACCGAATAAGCGTGTCTAAAGATCTCCGAAAACATCTCTGAAAAAGCCGTCTCAGAATCTCCGACAAAATGTCTGAAAAGTGGTCTAAAAATCTCCGACAAAAAGTGGTCTCGAGCCCCCGCGGTTCTCTATTTTATCTCTTCTGTTCCCCCTCCGTACCCTCGAAAATTCTCTCACGTGAATTAATTTCAAAAACCATGTGACTGTTTCTAACCAGTCACCATGATTTTTCCCTTCCTTCGTCAATGTTATGACTGGCTGAACTCTCCACTACCGGTTCCTATTTTCAGCCAATCCACTTGCTCTGTTTCATAAAAATTTCCCCACTTCAACATTTTCTTTCTGACTCCACCGGCTTCTTCCTAATTTTGAATCCAACGTCTTTTCTAGAACAAAATATCAAGCTCTCGAAAGTTCCAGAACCTTTCGACCGTTGATCATTGTCTTCAAATCGTCTCTTCCTTCCCCATCTGCGCCACCCACAACCCCTGATCGGTACGTTGTGCTTCGCCGCCGCCTCCTCATAAACAATCGTCCAGCCCCTTCTTGACAAGTGCGCCAAACGTATTCGCACCCACGTCTGCCGTTGTATACCGCCGAACCATTCTTTTCCCTTTGCACTTTTAAAAGGAGGCTTCCTTATTCCCCATCCCCCAAACATGTGCTCCCTTATTCAGGTCATTTAATTCCCACAGCTATGGTACTAGCATCTCACCATTTTCCGTAGACATTTATTAAATGACGCCGAAGCTCGCGTCTTTCGAATTTCCCTCTCTCATCCCACTTTCAAACGAAACCCGTGCGCCATTTTTCGACCACCCACGTTCTTCGAACTCCCGTCTTTCGGACATATTTTATTATTTCTAATTTTGTTTTTATGTTATTATTAATCACGAATTATTAGATTCTTACAACATGTACATATATAAAGGCATATCAATAAGGAAACAAGAAATTATATAGAATACAATAATTGAATTACAATTAATTTGGCTACGTGTCAACATTGGTCCTTCAATAATTTGGAAAATGATGTAACACACTTACAAGAGAACAAATAATTTTTTTGTTTTTATGCTGAACTACAATAATTTTGTACGTCTATTTACAAATGGGTGCAAAATTTGAGAGGACCACCTATCTCAATTTTAATAAACTTTCCTTCTTTCTAATCTATATAAGCTGTTTGTGAAGGATGTAATTTGAGTTTGCCCTATTTTCTAGATTAAGAATATTGTTGAAATACAGAATGAATAAATGCTACATAAATTTCTAGGAATTATTGCTCAGGATCCGCCTGCTCCAAGAGCCTTTTAACTATTGCAAAAAAAGATATTAGATCTAGTTTGGGGGGAAGAAGAGATTGGAGTTGGATACATTTCATTTCTTAATTGATTTGACTATATGCATATAATAACTTAGCTTAGTTACATTAGGCATTCGATGAATAGGAGTGAATTATTTAATATAAAGGAGTAATTAGTAATACAAAAATTTTAAATCTAAATAAATGTTTTAACCGCTTAACAGCATCGACACAATCACTTGCGAAATAAACTGTAGTGAGGATGAATAAAATGATGTGATCACGAGAACAGTAACACTCCACACTTACGCCAATTCTCGTGAGGAGGAAAGTTTGTATCTTTAGTTTAGTTTACCCAAGCGTCGTAATGCGACGTGATGTAGTATCTTACCCTTCCCGACAGCACTTGGCTAGCGTGACGTTGTTCTATTCCTGTCTCCTCACTAGGATGTGCGTTGTAGGTCTGGAAGCTAATCCCTTCTTCTGAATAGTTTAGAGAAGGATTAGAGGGAGCAAATGAACTAGGGATTGTCCAGTCATGGCAACAGCAGTTCTATTGTAGCTATTTGTTCGCTTACGCAACCACTCCATTGTGACGCACACAAGCTCCTACACGAGCGGTGCTCCACACTTGTGACTCGTTCGAGACCTCCACCCTGAAGGAGTAGTGAGCGCATAGCAGTAAGTACGGTGACAAGAGACGTATGCGCTGCGAGTCCACAGGAAGAAGACAGTCATTCGGGACCGCGAGGTCAAGCCGAACAAATCGAGGTGTAGGGATATGTTCAGGCCGTCTGGTCGAAGCCAAGCACGATTGAGAAGGAGTATGCTCAGGTCCGTCAGGTCAAAGCCAAGCACGTTTGGAGAGAGTGTGTTCAGGACCGTTAGGTCGAAGCCAAACATGGATAGGAGAGGAAGAACGTACACTGGCGTCCAGAGCGAAAGTGACAATCGTTCCTCCTCGACCGCTACGAGTAGCGGTTTTATATAGCACTATACTGCTGACTCACTAGTTTGGGTGTGGTGCGTCTCTCATTTGGCAACGCGGGTGACCGCTGCCTTCATCTATGCGACAAATACTAATAATAGGGTAAAGAGATATAATTTGAAAGGAAATTTCACAAAAACTACTTCACAGTTGGAGCAATAAAAGGTAATTTACACAATTTTTGAACTGGTAGAGTGATGACACCCTCTGAAGTCCTTATGCCCACTGTACGGATTAGCCGAGAACCATCTGAATAAACATTTATAACTTCTACATAAGGCCATTTTAATTCAGGAGAGTTCTCTCTGAGGCATATAAAGTCCCCAATTTTCAGAGGTGGAGTTTTGAACTGCCACTTACTGCGAGATTGTAACAAAGAGAGATATTCTTTGGACCATACTTCTAAAAACTCTTGGAGATGTACCTTCTCGACGTTTGATATCTATGTATGGAGGTGACTTCCTTTGTTGGATCCCTCAACAAAGAAATTTCGACAAGGGATAATCTGTTATCAAGTGATGAGGCGTGATTACTGATACGTCAACCGGTCTTTCTCCAGTTACATACAGAGGCCTCGAATTAAGATTCCAACTGATAACAGAATGTCATGAACAGTAGAAAAGTCAAAATCTGTCCTTTTAGGGTTCTTTTGAAATGAAATTTGAAAGTTTGCACCATCCTTTCAACAAGTCTCGCTTTGAAACGGCTATAAGGAGGTTTAAAATTCCAAGAGACACCTTCTGAAGCTAAACAAGTTTGAATTTCTACCCTTATTTTTGAGAAAGTTGGCTAATTCTTTTAAATCTTTGTTTCGCTCTGACAAAGGTGATTGCATTGGCAGAGAAGATCTCTTTCGGAATGTGATGATGGGCATAGTGCCGATATAAGGCTTCTATAAAATGTTGGGTTGATAAAGATCGTACCGGCTCAGTGTGTACGCCTTTGGTTGCACGACAAACAAAAATGCAGACATACACTTTGATTATAACCTTTGACCTTGGGAGACCAGTTCGCGATTGAAAAGGACCACTGTAATCAAGTGACACCTTTGAAAAGGGCACTGACATTCGAACACTAGAAAGTGGTAGGGAGCTCATAAACTGGGAACTAGTAATTTTCTGTAAAGATTTACAGATGAGAAGAATTAATGACAGAGGAAACAGCTCGTCTTGCTGATATCACCCAGAAGCGAGCTCGTCTATGTGTAAAGATCAATTGCATACCTCCGTGGCAAAGCTTTTTATGTAAGACTAATCAATAATTTTACAAAATAATTCTTGGAAGGTAAAATTATTGGGTGTTTTCCTGAATAAGAAAAATTCGACTTCTCAAGTCTTCACCCCACACGGAGAATTTTCTGACTGTCAAGGAACGGAAATAAGTTTTTTAGCTTGGAAGATTTTTGAACCTGCGAGCTCTTTCCTAAACGTGACACATATGTTGAGAATTCCTTCAATTGAATTGCTCGCACTATACAGTATAGAGATCCTTTAAGTTCCTCAGGAGAGAGAGGACACTCAGTGACAACCTATTGCTACGAGGGGCACGACAAATACCTACAAACCTAAAGCACATGGCTATGGCTCTCAAGCACTTCCCATAAGATAAGAAACGAAGAAGAATAGATGAGGTAATATAATGTTGGTCAACGCCTACCTCAGATATTGCAAAGACATTTAATGAGCTTTCATTATGCAGCTTCGCTCCACGAGATTGTTGGAATTGAGAGATCCATGTTGGTCCTTCATTCCACATCCTTGATGAAATTTACCGTGCACCCCCTGGAAACTATGTTTGTAGGGTTTTCCCGGTTCAAACAGTGATACCAATCAGCCGCCTCAGTCAGGTTTCGAATCTGAAACACTTTATTTTTCACAAATGAATCCAGTTTTTTATCATTTGGCTGTTTTAGTCATGATAATACGATGGAGCTGTTTGTAAATAGATAAGAACTCTTAAAATCAAGACACAAGGAAGAACATAGTTTTTCAAAGAGCTTAGCTAATAAACCAGCAGCCAGAAGCTCTTTTCTTGGCAAAGCAATAGGAGTTAACGGGCATACTTTGGACTTAGGGCTGGTTTGGAAATAGATAACGCAACCATAAGCTAGCTCTGATGCATCTGAGAATCCAAACATAATCACATCTAGTTTTCACATCACATGTGGGTTTTCCCTCCAAACCATGAATTGAAATTTGTGATGATCAGGATGTATCAGCACATGTCGATAAAACTGCTTTATATCGGCACCTAAGGCAATATCCTTTAACCGAAAATTCAGGAGAATATGGAATAAGTCTCTTTGTATGGTTGGCCCAGTGTATAGGAGTTCATTTAAGCTAATCCCGGAATAAGATTTGCTGCAAGAATCAAATACAATTTTCAAGCTGGTCGTTTCAGACGAAAGAATTTTAACATAAAAATGAGTTATCACTAAGGTCAGGATCTTTTACAATACTTGCATGTCCCTGACTAATTTAATCCCTCATAAAGGCAACATATTTCTCCCTAACTTGGGGTTTCTGCGCTAACTTCCCCTCCACATATACAAATCTATGTTTAGCAACATTAAAAATCTTCCTGATGGAAGTTGATAAGTATCTTGCTGAAATATTTTTTTATCAGGGTGAGTCGAAAGACCCACAAGATCATCAGTTTGGAGTGGGATTTTCTCTAATTTCCAAATTTGCTTTAATATTAATGAAAGGTTCTCATCACTATGAGATGCTGCTACATGGAGGTAGTTCAAGTCATTTAAAGGATCTAAGGAGGAGGCACAGTCAGCAATAATTATACCTAGTTTGGTATGTATGAGGTTAAGTGAATTTTTTTATTTAAGCAAGGGTTGCGTTGAATTGAAAATGTCACAAAAAACTTAATGTCACAAAAAACAGAAAATTTCCAATAAAATGTCAATTTTCCCAGGCCGATGGAAACTGGGGTCAGAAAATTTTATGTTGCTCTGGAGTTTTAAGAAATGTTGATCCACTTCCTGCGGAGGAAGATTGTTAGAAATTTTTGGCAAAATGCCACATTCAATTGACTTTTTCCAAGAAGAGCAATTTTGATTTTATTGTTAGGATTGAGCTTGCATTACTCCCGGAGCGTGAGGAGTTCAAAGTATGAATTTCAATTGCATCCTTTTGAAATGGTTATTTTAACTGCTGAACAATATTATTTGTCACAGCATTAATCTAACAGCCAGAATCTATTAATGCTCTACAAATAACAGAATTTCCTTCTAATCCCTTAACAATAATTTCAGAAGTTGCTAAGATGACATGTTTTGTTGATCTAGTGTCAATGCTAGCTGTAACATTAGAAAGAGCAGCCTTTTTTTCATTTTAGAATTTTGATCACTTTGACATACGTCATCGGTTTCAATAGAAATAGAGAACTCTTACTGGGTAGGGCATTTTCTACTGTTCCCTTTGTGAACTGCATGAAACTTATCAATTAAGGTATGGTGTTTCTTAGAACAGAATCTACAAAGAAATTTCGAAGAAACATGATTTGTATTGGCATTTGAATGAAAGTTTTTACAGAAATTGTTTTTAGTTACCAATCGTGACATTTCCTCAAGTGTCATCTGCTTCAAGGTTGAGCATTGGAATAAGAAATGATTGGTGACACACGATACACTTCTTAGAAGGCTTTTTCGCAGCAAAGAACACCTTGGTGAGTTTCGGCTGGCTGGAACAGACTTTCCACTTACATGAGACACCGTTTCAGATGATGCACGAAGAGCTCTAATTTTGAAAGATATAAATTGCAAAATGGTATCTAAAGGCGGACAGATTTTGAGTAATATAAAAATGAAATGCTTCCAGTGAAGCCACTGACCCTAGTTTGTCATTAGGCAAGTTTAACAATTTATCTACGTAAGCAATAGCAATGCCCTCGGGGTCATTGTACTTCTGAAACACGCACAACCATGCCACTCGAAAATTTTCATTTGAGACAGGTAAATGCTTTATTAAATTAAACGCATCTCTCTTCAAGGCACCCATGAGATAATGAAATTTTTTAATGTCACTAAGTTTTCCTTGTTGCAAAATTAAGGAATTAAACGTATCATAGAACAGTTGTCAATCGTCTGTACTTCCTGAAATCACAGGCAATTGCTCAAAGGGCAAGGGAAAAAACGCACTCACTGTGGTTTTTGGTTTAGCACTGAAATATGTCACGGTTAAATTGATAAGAGCATCTTGTTCAGTTCCTCACCCACAACCTTTCAAAATCCCCAATTTGCAATGACTCTGCATCCACGTGGTCGATATTTTCATCATAAGATTTCTTTGCATCATTTAGCAAACACAAGTCTGATTTTAATATAGCTTCAGTCATATTATTAGGATCCTCTACGAACCTTGACATGTCTATGATGGATTTATACAGTCGGACCAACATTGCTTTCACCATGTTTTCTTTTGATTTGGGAGTCATGATTGAAAATTGAAGAATAAATGAAGAATGAAGTTTGAACGACAACATTCTATAACCTCACTTCGACAAGATGCATAAATTCACTTAACGATGACACTGACAACACTAGCAAACATTCTTGACGAACCACATTGACTCTGCTACCAAATTTGTTAGTGAAATTGCCTCACTAACACTAAGAAAGAAAAATTCCTGAACAGAAGTTGCTCTGTAGAACATAGAAAGTACTTGTCGACCACCTGCTGACCACGCGACTCTGATCTACTCGCCCTGCCTCACGCTGCCGGCTCCCTCCTTCTCACGATGCCCCTTATATCCTCCCTCCGCAGTCTCGCGTTGGGCGTGTTGCCTTTTTTCGCAGACTGGTAGCGTCCGTATGGCCAGCGATAGGAACGGGCTTCCTGGCTACCTCTGTTCCGAAGTCCTTGGGATGAACTGAAAGTATTAACTTTTTCGAGGGAAGCCGAAACTTGGCGATTTTGTAGTAAGGCGGCTGCGCGTACCTGCCGTGGAGATTGGATATGTCTGTCTGACTCTTAACCTGCCTCTCAAGTTAACGTTTTTTCTTTAACAACTATCGATGACAAGATAAAATGACTAAATGATCTATATGACTTTCACGCACCTTTTAACAGACGACACGTGACCCGACCACCTGTTCCTTGGCTTACTGATGATATAAAACAGCTCATGACCCAACGAGACGCAACGCGCAGACAACTTAAACGAGACAAGACTGAATCACTTTTTAGGAATTACAAGATACTTCGAAACAAATTTAAGTAGATGATTCGTAATGCTAAACTTGGACATTTTCACCACTAATGAGACAGAATCAAATGTAGGGGAAGTGTGGAAGTCTGTAAGGGCATTAAGAATCAGGAAAAAGAAAACTGACAGTCGTGACATAAATATTAGACTCGACTTGTTGCATAAGAATTTTATTTCTCCTTGTTTACATATATCTACAGACGAGAAAGAGCAACAGAATTATGACAACTTTTGTAATTAAAATATTTAACTGTTTCTTATAATCTTGCTCATTCATTTAATCTCTTGATTGTTTTTCTTTCGCCTTTCTTTCTTATATCTTATTTCTTACTTTTAGTTCTTATTTCTTTAATTATTTAAGTATTGAAATCAGTTTTTACAAATTATTCACAACTAATCTAATTAATTCATCATTTTGATATCTTTATTTCACTCACAAACATCTGTCTTGCGTAAATTTGAGCTGATGTCGATTTTCCCTTATTATAGACATAGCACGCTGGATAGTAGAAGAACACCCGCCTCCTCGTGGCTAGGGACGGGCAACATGATTCAATGACACGTCATTGAATCATGGCTAAGAGGTGCCAAATCAGCTTAAAAAGCTATAGACTAAAGTACCATTGGCCTAGTGATTTTAATAGCCAAGGAAATAAGTTTTTTTGTAACTTTGGAGACTAACCCCTTTTGGTGTAATAATAATGACTAAGGAGCAGGGTATAAGCTTTGCTTAGGCACTTGCTCTTGAAGTTGTTTTAAAAAACTTCATTTCGCTGTAACAAAAAACTTTGAAAACTTTGAAAAAAAATTCTTGTTCATATCCTTCTCTGTGGAATGGTTCCTTTATCCTACCTTTACCTAAAACGAATCTCTCAACAAATGTTTCAGACTACCAACTTATTAGCATTATATCCACTATCTCAAAAGGATTTGAATTTCTTGCTCACTAACAGATATGCCACGTTGTCGTGGTCAGAACAAACTATATCATCCTCTAAAAAAAATTTTCGTCGATACATTCTCTCTCCATATTTAATTCATGTCTCCCCAAAAAATGGAAGTAAAATTAATAGTCTTCTAATGCTCTATCTAGATTATTGTGATGTAGTTTTCTGCGACCTAGGTTCAGGTTTCGCAAACCATCTTCAGGTAGTCCAAAATGCCTGCATGAAATTCGTGTGCAATCTGAAGAACTTTGACCAAGTGTCACCCTACTATGAACAACTTTGACTTCATGAAAGACCAAAATTGCATATGCTTTGCCTCCTTTAGCGTACTTTATCAACGACTGAACCCTCGTATCTCCTCTCTTTCGTCTCTAATATCTCTTGTCATAATTCCAGCAATTCTCGTGCACGAGGTGGTACCTCACTTGTCCTTCCTATTCACAGAACTTCGATATTCACTCACTATTTTTCCGTATCAGCATCCCGAGAGTGGAGTGCGTTACCTGAGGGTGTCACATCGTTACCGAGTCCTAGGAAATTCAGAGAGACATGGTCTAAAGTTGTATTTCTATCTAATTAATTTAATTATCATTTTCAGTGAGATTATGTGATTCCTTTTCTTTTCCATGTTTGATTTATGTTTTTGCGTATTTCAATTTGATTTTATGTATTATGTATGATTATTTTTTGTCTCTTTTTATTGTATTTTCATGTTTATACTTATTTCAATGCATTGGTATGTATATGATTCGTTGTTGTGTGTTAGAGATGGCCTAATGGCCTTAAACTTGCCAACCAAAATAAAACATTTCTTCTTCTTCTTCTTATTATTATTATTATACATTTTGCGTTATCTATTAGTCTCCGTTTATTCAAGAAACCATTGAAGTTCCTATGACCCGAAATAAATTCAATTACATTTCGATTTAAATGTAACCATTTACGTTCCTTGTATGCAAAGCCCCCCCGTTTGTAAATAATTGAATGTTTCTCCTTTCTGCACTGTTACTCCACCTGGTTTGCCATGCTTCTAGGGGGTACTTTATCAGTACAATTGCAACTTTTCGCCATATAATTTTGAACATGACCATTCCGTAAACATAGGCAACATCTAACTGGTTCTATAACTCCTTGTGCGTGATAATTCCTCATATTGCCATAAATCCGCCCATCTGCAATTTTCTCTGGCATTTTTCTCGGCATCTCTATCACCCAATTTTGCTGCTCTGTGTTTGTATGATTATCCTGGCCTAGAATCCGCGCTCCTCCTTTCTTCCTTTCTTCATCGTTTTCCAAATTTTTCTCCTCAATTATTTGAAGGATTCCTTTTCCTTTTAATCCTTGTGTATACAAATACTTTTAACTGAGGACTTCTCCGCGCATAATACTCTAGACTCAAATCAATTTTCCCATTCAACACCGTCATTAGTTTCTATTTTTCCTCTGCTGATGGTACTACAATTACCATATCCCATTTCTAAATCTGTCTTGTTGCATCAATTTTAATTCGCGTTTGTTTATTCATTAGATGTTTCCGAACCTCCTACTCTAGTTCCCCTTTCCCACCATCACTCCCTCGCTCTAATAAAGCCTCTTTACTATTCTCTTTCTATTATTGTGTTATTACTGGCTGTATAATTATCAACTCTTTATTAAGTTCCTATTTCGCCTAATTTTGCTACGTTTTTTTCTCGTATTTCCATCTTATTTTTAATGATCTTATATTTTCCTAGGAGTTCCTTTGTCATCTCTCACATAGTTTGTGTAATAAACCTCATTTCCCGTCGTATCTATTCATAATCTTGTTCCAACCACCTAGATATTCCCCTGTATTGGATTCGCCCACTTATCTATAATAGTGACTTCTTTACTATCTTGCAGCATTTCCTTCAAACCTGTATTCATGCGCTTTACACTCCCCTATATTTCTGTTTCTATTATCTCCTTGATAACGTCTAAAAATCATCCTGTGTGCCCAAACATAACTTCCTCAAAGTTTCTAAACTGTTTATTAAGTGTTCAATTTTTAATCCCATTATGTGCTTCATTTTCTCCTGAAAATGGGCCCGTTCTTTTTCTAAATGACCTATTTTCTAATCTTTTTCCACGTCTATTTCTTTCAGACATACCATTGCACTTATCTTCCCTACTGATCCACCAAATAATTTCATGTTTCTTCAGTTACTATACTTTGAATTTTCCGATAATTGTGCATAAATGCTGTTTACATTCTCCTCCGTTCTGTTTCCCCACTCTCTCTTTCTGTCTCCCTCCTTGTTTCGTCTTTCCCCTTAGACCTGTGCCCCTTCTTCCTTCTATATCTATTCCTTTTCACTAGCTTATGCACCTTTCTCGCTTTCTTTCTCCCACGTTTAGGCGTCTCGTCTTTTTTATCCATTTGGGTATTAGTTGTACATTCGTTGTCCTGTTGTACTAATTTTGAGATTTTGTGCCCTTGGTGTTGTTTCTTAAAATTGATGTCTAATTGCTTCCTGCACTTACACTTTTCCATTGTAACAACTCAACCGCATTTCGGTTACAACACGCATTGATTACACGCCCCCATTATGGTCACGCCTTCGCCCTCGAGCACTACAAGAACGGATGTATTCTGGATTTCATACTCGTTCATTCTTACAACAAACACGCGCCATCTTCGTGTTTACATCACTAGCCACGGCCCTCTGTATACAAGAATTCAAAGTCAAGGCCTACGCATTTCAAGGAACAGTAAGTTCACGGATGACACCACATGACGTACTGACATTAGACCCAACTACGTTTAATATGTGTGTCAACGCTCACTTGTCTTCTCTTCAAGTTACTGCCAGGCGACAAAATAACAGTCAGAACTGCTACTATCCTGGTGAGAACTAGACGTCCGGAACGCGCTCGCTGATACGAATTGATTGATCATCAAAGTATTTTCGCTGCTCAAAGACATTTTGACGAGCTCACTACTTTTGATTATAACGCTGCAGTTCCGAGCTATTACCACAAATAAGCTCCACTCCGAGATATCCAAGCTTCCATCACGACGAGACTTCCCGGCGCAGTGCCTTCCACGACCTGGAATCCGCGCGGGAAATTCAAGCCTTCGTTGGAAACGAAGGCGTCTATGCAATCTACGTGGACCAGAAGAAACCCTGAAGCCACAATCGAGATCCTGCTTCCTGGAGAAATTCCACGCCACTCTGCCTTTCCCAGAGGGTCCCGGATCTTCGCTGCAAGATACCGTACTCCAGTAAAAAGCAAGTTTTGACGACGTGCATGCTACGCCTGTCACACGGTTTTAACAACCGTCAAATCATTCGATTCAATTACTTGTTTCTTTTCAACTGCTTGTTCAATTTCAAGTGCTTATTTACCATAAATAAAGCAAAGCGCTGGTCCATTCTAATAAAGCATTCTGAGATCAAGTGGAATTTGTGGCGTTTATTTATTTAACTGAACGAAAGGGGATACTTGATTGGAGTCGTCCAAGTATCCACCCTGCGGGACGTTACAATAAATAAAGCTGTTGACTCCTTCGTGATCTTTCACGCAATCTTCTGATCTCGTTGGTTCATAAAACCAACTGGTGACCCACTACGTTCAAAATAACGTTTTTTTGTTTAAGTTTCAAGTTAATTTTCAATTCCCCGCATTTTGGGAACCATCTTGTTCACTAAAAAACCTCTTTACAGTTTTTTAGCTATTATCTAGTGTTCATACGCGTTTGGTATACATTACCTATTTTTCTCTGGGTTCTTTACACCCATTCTTATCTTTCCTCGCTTTCTTTCTTTTTTTCAAAGAAATTTTTTACAATGCCTACGGAGGACCTTCCTCGTGAACATTCCCCCCGCACTTATGGCGTCGCGATGTTTCCCATGCCGTCCTTCTGGCGAGAGCGACCGCAGGCATGGATAAAATTCTTAGAAGCCCATTTCTCTTTAAGAGGCATCACCTCTGTGCACGACAAGCACGCTGCAATAATCAGTAACTTAGATCATGTCACTCTTTCGTCGCTTGACGAAAGTGTATTAACGCCCTGTGACAGCGCGTCGTATGAGCGTTTAAAAGAATCCCTGATAAACCAATATGCCAGCTCTCAACATAAGAGGATTGATAGACTTTTATCAGCTGAAGCAATGGGCGACCGCACCCCTTCTCAATTTCTTCGGCACCTACGAAACTTAGCTGGCCCTGATAGCCGAGACAACCCCCTAATAGCAGAGATCTGGAGGAGAGCCCTCCCCGTGCAGATCAGAACAATATTAGCTGGAGGTTGCGCGAGTGATATATCAGAACAAGCCACTTTCGCTGACAATATTGCAACTGTGTTAAACCCTACTAGTTCCGTTGCGGCTGCCCGCGAGACAACTCCAGCGCCCCCTGCAGACCCGCGTATGGATTATGTGCTGCAAACGCTAACGTCACTTACCAGGCAGTTATCAGAATTAAAGTTAAATCAATGCCCAAATTGCAGCTCACAGCGTAATCAATCGCCTTATCGCAGCAGTCAGCGTAATCCTTCGCCCTATCGCGAAGATCAGCGAAACTACCGAGCCCGTTCACGCTCTCAGTCAAACCCGAATAGGCACAACGGCATCTGTTGGTACCACTCACGGTTCGGGGTAAACGCACAGAAATGCGTCGCACCATGCGATTTTACACCCAAGCACGCGGTAGCCAGCATCGGCATTCAATCTGTCCGCCCACGGAAACCCACTCCAAGCAACATGTGTTACTATCATTTAAAGTTCGGTGCGTCAGCTAGACACTGCAATTGCAAGCTTAAAAATTCGCTCAAGAGAATTGTAAATAAACAAGTAGCCAAGGCTCCCTGTAGTATTTCAAATGCAAATAACGTACTACGGTCTTCTACACCACTAAAATCAATTCTTAAAAAATCAACGACTGCACCGTCGTCTTGCGGATCAGTAAAATCAATTGCACAAAAACCGAAACTTTCGAAGACACCCAAGGAGAGAAATTCGGTCCCACCGAACTGCAAGACTCCGTTTCAATGTCATTCGACCGCACCTTTACCTTCCAAAACGCGACAAGCTGTCACAACTGAGAAACCACACAGGGAAGATGTAGATCGATTCAAGATTACACGACCCACGACACTCTCTTCAAGTGACAAGTCTCAACAAGAGGATTTCCATAAGGAACTCGCCGCACTCCTTCACAAGCATAACTTTCACACCGATGGAAGACTCACATTCTTTTGCGCATACGGCGCATAAACGCAAATCCAATGCCACAACGCGCAAACCGGATGTAAAATTCTCCCAACAAAAGGAGAAAATACCCACAGCATCCACGGTTGACTATACTATACTAATGATTTTTTCTTCTCTCTCACCAGATGACTGAAAAACTGCCAGCAATTCACCACAGGTCACTCTGGTTCATTGTATCATAAATGTATATGTAGCGCGCGCTTAAATCCACCAATTTTAACTTTAAATGTGGAAATATTTTCTTTTAACATATGGCATTATTGTATGTACCAGACGCAGAAATATCCTATATGAGAAATCAACAGTAGTAAAACACTGTCTGACTATCCAGGAATTTTCCAGTCTATACTACATTAACACCTGTGAAAACAAAATACAACCAGAAAAAAAAGCGGATACAACCTCTGTTGAAACTGTTATAACTGTGAATGCATTAAACAGAATTGACCTCGACTATCCTAGAAATGGGAGTTGAAGAAAATTTGAGTTGAAGCAAACGCATTTATTGGAGTCTGAACACGTTTATTTCCAATCCTCGGTTCGGCGACCACTTATAGACGCTTCACTAATGCTCAACAATTTTCTTCCAAACGCTGTCAACAAGACAACAGATTCTGCGACAAGATACACATCTGGCGGAGATCTCCTCTCCTCGCACCTTGGTCCAACCCAGCCTCCCTCAGGCTCGGCACCGTGGTCCAACACATCCCAGCACCAGCATCTTCATCTCCCAGCACCAGCATCTTCATCTCCCAGTCCCAGCATCTTCAGCTCCTGGCATCCTCGTCCAGACCCTGCGCTACCAGAACGTCTCTCTTCTGACGATTCCACGAAGATTATTACTCTGGATTTTTCGAAGATTATTACTCAGGCGGGTCCCAAGCAGGTTTTCCCTCATACCCAGATTTTGGGTTATGCACTTCTGAACGTTCATCCACGTCAGGCTGGACGTCCAAAGCCAGGGTTTTTTTACTTGGGATTTACCGAAGGGATTGCACTTTCCCTACGACCAACGTTCTTTTTTCTTTGTCATCCACAAAGTTTTTTTTGAACGTGGGGCGGTAGTGTAAAAACTCAACCGCATTTCGGTTACAACACGCATTGATTACACGCCCCCATTATGGTCACGCCTTCGCCCTCGAGCACTACAAGAACGGATGTATTCTGGATTTCATACTCGTTCATTCTTACAACAAACACGCGCCATCTTCGTGTTTACATCACTAGCCACGGCCCTCTGTATACAAGAATTCAAAGTCAAGGCCTACGCATTTCAAGGAACAGTAAGTTCACGGATGACACCACATGACGTACTGACATTAGACCCAACTACGTTTAATATGTGTGTCAACGCTCACTTGTCTTCTCTTCAAGTTACTGCCAGGCGACAAAATAACAGTCAGAACTGCTACTATCCTGGTGAGAACTAGACGTCCGGAACGCGCTCGCTGATACGAATTGATTGATCATCAAAGTATTTTCGCTGCTCAAAGACATTTTGACGAGCTCACTACTTTTGATTATAACGCTGCAGTTCCGAGCTATTACCACAAATAAGCTCCACTCCGAGATATCCAAGCTTCCATCACGACGAGACTTCCCGGCGCAGTGCCTTCCACGACCTGGAATCCGCGCGGGAAATTCAAGCCTTCGTTGGAAACGAAGGCGTCTATGCAATCTACGTGGACCAGAAGAAACCCTGAAGCCACAATCGAGATCCTGCTTCCTGGAGAAATTCCACGCCACTCTGCCTTTCCCAGAGGGTCCCGGATCTTCGCTGCAAGATACCGTACTCCAGTAAAAAGCAAGTTTTGACGACGTGCATGCTACGCCTGTCACACGGTTTTAACAACCGTCAAATCATTCGATTCAATTACTTGTTTCTTTTCAACTGCTTGTTCAATTTCAAGTGCTTATTTACCATAAATAAAGCAAAGCGCTGGTCCATTCTAATAAAGCATTCTGAGATCAAGTGGAATTTGTGGCGTTTATTTATTTAACTGAACGAAAGGGGATACTTGATTGGAGTCGTCCAAGTATTCACCCTGCCGGACGTTACACCATGTTGTCTTTTATAAAAATATGTTGTCTACTGTATTATTCCTCCCTTCCCACTACATCGTGTATCTAGTTTCAAAAGGGGTTGGATTTATTCCTAGTTATAAGTGAAAGTTCACATGTTCGCTTTTCCCTTCCACGTAAATTTCAGATGTCCCTATGACTTAGAACTCATTCTCATAACGTCAATATATCATTGGTATAACCATTTACCAAGTCTTTGAGTTCCATGCAGATGCGCTATCTTAACTCCCCACTTGGTACCAAAGAATAATGGAGCCACGTTTCTCCTCACGTATATAATATCTCGTGTGTTTTGTGTTGTATTCCTATCAAATCTGTCGCCTTCTGGACCCTATGTGAATTCCTTCTGCACACCAAATTTGTCCTGATTCTACTTTCCAGACAATGGTTTTGGCAATTATTTGTGGTTCTCCCACACATGTTTTGTGGTTCTTCCACGCGAGAAAAGTATTAGAAAAGGCTAATCATGAAACTGTATGTAGATTTGTTAATAACGGATTGATATTAATGTGGAGTGACGAGGGTATGGAAGACCGAGTTTTGCTGTTATTGACTGACGCAGCATATACATGGTCAAAGCTGGATAATACTTGGAACCTTTTTTATAAAAATATTGTTCATATCACTTGTGCTGCACACGTAGTGAATCGCATTACAGAAAGAGTAAGAGAATTATTTCCAGAAGTAAATACACTAATTAATAATGAAAAGAAGATATTTTTGAAATCCCCTAATCATATAGTTTTTACAAAACGAGAATGACAGGTGAACCTTCACCTCTTCTTTCAGTTCTTACGAGGTGGGGCACTTGACTACTAGTTGCGTTATTCTATGCTAACATGTGGCATAAATTAGTGAAAATAGTGGAACGACTCAAAGGTGACCCTGCTAAAAGCGTAGGAAAAATCTTGCAGTCGGTAGAAAATGCCAGACTTGGTCACGCCTTAGCGTTCATAAAAGCGCATCATTCGTTTCTACCTTTGATTCTCTCAAAGTTGGAGGAAGGTGGACTGGGTAAGGCAGAGTTTGAACTTCCGGCAATATTTATTCAGTCTCTGGTTCAAATGGGGTTTTATTACAAGAAAAATAGAATGAACTTTTGCAACAACGAAAATACAGGTCTGATCTTATTAAAGAAAGTAAATGAAGTGTTGTAAGTGTTAAGGAGGTGAGTTGATTGGAGGAGCTGAGGAACCCGGTCATTCTATTATGTAATTTGTTGCAATCACTTCTGTTGGTGTGGAGTGTTCTTTTTCTCTTATAAAAATATCCTGTCGGACCGCACGCATAGCTTCATGCCAGACAACCATGAAATGGTCATTTTCATAAATATATCTCATGAAAACCTTGCGCTGCATATTTCACTGTTCTATAGCATGTTTACTGTATATTCTATGGTATGTTTGAGCTATTTATTCTGCATATAAATCCGGTCTCTACTCATAAATTAACCTTTTCGAAAATATCCGTAGCGCATATGACGTGACGCGCCAACCTTGGTCTCTAAGTAAACATTTTATGCCCAGGTAACTTATGCAAAACTATTCAATTTGTTATATTTGTTTTTTACTTAGATATTTTCTTGTTCAGAGTTATTTAGTTTATTTGTAGGAGGCTCTAATGACTTTGTCGTTGACGAGCCTATAACCCCACAAAAAATATTTGTAGGTTTTCGTCAACATGAAAGTTTTCCCACGCTTCTAGCCCTTTCCATTCCAATGAAACTGAAATCGTCGCATTTTTTGTTAACAAAAAATCTTCATGTTCCTTACTCTCTCATTTCGCTGATAGAATTTTATTTTATAGACTTTTCATCTCGTGACAACAACAAATCCAATACATTTGTTAGACTTTCTTTGTATAAAATAAATTCTGATTTTTTTATTCAATCTTATTTTGTTCTCTTACATGTTTTTTTCATCTCAATAGTTATCCCATGCTTCTAGCCCTAACATTCCAATAAAATAAAAATTGATGTATTTATTGGTTACAACGTATTTCTACATTTTTGTCTAGGACACTCACATAGTTGAGGGGAAGGGTATTTGGACCCGGGACCTTCAGAATAACGTTCTGATACTACTTGTGACAATGTGATACTACTTAAGATACGTATGAATCTCATTTGGTTGTTATATCTGTATTTTTCAGTGTAGCAATCGTCCCTTGACTATATTTTATACATTTAAATAACATCAAAATAAAAAGTTTTCCTTTGGCTCTTGCTAAATTAAATTTGTTATATGTATTTGTTTCAAGCAGTTTTAATATTTACACACGCACTCTGATTACATATTTCTATCTGGAGATGCAAGTTAAGCCTCAAATTCAACGCGAACATTTTAAAATCGTTAAAAAAATTACTGACTGACTTTTGTGCTCTTTTGTAAACATTTCGTCCTTAATTATATTCATTCTATCAATTATATCCAGATCTCAACGGCACCCATAGGGTGCGCAACGCGCTAGTCTTGTCTTCAATTTCACTAGCAGAACAATACTTACAGTCAGCATCAAGTTTCATTCACATAAATCCACTATATCAGTATTAAAACAATTATTCATGACAGTCCATTTGGTTAAACAACCACTATGAGAGTTGCAAAGCAATAAATTGCTACTATTTTTATATTTATTTTTGTCCGTATTTCTTATATTGTCAATATACAAAAAGTTTATCAAAATCAATACATCAATACTGATAAATAATTACTTTTCTCGCACTTACAGCGTTATTTTTTCAAAAATATTTATATTAGGAAATTTATCAAAATCAATAGTTTATGAATTTCCCTCACTAAAACATTATTTTCTTTCTCATTACAGTCTACCATTTTGAATTCCATCTCTTAATGTGCAAATACTGTCGGTGTATTATCTGTAACTTTGTATTCCCTTTCCATAAATATCAAACCTGGGTATTGCGTATTCATGCCATGTTTTAAGATGGATTATGTAATCACACCTTTTTTCGTCGTAAAGGATGCATTCACCAAAACGTTCCTCTGTTTCTGCATCTTCTCCGCATGATTATGTTTTATCACTACCTTTCCCAATCTTTTTATTACGTTTAGATATTTCCGAGACCATCTATTATTTCCAGCATTCCTCGTGTTGGTTGGAACCAATGTATGTTTTTTTTTGTCAAAAGGTAACATTAGTATACATTTTGTAAATTTTTCGTCCTGTTTTCTCTTACACCTCCGGATCTGTCACTTAAAGCAATTTTTAATCATTATCTTAGCTCGTTTTTCATCCACTCTATTTTGTCATCCAAATTTATTTCCCCGTCTCCTTAATAAGTATAGTAAAAAACGCCATCATATGAATATCGATGGTCATAATTCCAAGAATAACTTGACGAGCAGATACGAAAGAGTGATATTCGCTAATTGATACGAAGAATGATATCTGAGTACTATGGAACTTTCTTTTTGTATGAAAATTTAACACCTTATGTTCCAACACGCTTCAGCATATCCCATATATATTGGGCGTATATCTTCTTTGTATATTTAACCAATTCATTGATACTTAGATAATGCTTATTTTACCCAACTCTTGTTAGGCAATAATATAATTTTCTAACTTTTTCCAAAACATAGTTTATGTGTTCTGCAAAACTTCAGTCATACAAAAATACACCGATATATTTTATCTTTCTGTCTATTTAATAGATATTTCTGACAACTATCGAATTTCGTCTGTTACTGCGATTCTTTCTATACCACAAGTCTCGGGTTTTTTGTTTGGTTATTTCTAGTCCCAGAGTTGTACATTTTTGTTACAAAATTCAAAAATTTCCACCACTTTCCTTTAGACTGCCCTCCAGGTTCACATATACCTATAGAGATCGACCATTAGCATGTGGAAACACAGAATTACGAATTATATAATATTTCCATTGAAGCAGATTATGAACATTGTTCTATAAGAAATGTTATTGCAACAAAGTGCATAAAATGTCAACTCATAGAACACGAACTAAAAGTTGCCACTGGAAGATACCGTTATATTGCTAAATACTTTAATTTATTGATTGTTGACTGGTTTTTCAGATATTTGTTCGAGACAGGTGACCCTCACGATGAAGCTGTGTTGAAACGTTCGGAGGAATGTGACAAAGCTCAAGAGGAATGTTTGGACAAAGTAGTTGCAGCGTCAACAGGTGGCGCACCTTATGCACTTGTCACCAAACGCTTGCGCTTCGAGTACTGCATGCGTCGAGAACGCTTTGCTCCTTTCGGGAAACCCCGCGCGCGCTTGCTGGGCAGCGCCATCACGCAGGTGAGAGCGCACTCACGCTAAGTGGTAAAAAAAACAAAAACATTTATGCACACCGAGAATTATTCCTACCACTAACGACAGCGCCATTGGGCGTAACTCTATTGGCAGGGATCATGTGTGAATAATCAGTACGAGTATGAAAATTTAAAACTTAATTTCAACTACCCAACCACCCCTTAGCACCTATTTACAACTCCCTTTGGATTGAAATTTCACTTCTGAAAATTTAAAATGTTTGTGTATTTTCGGATATTTTGGTGCGCTTAAGCTGCATACGACGATAGAAAATGATTCCAATTACTAGCTAGCTCTCCTTACGATCCTCAGAGGATGGGAATTGAACTAAATACTCGTTATGAAAATTGACAATGTATGCATATTATGAAATTTTTATATCGTTATGTTCGGTTTCAGCTCACCAAAATACCTGACAATATACATACGTTTTAAATTTTCAGAAGAAGCGAAATTTCAACCTCCAATGGGGCTTGCAAGGGAGGGGTTGGTTAGTTCAAATCAGTTTTTATCGTTATATTCGTTTTCAGTTCATCAAAATACATAAGAATATACATATATTTTAAATTTTCATGAATAACAAAATCTCAATCACCCTGGGGAGCTAAGGGAAAATTGGATAATTAAAACTTTTTTATAGTCATAATTGGTTTCAGCGCCTCAAAACATATAGGGGTAGTACGGTCAACCTTTTGGGTTTCGACTTTTTTTCAATTTGTGTGCCTGTGTTATATACTAAATGGCTGGTTAAATAACTTGTGTTCCCTTTCTGAGCTAACGTAGAGTAGTATGGATTGTGAAACACCTCTGTACAATGTATTTGTCGAAAGGAAGGCCTTCGGTTCATCCTTGGATAGACATATGACCAAACCACATGATTTTTGTTAAATCAGCATATATCATCAAATTTTTGTCATTGTTAAATCAGCATACATCATCACCTAAGCGTAATATTTGTTGATCCATTGATTCTATTTCCGTTTTACTCGATCCATCTACCAATACAGCCACACCATCTGTATTTGCCACACAATTTATTTTGGGTCTACTCATCTCTTAAGGAAAATAATACAAAATTATATTCCAGAGCATTGGCCCGAGGGTTGGACCTTGTGGACATCCGACATCTTACGAATAAGATCCTAATTGACACAGGATCAGAACATTTTTTATTGCCGTAACATGTCTTAAATTTATCAATATTGTATTGATGGAACTATCATCAGCGTTTAACAATTTTAATCACGTGGCGGACTTAGTCGATGTAAAAAGAGAGGGAGTCAAAGACTTAAGTTACTGGTGATAACGAGAAAGATATTGATTTTTCCTTAGGACTGTTTTTTCCTGGTGATTGGAAGAAATGCGCGACGTGACCGTTCAACGAAGGTTCAACTTCGCAATTGGACAAATAGAATAGTAGACTCGCGGACTATTTAAGATAGTTATTTGATTGTGTAGGATTAATTGTTTATTCTTAAATTCAGTTTTCGTTTTTTTGTCGTTGTATTGTGTGAATGTGTAATGGTTATCAGGATGAACAGATTTTATTGAATATGCGTAAGGGTTATTCTAATGAACAGATTTATTGAGTGTAATGGTATTTATGATGAAGTGGGTTTATTGAATGTGAATATGTGTAATGGTTATTATGGTTATTATAATGAACAGATTTATTGAATTTGAATATTTGTGAGTATTTTTATGGGGAACAAATTGAATTTAAAGGTGTGATGATTATTATGAAGAGTATATATATTGAAGTTGAATATGTGTGTGTCATTATGATAAACTTATTTATGAAATTTAAATATGTGGGATGATTATTACGATGAACAAGCTAATTAAATTTGATTATATGTGATGATTATGATAATCGACGAGTTTATTAATTTTTGGTCAGGTGTGATGGTATCAGTTACATTGTCTTTTGTTTACTGTTATTACTAATGGAGAAGAAATTTCATAAATGTAAAATTTTTTAAAATGCTGAATTTATTGTGAAAACCAAATATAGGACTCAATTTCTCAAATATGCGTAAGTCACTCCAGTACAAGAGAATCACGAACTTACTTCATTTAATAGTTCCCCTTTTTTCGACCTTGTCTTAGTTGTCATTTTGCAGGAAAGGCATTCGTAGCAGACAAATTGTTTTTGTAAAATATTATCCCAATTAACCATATTTAACGCTGCTTTCGAATAAAATTTAACAACTCGTAGTGTCCAGCTCTATTTGTCCCATAATACATCATTCTATTTTTACAAACATACATAAATCTCTTGATGAATCATCTTGTTTATTGCAGTTTAGGTGTTTATCCCTTTTCTGAAGCCATTTCGTGCTTCTTAAGTAAGAATTAACCTTCAACATATCTGTTTATCTTTTACTTACCTGTTTGTTATTAGTTTGTCTAGTGCTTTCTTAATACAGGTAATTGGGTCATTGGATACATTGAAGTCACTTCTTTTGGTTTCTTATCAATTACTTTAATGACTAATTTAACCAGGTCTGTCAATTTCTTTGCAAAGGACACCTGCACACCCTTGAATTTCTGATCCCGTAGTACTTGCTTTGCCGCTTTATTGCTCTCCAATATTATCACAAAAGTTACGTTATTATAGTCACGACTACGCAACATTTGAAGCACGTTTTTCTAACTCCTTGACGACATGAGAATTACATTCGGTGTACATGGGCTCCCGTATTCAAGCATAAAAAGGGGAATAATTAATAGACGGATAAAAAATTTCTTACTGCTGGCGCAGATTACTCGGATGTGCCTACATAAAGGGATCGTCGGTTTTTTTGCCAGTCGCCATGTCTAACAGCTAATATACTAAATATGAACAACATTATTGAACGACATAGAGTGGACCATTTTGAACACGATTTTTTGACACAATATGAACATCAAATGTATGCCGGAGGCAACCCAGTGAATGGTAGAACTCATTGCTGCTTCAGTAGACGTCAGTAGGACAATAATATCAGTGGATGTAAAAATACTCTCAAGAATGTCCTCATGTATTTCTTGATGGTGGAAGAGAACTAATAAATTGTAGTTCTCCTGCATATCTCGGGAGGTACTAGTGCTCCTATTTTGAAGTGATGGAACTACTGCTGTGATGCGGGTGTTTATAAACATTAGTATATTGAGCCCTAGGGTTGAAACTTGTGCTGTATACGTATGTAATTTATTGGAATGAATATAATGTTGGAGGCTTACTCCCTTAATTAAGAATATGTAACATAGGATACTCTGGTGTTAGGATAATGTGTAATGAAAGTCAGTTCAACAGAAACAATGGAAATTTAGTAATGTGATATGATGTGACATTTTCTTCAAAGGATTCGGTTCCGAGAGGTTATGGTAAAATGAAAAACAAAGTTAGTGTCAACCGAAAAATATTTATTTGCCATAACTGACTTTTGACAGCTTATGTTTTTTCGGTTATTTTTCGGTTGACTATAACTTTGTTTTTCATTAAAATAAAAACAGAATTCAACACCATTATCTTATTATAATTATGGTTATGGTATATACGAACGAATAATTGGTAGGGAGAGTTAAATACGCAGCTTTTTCTGACGTAATTTTTCTGACGTTATTGGATCTAGGATATGTAGAGAATTGAAATTCTATATCAGGAAGAATATTGATGACGGATGGTATGACTGCAGATAGAATACGGAAACTTACAGGCACTGGGGAGAGAAGGGCGACAACAGCAAGTTTGAGAGTTCATAACAGGTCACTTGAACAAGGATCGCAAAATTATATGTGCAAAATAGCGAAATGGACAAGTAAGTGCAGAGTAAGTGCAGACAAGAAACTGGGGACGTAATAGATGATGAAGATTGGAATGGGATGAACTTAAAGAAATTAAAGAGAAAATATGATAAGATGACTGAGATATTCAATGGGGAATGGTTCAAAAGACTAACCAATAATGTTCAAGGTTAGGGACGGTCGAAACAACATGTGGAAAATGGTAGTAAATTTCAGAGGGTGAAATGAAGAAATGGAAGAAAAATTGGGAGTAATGTAAAGCGTTGCAGATATGGACAAGCTAAGTAGGAAAAGTAAATATGGACAAGTTAAATAGGAGTTTATGCAATTTCTCAGGAAGAATTGACACAGAGGAGAGCTTGATTGAGGTAATAGACGATAGATAACATGCTGACAGAAGAAATACAAGACAGAACGTAGGTAGTTCAAAATTTTGCATAGACAATAGAAGGGGTATTAAAGGTCTACTGATGAAAATTGTAGAAAAGGTTTTTTTATAGACCGATTGATGAAAATTGTTTATGGGCTCCCGGATACAATTACGGGAAAGAGAGGAGAGAAAACACTCCAGAAAACTGTGGAAAGGACGGTTCGTACGCTGAAATAGTGAGGAGGAGACAAGACGAATAGGGGGGAAGATGGTCATATTATATGAAGGTAATAAAATATACACCAAAAATAAAAAATATGAAGTCCGGGATTTTCTATGAAAGAATAGAGTACTGCAAAACGTTGAAAGTGCGAATAAAACAAAAACCAACGCATTAAGTGACGAATAACATGTTGCAAAACTGTCTGATACTGTAGAAACTAGTAGTATACTCAAATTGGGATTCTTAAGAAGAGGCAGACCAAATATTATGAGGTTATTCTGTCTGGGAGATTGATTTCTATACTTCACAGGTTTGAACTGCGTTGTACCATAAAGAAATCCCCTTCAAAATAAATAAAATTTGTGGTCAGGAATGGACGAGTTTTATTCAATTAAATTGGAGCAGAAACTAAGTGTTCGTAGAAAGAAAAACATAACATGAATAATATCTGGTTACAACAACAGTAGGACACGTTGGATCGTCTACAATTCCTGTGAATTAGTGTCTATACGTTGCCTGCAGCACTCACGAATTGGCGTAACTGAAGTCTTCAAATTTCACTGCACAAAGTTCAATCTCCGTAGCGGTGTCGTATAATGAAACACAATGTTCATATACTGCAGCAATGAAACTTGGTCGTTTGACTGCGCTCCGGACCGTTGTGCGAGAAGTTTCCCTCAAGCGTCGCCGGTCGTCAAAAATGAGCTCGCCTCACCTTTGCTACTTCCGGACTGGTGGATAAAATCCTCTGTTGAGCCACCGGAACATTTTTAACATTATTCGTGATTCGTCGAAAGTGTCCATTAGGTATGCGTAAAAGTTATTAGTATCTGTCTGGCTTATGGAATACATAAACAACTGCTCATTTGTCATAAATAAACAAACGTTTATTTGTCATGCTTTCTGTCGTGGAATATATGTGTAATGTCTTCCGTATGACAACATGTACTAGTTATTCCAGTGTCTTAAGTGATAATATGTAACAGTTTAAATATGTTGCTACAAGGTTGAAAAGGACGTAATAGAAGGTGAATCAGTATGGAGTATTGTCGAACAATTTGATAATGGGAGAGAGAAAATAGCAATACACGTGAGAGTGTATGTAAAACAAAAATACGGAAGGAAAGACGGACGGCATAAAAATTGGGGTTTGTAATTAGAAGGAAAAATAATGTCCCAAAAAGTAATGTCCCAAAAAAGAGTATATAAAATCTTCGTTCGTACAGAGTGGAAGAGTTTATAGAACCTTGCAGGTGTGTCCGTGCCATCGTTTCGACCATTTTGGGAAAAGTTATGCTAATGATGTTGATTATGTGGTCATTGACGAAGGGATGATCCCGGTTACGAGTGCAAAGCGAGGAGCGAATGAAAAAATGTGTATAATCAAGGCGAAAGATGTAAAGAAAGCAATTGTACAAGGATAAAGGAATTGCAGATGTGTATATTGCAACTTGCAAGTAAACATCGTGGGAGAAGTGCCAATAGATATTGTCGTGGAAAGAGGCTGGGGGGAGGACAAAAGTCTAGCAAGTATTAAAATGGAGAACAGGAGAAGGTAACAATACCAGCTTGCAAGAGAAAATAAGATGGAAAGAAGTTGCGCAAAGATTATAAGCGTAGTCTACGTTACTTTAGGGAAAATAAAAGAAGAATATGGCATGCTTTTATAGAAGATAGTTTAAAAAGAAACATTTAGCAGTTGCTATATTGGATGGGGTGGGAAAAATGAAGACTAAAGCAATGTGGAAAAATATTGAGGGCAAACTACAAATGACTCGAAGTGGAAAGGATACTGGGTAACGTGCTTAAAGGGGCAGAGATGTTAGACTAAGAAGAAGTGACTTGTGAAACAGGGGATATGGAAGAGATTATTCGAGAAGAGACAAGTATAATATTCAAATGTTTACATAAAAATAAAAGCTCAGGGTTTGATAAAATCACAAATGAAATAGTAATGTGTTTGGACAGGGGAATTGGTGGATCAGTGTAACACATTAATAACTTCCGGCTTTTTTCACGTATATAGAAGATATGATTTTTAAAAGATAAGAACAGGGAAAAGGTAAATTCAAAGTCATACTGTCTAATCTTTCTACTATTGGTATTAGGAAACATTTTGGACAAATATATTGCGGACAGAATTATGAATGAAATTGAAAAGGAGAAGTATTGAAGATGCATTACGAATGTGAGAGGGACGGAGGATGCACTCAAAAATTTCGAAAAATATGCGGAAAATAAGGAGACAAAATACGTGTATGCGATTGTGATTGATTTCGCAGAGGTCCTTGATAGTATAAAATGATTAGTAGTTACCTTGTTCGGAAATGATAGGAAAGTTGTTACAATTAATTCTTTCATTTCTACGAGACAGATATGTACTCCTGAATATCGATGATGGAAAAAAAGATACATAAATTCGTAAAAGGGTGTTCCCAGGGTAGCTATACTGGGCCCATTTAACGAAATGTGGTATGAAGAAGGGATTTTTGAGAAATATTTAGGAAAGACATGCTGGGGTGTACCGTTTACTATCGAAAGGAATAAGATTAAGTATGGTGAGTTATGATATACTTTGCAAAAGGATGATGTAAGTTTGACTGACGATTGGATAGATGTTGCAGAAATAATTTTTGAGAAACTGTTACCGGATGCAGAGACAGAAGAATGTTGTACTGAATGTGAAATGGAAGTTATGAAAGATAATGACAATATTACATTGCAAGAATTAGAGGAAATAGTGCTAAAATGCCACAGCAGAAAGCTGCAGGGTTTGATGAGATAACTCATGGGATGATAAGGAAGGTATTTAAACGGATAAAGGAAATATTTTTGTTACTATTTCAGAAATGCATACACCGTTATATATTTCCAAGACAATTGAAAATTGGAGCATAAATGGTATTAAGTAAGGTGGCATAGGATATATGCACGATGTAACGTCGTACAGAACAATTACGCTACTACCAACGTTGGGTCTATAAGTGAAGAAGTGGCTGCATATGTGGATCAGTAGTTTTATGAAAAAACAACAAAATGCTATGAACATCAATAGGATTTCGGCAGAGTATATCAAGTGAGGTCACAATACATTATTTTCTCAAAGAAATAAGTGGGTATACAACTTTTACGTTGATTCATCACAGATGTAACATTTCATGAGAGAGTTTAGACATGGTTCAGGCCGGTGCCAGCAGTAATGGTGCAGTTAACAGGGCATGGTAATTTTTGAGCATACCTTTTTCGAATCAAGAAAATTGAGAGTGCAGTCTGTTATTGTGATGCACAAAGTGAGTATGAAGAGCATGTTACATGGTACTACGACATAAATTTTACTGTAAATTTTACAACGAAGAGATTTAGCTGTTTCATTGATATGGAAGGGAATACGTAACATCTACCGCAACCCAGAATTAGTAAGCAAAGAGGAGATTTTACAAATCTTCGCAGAACTGTCTAATAAGGTATGCATGATACGTAACATAATTAAAGAAGTTCAGAGAGAATAAAAAGGGGACGCAGAAAGAATAGAAGATATGCACGCCACCCGTGGTGGGGACGGGCACGTCAATGACGTAGCAAGGATGCGCAGCCTCCAGAAAGACAAAAAAGAGAGCAGAACAAAAACATCTATTAAATGATGCAGGTAGAAAAATAGATGTGAAAAAATTATGTACAACGACTTAATATTCATAGAAGACAAGAACAGGGTTATAAAGGTTTGGGGGGAAAGTGTATGGTAAGGCATATTATAAGAAATAAAGTTGAATGAGTTTAAAAGTATATTGCAACTGTCTGTCCGTGAGAAGAACGCATAAATAATAGCAGCGTGCTACGAAAGTACCGCGCATGAGAGAGATAAAAAGTATAATTTTGCATCCTTTATAATTACGTTGTTAGCAATACAGAAAAAATTGAAAATTTAATTTTAAATTAAATTTTGAAAATCACTGTACGTAAAAATTGTGCAATAAATTTGATTCAAAGCGAAGATAGTATAATGAAAGTATATAATGGCCGCGACTCTCGCGAGGTCAAATGCCTCGGACAAACTCAGTGTGTAGGTTACTCGATGGACGAGAGATTCTCCATGGTGCGCGAAGACATGTCCGCCACGTACATTGACGAGCCTTCCATCGAGTCAAAATAGCCTTCCAGACTTCAAAAATGCATCTGTCCGCGAGTGCCCCTTCACTGCTCGTTCGTCGCTGCCCAACGCGGCCTCTATCACCACAGTCTTCTGATATTCTCACCACAGTCTTCTGATTGGCGGTGCGCGATCACACTCCGCTGACCGTCGGTACGAGATTTGTATGGTTAACTGCGTGCGCGACATCTGTCGTAGCGAGAGAAGCGGCAACACAAACACCCGCGTATTGGAGATTATGGGATAAGCCCCATAACGTCTCAATACAGGGTGATTCAGAATTCGTATTACACAGTTATAGGTGTAGTAGAGGGGACTCAGAACAGCAATATTTGGTAATATACCCATGTCCGGAAATTCGCCGTTTGGATGATAAACGACTTAGAATGATAGAAGGTAATATACATTGACAGAGGACGGTGTCACTTGATATCTTGTGTGACGTCATATCACGTGTCATCAGAGAACAATTCAATGAATTGTTGCGCATATACATCAGTTGCCACTGAGCGACGGTTCATTACAGAATAGCAGAGTACACGTTTTCCGAGTACACCGACATGTTGTTCATCTGCGATGAAAGTGAAGAAATGGTCGATTAGCACAACGCCTGTATCACGAACGATTTCAGGGTCGTGCCCGTCTATCACATGCCATTTATGCAAGATTGGAACAACGAGTTCGGGAAACCGGAACCTTCAAGTCTAATAGGGTCGATTGTGATCGTGACCGGATGCGCCCCACTGTTGACGTGGAAGAAGTCCTCCAACTGGTCGACCAGAACCCGTCTACGAGTACCCGCAACATCGTAGGTGACGCGAATGTATCTCAGAGAAGCGTCTGGCGAGTTCTCCATGAACAGCAACTTCACTCATAGCAGCTCCAGAGGGTGCAGGCATTGGGTTCAGCTGATTTTGCACCACGTGTCGATTACTACGCGTGGTTCCTTTCTTCTGATCATTCTTTTCACAGATGAAGTGCATTTTACAAACAAAGGACTGCTCAACCGTCGTAACAACCACATTTCGGATGAGGAAAACCCTCATTCCCCCCCCCCATGGATTTCAACATCGTTTCGATATTAATGTGTGGACTGGTATTATCCATGGTTATCTGATTGGCCCGTGTATTATACCGCCCCGTCTAACGGGTCACAGCTACTTGTCCTTCCTGCAAGACGTATTGGTGCCGCATTTGGAGAATGTGCCATTGCATATCCGTCGGACGATGTGGTTCCAGCATGATGGCGCGCCAACCCACTTTTCAAGCGACGTCCGTCAGCACCTTCACCAAACATTCGGGGACACGTGGATAGGTCGTGGAGGACCGATTCGTTGGTCATCACGATCGCCCGATTTAACACCTCTGAACTTTATCCTGTGGGGCTACATGAAGAGTAATGCCAGTGTAATGGCTGCAACGGAGGTCATTCAGTACTTTTGGACCGTGTGTATGTGAACATTGTTCGCAGGTATACTTTGTGCAACGAAAATCGTGGTCGCTACTTAGAGCATATGTTGTAGTTCACACACGTACGAGTTGATAGATGTGCGTGCAGCGTACGCTTTGACGTTATTTCAAAGTCATTTATCTTCCAAACTGCGCATTTCCGGACATGGGTTTATTACCAAATATTGCTGTCCTGAGTCGCCTCTACAACACCTATAACTATGTAATAGGCGTTCTGAATCACTCTGTATATAGACAGAATGTAACAATAAAACCTAGAAAGCAGTATACCGAAATTGAAAACGATACGGACAAAAAATAGGCATAAGGTAACAGATAATGCATATCTGAAATATATAGCAGCAAGTAAAATATTCTACCATCGAACAGATTATGGAGCTAAAAAATTGTAGCAGAATATTCAGATATCAATTATTGCATCACGAGAAAAAATGAATAACATAAAGGAAAATTCGATAAATGTGGCATGTCTCCAACAGAGTTATCAGATAAAAGGGAAAGGTTGCCATAACAAGATAACAGTTCGAATTATTGAGGGAAAAAGTTGAAGAAAGTGAATTTTAAGACCTCAATTTCATCATAATAAACAATGGAATTGAAGTCTTAAAATTGCAAGAGTATTGTACGAAGTACGTCATAACTTGTTTTGTACAACAAGGGAAGACGGTTATAATACTAGCAAATCTGTACTTAAGAGGGAAAAAAGTTTTCAGATGAAATACGGTTAATTGAAAATGTACTAGCAGCACGTAAAAGGAAAAATAGTAACATGGATGGATGAGAAGGGTAGCTCACCTTCAAGGGGAGAAAATATGACAAATAGTTGGAGAATACAATATTTAAATATGGATTAGCTTTAGAGAATGACAGGAAAATAGCAGCAACACAGAGTAAAATACATGGATTTGTGTGAACGGCGTGTGCAAGAAGGTTTAAACTTCCCGCTTTAAGTGTATTTTCTTCAACATAACAACTGACCGTATTGAAACAATGAAAGGATGTTAAGGAAGTCAGAAGAGTTTCAGCGTTATTTGAGGGATGTTAAATGATCAGTTAGATCTGGATGAAGGAGCGGATGTATCGCAGTTTACTGTACTGAGAGGCATAGTGGAATGTTCGATAAAGGAACCAGAAATGACCAGGGAAGATTTGGCGCAAAAAGGAACTGGATGAGATGAAGAAGAAACAATTAGATTGCAATTACTCTTGCCTGGAGGTATTCCATTCGTATTTCTCGCCGCAGAAAGTAATGCATATTGTTTTGATGACGACTGCAACCTAGCATGCGCTATTTCTCTTCAATTAGTTGTGTGATGTATTGTAAACACTGAGATTTTAAGATTTTTACTGTTCCTAGAATAGTTTTCTGTAATTAGAGCAGTACCTAAGATCTGAGTTAAAGCAATCTCATTACAACGAAGTTTCGGTCCATTTGTGTTCATTGTATTAATTCTTAGACGAGTATTTTTTTGCTTTTCTTTTGTATCATAAGCAGCGTTTGGGTGTATCTTCTGATCATTCCTTTCCTAATAGATAATCTAATCTGGGTTCAATATTAATAAGCTCATTCTGGATATTTAGTAGTAATCACCATTCTGATTACTTGGCTCGTTATTTCTACATTTCAACTTTTCAAATGGATTCATTGAAAGTACTCCTTATTTTCTAAATGCGATCTGTTGTACTGAACATAATGTTTGCATGCTATTTCCGCGAACGTTTAATCTGAGATGACTCTCTCAGCAGGAGTCAATTTTTTTGTATAACTCTCTCCCTCCCTCTCTAGCGGATGTTCTCGGTTTGTCAAAAGAGGATTACTTAGATTGTAAACAGGGCAACCTTTCCAGATGTCTGTGTGTTCTCCTTTACAATTTACACATTTGCAAGGTGTCTTCTTAGGTTTATTGCATCCTGATATATGATGATTTTGTTCACACTTTGCTAATCTTTCTTTCTGCTCAATAGTTACGTGAATGTCCAAAATATTGAGGTCTCGGTATCTATCCTTTCCGATCAGGACGTTCAATTTTAATTTTACAATGAAGTATTACAGTAATGTCAAACATTTCTTTGTTATTTCCTTTAAGAGCTATATCTACATAAAACAATTCGTCTTAATCATGATATTTGCCACACGAATGACTTCATGATCCCAAGCCTACAGTTCTTTCTTAATATTGTCGACTATTCTATAAAACCTGTCGTAAATCCTAGAAAAAAGGGTCCTCCCTTTGTAACCCTGAAGGGGCTATGACTTTCGGGGGTAATCCCAAGATATTTGATAGAGAAAAACCGGAATCTTAATTGTATTTTGGAAGTGACGGTAAGGTATATTAAAATACATTCTACCATATTGATTAAAAAAAGGGGTTTAATTCATTGGAGGTTCAACTGAAACTAGTTAGTTATAATAGTGACATAAAGATATGATGACATATCTGTAAAATGGTTAATCATATTGAACAAGAATGAGATACAGATTAGTACATTGAAACATTCGGAGATAATTCCATACTGAGTGATTACATTACAGTATAATGACTTACTGTCGTATACACACTAATACCTGAAAAGCTGTAGACAGGTTTGGCACTGCCCAAAAATGAAGCTTTTGCATAACATAATAAGTGGCAAACATATAATTCTTGAACTAAAGTGATCCCAAAGAAACCTCACTATCAGTTGAGACATAAATGCTCTTCATATGTGGAGACATATACGAAGTTGTATGGAAGCATACTCAGTGAAGACAGTTCATAGTAATTATGAAGCTTGATAGAGTTTGGATCGGTGATACAAGCAACGAAATGCTTTCGCTAACGTAGTGCTCATATTATCAACAACAGCATGTGACCTCAAAAGGCAGCGGGTTGCTTCCGAGCTTGGGATATTGGTGGCACGAGAACAATCATTACGGACGACAACAACGTTCGTCTCGTGCTTCAAAAAACTGTCATATTCCCAGATGAGTAATATTGATATGACCGCCCAGGCCGGGCGTGGTCCCTAGTTCTTTAGAGAGGGAGAACTGTGTTCGTCATCTAAAATGACGCTTACGGGTGTTGCTCAGAAGAATGTTCTAGAACATTAAAAGTCAAGACAAAGTCATCCCGAGTCATCAAAATAGATCACGATGCATATGCGGTTATCTGAGCGTCCGGTCGCCGTCCGGTCTTTGCTGCCAAACGGAACCTGAAGACGCCGATCCGCAAGACGACGAGCGGTTTCGCATCCCGACTGCGCGTGAGTGAATCAGACGGAAATTTTGTAAGTAATAAATTGCAACCGGGAAATATATATAATAATTATTGAAATAAATGATAATAACCGAAAAGTGACATCTTTTGACAAACCCGCGTGTATAAAATTTCAGATTGATTAATTCATTTTTGACTTTTGGTATATCTAGCTTTTTTATATTTGACCCCTCGATGCATCGGAGAGAGCCCGGTCGCCCACTTCCATCACCGACGAGTGATGAGACTCGCCCACTTCCAGATCCGAGCTCCTACACCATGTCCCTTAACTCTTGAGTGTGTATATCCATGAATATAAACAAAGTGTTGAAGAAATTAAGAAGGAAGAAATACGAAATGACTCAATATACTTTGAAGCCTAATACCACCTGGGTCTGGAGTAAACAAGAGGTGGTCAAGAAAAATCGATAGGACAAAGAAGGGATCTACTATCGTAAATGCAGTAGAAGACAGTAGGTTCAGCTGGAGGACCATTGGGTGTGCTAAATCCCTTGCCGTCTAGATGACGACCCCCTGCGGTCCTTTGGTTCACGGGTCCTTACTCAATATATTTGGACCACCCCATCTTATCAGTCGGGATCCCGCATCCGTCGCCCAGAGGACTCAACAAACGCACCTCAACAAGATGAAAATATTTAAACTGTATTTTTTTATAACTAGTATATAACTCTTTCATTTAATAGATAACTAAATCGTGGTATTGATTGCAACACAAAATGAAAGAAATAATTTCATAACGTAAGGGAAGGATAACAAAGGTGATATGAATACTAACAATGTGGTATACAAAATCAAATGCGAAGATTGTATTGCTTTCTATGTAGATCAAACAAATAGAGGGTTAAAAACTAGAATCCACGAGCAGAAACAAAATTTAAAATCAGTTGAACAGAGTGTAGTAACCTCACATTGCATTAATAATGATCAATTGATGGATTGGGGTAATATTAATTTTGGACAAAGAAGTTAATTATTACAAACGTAGCATATTAGATATGATATTTATAAACAATTCAATTGGGAGTTTGAATTTATGCACAAACACAGAAAAGCTATCTGGTATTTACAACACAATGTTATAACACATTTTGTGTTTATACTTATGTTTATTATCATGTTCAATTTTCTGTTTCTTGTTATAATTTGTACCATTTGAAGTCGACTTCAACATAAAGTCGAAACGTTATCTGCTTAAATTCACAAAATACATGCTGTTCGTCCGTTAAAGGTCTTCAGTCTTTGATTATTTATTTAATTTGATTATATAATGGACGTTAATTGTACTAGTTAAAAATAACTCTTGAGAAGATTATGAAATAAAATATTTCACAAAAGTTGCACTCAATTTGTTTATGGACAAAACTTTAATATTCTGTCTCATCTTGAAGTTATTGTTCCACAGAAACCCCTAAAATTAACATTCATTGAATATTAATTGATGGACATAGTGTACCGTGTCAATAAACAACGCAAGAAACACCACAGACCATATCATATTGCATCACATATATTCCCGTTTGTTACACATTTCACGTGTATACTGACTCATGGAAAAATAACAACTCCTCAAACAACCACTCAATTTCACACAAATCACAAGTAGTATGCAAATTTGTTACACTTAAAAAAATTCTCGTAACACTTTCAATTGCAACATCTCAGATTGCCATATAATGAACGTCAATGTTGATTCATTGAAGAGTACTCCCGCTAATACAAAGAAAGGATATTCAGTACATTTCCAGAACACCTACACAATCTTGGTGTTCTAACTATGATTATTGAAAACCGTGTTCTTTCATTTTATTAGTAGTTGATTTTCCTAGAGCAAAATGGAAAATTTGTGTGCCAATAATTGAGACAAATTGAAACATCCTACCTGATAATATATTTTATTTTACGTCATTCTTTTTCAGATTTTTGAAAAACCCACAAATTTTATTCGTACTGTGTCAGACATGATAGGTCATATTTGAAAGTGCTCTACGATGGATTTAATTTCAGAGTGGAGCGCGCGGTAACCCCCACTCCATTTCCAGACCAATCAGTAATATATAAAGAATATGAACGAGGTACTTAGTTCCTTAGAGCATTCTCTTGATCAGTCCATGAAGTGCTGACTTATGTGGAAACATCTAATGCAAAACGAATGGGAAATAGACCATCTCCTGGAACACCTTGGTGCTTCTGACGCTATATGACGCGGCGGAGAGCAGACGGTTTGCTTTTATCAACGAAGTGCTTGCTAGATATGTTTAAAATGCGAGAATTTTTACTGACCTAATATTACGTTTAATGTCTTATTATTTGTGTATTGAGATAGAGAGGTATTTGGAGAATTCAGCTGACTCTCTATCATATTTCTTTTGTACGCATTCCGGCGTTTGGCTGTGCGAGTGACCTTGACGGAGAGGTGATGATCTGGGAATGGATCTACTTAAATTTTTCATGGGTAGAGCCGTAATTCAATCATTATTACATGAAGGGAGCATAAATGATCCTACTCGGTGTCATGGGTAAAGTGTTCTGTAAAATATTGTAAAAACGGTTGACTTTCTGGATAGAAACGCATAGCAAGCTTTCCCCACTTCAGATGGTATTTCGTAGCAAATACAGCACTATTGATAACATATATGTATTAATTCACTCACGAAGAAACCGACGTCAGTCAAGAAGGAAAAGTTATAATGCGTTTTCGGGGGAAAAGGGTATTTTTACAAACGTTCATCAATGCGCTGCGAGAATATACAATGCGGATAAGGCATGTGTTAGACAATACGAAAAAATTGTAAGGGACTTTTTTTCTGTGAATATTGGAGTGAAACAGGGAAATGTCCTCTCGCCGTTGCTCTTTATTCTGTTCATTGACGATTTAACAGAGTATCTACTTAGAGACAATATAGATGCACCAGTTTTAGAAATATCAGGGATAACGATACCAGGATTACTCTTTGCAGACGACCTAGTAATTTCCTCTAAATCGATCACGGAGCTGCAGCGGGACTAAATATTTCAGAAGTATTTTGTGATAACAGAAAATTAAAATAAATACAGACAAGACAATAATTATGTTTTAAAAAAATGGTTGAATTTTTGAGCAGAAATGAAAGGTGAACGTTCAAGCAGAAGACGATTGATACTGTGAAAGAATTCACTTAATATATCTATGAACTTGAACTGATATATACATAAGGAGAGAGCAAAGCGTAAGGGAATATTTGCTGTGAACGAAATCCGGAAATCTGCTATTAAATTACCCGAAATATCACTAGACTCACAGACGTGATGCTCAGTTCATTAGCTGTACCAGTGATTGCATATGTGGCCGGAATTTGGGGAAACACTAACAACTTCATTTTTATCCATTGCAGAAAGGTTATTTAAAAGATACTCTCGACCATCTGTGAAGCACTGCAAACTGCGGAGTAACATGAAAGTTTGGAAAGTATTCACTAGATGAAATTTTGATATTAAGATCGCTTAAATATTGTTTAGAAATCAATAATGATCTTAGGAATAAAAAAGTGAAACATTGTTTCGAAGAAAGTGCAGAAAATGATTGGCGGGGAAATATGAAAACACTTTTATTAAATCTAAACCTTAGTAACATGTGGGGCAACAAATTAAGCATCGACAATCACGAAGCAGACTAGGCTGAAGTAAGATTGACATTACAAAATCATGAAAGACAGATAACTGTAATAAATATACTATAAAAATGGTCCAGGTAGTAGTTGCAGGTCAATGGGGGAGGAAGTCATACATAGAGTGGCTAAACAATGTCACGAGGGCACGTTACGTGTTGTTCAGACTAGGGGGTTGGAAACTCAGAAAATCGAGATTACTATTGAATAATATTTTCCCACTCTGCAAAGAATATGAACATTGGATTCATATTCTATTACAGTGCGTTACAAATGAGCGGATACTTTGGCCACGTGAGGGAAACTTTGGTGATATACCGCGAGATTTAACGTTTGAGTATCAAAGCCACGAGGGATAATCGATCACCTGTCATTTTTTAAATTTTCTTTTATTTTACCCAGTTTCTCAGCCATCAGGCCACTGCCCGGGTTGTAATCCTCTTCTGTTCTATCTCATGCATGTCCTTCATGTACTTTTCTTTTATTATAGTTAGAGGAAAGAGAGATAAAAGAATTGAAGAATTAAAAGTAGAGGAAGAGAATGGTCCTTCCGGTCTTCCTTTATTCTGTTACAGGTCCCTTAATACTGGTGGATGAAAAAATGAAAAAGAGGAAAATGATAACTTATAATTTGTATACATAAAAAACAAGTACAATATTTAGTGATGGATAAATATGTAATGATGTGAAATATATTTGAATATGTATAATACTTTGAGATAGAGTATTAGTATCTGTATATATTGGAAATACGTAAGAATATGTAAATATGAACTCCATTTTCCTTGTCCTGACCGTTGGTTATCCGTGGTTCTCAACGGTGTCTAACGAACATACTAGTTGCCATAAGATTTGATTCTATTATATTCATATTTGTGGTGTATTACATAAATTAAACTGTTTTGTTTCGTTAACATTAGAACGTACAGGATTATGACTGAAAGAGCGTAACTGTCAAGTTCCTTAAGATTGAAGGATATTGTAAGCACAGTGCACGGCAACTACAGGGTAAAATCACAGGTGAACGGGCCTTCAGCACGGCCAAAACTACGCTCTGTTATAACCATATTGTAAATAGCAAAAATAGCCATTTTCAATTCAAATCAATCACTCCGACTCCGAACTACTTTCGGCTAGATTCCACCGCGTGGAACTCTTTCTCAAATACCGCCAATCCGTACATAAAATTTTAAACAATTTGAATCTTACTGGTTCACGTGTTACCAGGTTTCATCTTCTTCTTCATTTCGGTGATTTTCCCCTTCATTTTTCCCACGGTAGTGTGCTCACGACTCTGCAATTTCCGTGGATCACGCTTTTGATAGTGTCACTTGAAAATAAATCCTCTGACCATCCACCTCATTGTGACAACTTCTTAACCACTTTTTCCCAATTACCACGGCCCTTTTGTTGAAGTTCCACCCTATCCACACACTTGGCGTTCGTGGAAGCACGAGCCAATGGTAACTAGAACTTATGTTAATCGTTTTTTCTAATTTAAAAAAAATGAGTGTTTTATTTCTGACAATATATATTTGGAAACATGGGCTACCTTCACTTAGATTAATGTTTATAGAAGTAGCTTACTCTATCTTAGATCCCACACTATTTATTCTATTATAATTACACTTTCTTGTCAATTCAATCGTCCAAGAACTTTTATGGAAAACTTACATTAACTTGCCCCTAATTGTTTACTTGCGTCAATGACACTTTTTAACATCCTACAAATTTTTGAGTTGGTTGGATTCCGATATTGCTTCATCTGCTTCCAGGAGTACCCATACAAAACTTAAAACTGAGCACTATTGTAAGTATGAAATGCTTCTGTTACTCTCACATTACTTTCCTGTACTTCTGTCATACACATATCCAATCTTTCTACAACATCTTTACTACCTTTCTCTGCCGTAACAGCATAACCTTCCATTGATCAGCCATTTCATTCATTCTCTGAATCAACATCCTTTCCATCGTTCTATACCACTTTATTGCTTCTGACATTTTCCCCTCCACGCTATTGCACCTCTCATCCATTACCCCTATTACTCTCCCTTCCATCTCCCTGAAACCAATATCACTCTTATGATTTTTAGTATTGCTTTCATCGTGTCTACTTTGTGTGTTAATTCTCCTACATTTTCCAAAAGTTGCAGTTTTTCCTTCGTGTCCTCATACATTTCTTGTTGCATTTGAACAATTCTCCACTTATCATCTACTCCTCGTATCTGGTCCTGAAGTCCACCCACCATTCTCTTAAATTTTCTCCATTGATAATATCCATTATTTCATACAGTTTTTGAATCTACAAATCTCCCGTGTCTTCATGTCGTTCCATTCCAACGTTTCTTTTCCTCCTCTCCTCCTTGTAATGCTGCATTGCTCCGTCTTCCTATTCTGTCGCAAAACTTCTCTCACTTGAAAAACTATCCCTTCCTGGCGATTCCGCCGCACAAGGTTTTCCCCCAATCGATAATCACCAGTCCCCGCCAACCTCATTTTCCTCAATCATTGTATGTCTTATACTAGTTCCCTCGGTATTAGTAATTTTCATTTCTAATCTAAATCCTTATTCAAAACTTTGCTCTTTTCTTTACTCTAAAAAGGCAACAGCAGGCTCCTCCGTTTTCCGAATATAACTACAATTTTTTATTTGTCCGTATCTCACAATTGTACATATTATTATCGTATCTTGCTTTTTCTCCTGAATCCTCTCTCATTACACTGCAAAAGTCTCCCTTTGATCGAACTCGCTATCTCCCTTCCGTTTCCAGTAATTTCACAAGAAAACCGTCAAAATATCATATTTGCCTGCCACGTGTTTCACAGCTACCACTTCCTTGACGTGCGACCCTGTTGACCCAAACTTGGTGTTACCGTTACTCCCCTCTATCTTGCTCCAGATCGTCTGGAGACTACGTGCTCACTCTTTAATTCAGTGGGCCGGAAACAGATTTTTAACCTGCTATTTAGGAACGTGACTATACTGAAGAACTGCCGAGAAGAACTCAACAGATATCGCTGATTTCTATTCAGTACCCTCTCGACCAGTTCGGTCTCAAGGGGACATTGGAAAACAACCGACTGTCTCTCTCCATGTGGCAGTGCTAAAATTCACTTTTAAAAATAACTTTTAAATACTACAATGAAGCCACTGCGTCTAATTTTCTACTTTGCAAAGCAGCGTGATAGTTTGTTTGTATTTCACTATACCTGCATGAATATATAATTGCATAAATCTGTATGATTTTCTTAAAAAAGTCGTATAAAACATTTCATTGCATATTTTCCATACTTAACTTTCATATGTTATAATTATGTTCCTATTTCTCCGTTTTTCTCCAAGATTTGAACATATATTCCTAATTGGGTCTTATTTCGTCCAGTAACAAAATCCAGAAGAGTATTTTCTATTTGAACCTTTCCTGTGACACTCTTCGACGAGCAAAAGATGGCAAAGTCTTCGATAAGAAGATAGTGTTGAACAGAATTCCTCACAGTACAAGTTCTGCTGTTAATGGCCACGGCAAATAAAGTCACACTCAGAACTGAGATCTGTTGTAAAATGCCATAAGGCTAAGTAGTTTCATAAACCTTTTGAATATAAAAAATATTGATGACATGTTGTCTTGTGACGAACGCATCTTAAATTGCTGTTGACAAGAGAAGTAAGTTGTCCAGGGTGGAATGGAACTTACTGAAACCATACTGAGATCAACTCAGCAGGTTATGCCTCTCAAGGTACCGGATGAGACGTCGGTTGAGTTTTACCATCGCAACTTGTAAAGGCGATACTTATATAACTACTTACGGCTGTTTTGTCTTCACCTGGTTCAAGTAGGGGGTTAGCGTTGTATCCTTTCAAGAATTAGAGAATAATCCATCGGTGAAAGAATAAGGATATCGAGAAGATATTATTTCGATTGTAGACTAACTTGTCTTAGCATCTCGTAGTTAATCAAATCTGGGACAGATTCAGTGCCGAGGGAAGCTGACACAAGCTCTCTAGTAGAAAATGAAGAGATGTAGGGTTCCCAGTTGATGAAACGAAAGTTAAAATAGGTTCTCTCAGCAAATTGCCTCTTCTTCGCGAAATCGGTATTTCAGTTTGCTGTAGAGTTGAATCAGCGAAATATTCAGTCATCGCTGTTGCTATTTCTCGGTTGTTGATGAGAACCTAACCCTTATAGTTAAGTTTGAATAACCGGACTCGAGAATACATTATAGATATATAAATTGACTCCCGCACTTAAGTGGTCGATGTTAACCAGTAGGAACTCTTTCCAGGCTGAAGTCCTGGATTCCATGATCCGATATGTAGCGAGGTTTTCCAGAGATTTCCAGAATTTCCGCAATGCTTTTCGCCTCGCCCGAATGACGGAATTACATGCGTCGTTCCAACATGGGACATGAGGTCTTCGCTGAAACATGGATGTTATGGGAAAGGATTCCTCAGCAGCATGTTGAATAACCTGGGTAAGATGCTCAACCCTTTCTTAGGTACTTTCCGTTTATATGAAAACAACCACAAAACGGTACAGTAATCAGCTACACTTTCTTGGAACCCACTTCTGGGGCTTGCATTCGGGAACTGTCTCATGGTACTGCTAGGACACGCAGATAGGGTGATGGTCGCAACCATGCAGGTCATATTCCGTTTGAAGATAACAATATCAATTCAATGGGGTATTTTATTTACAATATTTAAATTTTAAATTAAATGTGGTGAGGATTTAGCCCCTTAGCCTTCTTAAGCCCTATAATGCCGTGGACTGTGCATTACATGCCCCAGAGTTTACTCTCAAGGGATTGTTCAGTTGCTTGTACATTTTAAAAAATAAGATTTTTATTTCCTGATGCCGAAATAGTACATTTAGTTATATATGGATAGAAAATTAATTACTGGTATTGTATAAAAATTTGGTATACTGTAATAATTTCTTAAATCTTAAATAGGTTCAACTCACTAACTCATTGAGCACCGTTGGGAATCACGGAAAACCAACGGTCAGGACACACAGAATGCACATGGTAAAGATATTTACAAAAGTATATACATAAGACGAAAGTCTATTCAGAAGAAAAAGTATTTATAAAAAGCACATTTGTAAGGGAAAATATTGAGCAGAGACGTTAAGTATAACATTCAAAAGAGAAGTATTATATAAACAATTTACAAATGAATGTATGTATGTACAAACAATAAGTAAAATTTAATTAGTTCTTTTTTCTTCGCCCGTAGACAGAAAGAAGTTTCGTTACCTGCAACATAGAAGGAAAATAGCCGGCAGTATTTTGTCCAACCATTATCATCTCCTTTATTTATTTCTTCATTTTTTACATTACGTAGTTTAAAAACTACCGCAGAGATTTCACTACAAACATTCTGTTATCACGCATTATATTAATTGACAAGTCACTGTTTCTATTTTCATTTATAAAGTCCCCGATTTGTATAATTCTTCGATATTTTTCTGTTTGTGTGCAATGTAAAAGGATGTGAACCCAATCTTCTTCCGACTCAGCACATATTAGACAAACCGAATCTAGATTATTTCTTAATTTTCGTAATTTCCAACTTCCTAGTCGAAACCACCCGTAATCTGACCATGTTCTCAATTGCAGTAAGTCCATGTATGGTTTGAGTCCCCAGTGACCTGCTATAACTGTTTAAACTGTGAGTGACCTATTTTCTAACCTGTTCATTTTTTATTTCTAGTCTATACGCTTCATATAATTTATTTTGAATTAGCTTGCTATCACTATACACATGTGTGGCCTGCCATAAGTAGTTTTCTACATTGTTTTCTACAGTCTTAGTTTTCTACATTGTCCGTACGAACATTATCCGTAGGGTTCAGGGCGTTGTTTAAGACTTTATTATTGCAGTCATTGTTGCGGAAAGTATCACGCAATAGTCTCAATTCTTGTTCTAAACCCTCTTTGTCACACACTTTCCCTGCTCGGGTGACTAATATTTTCAACACACCACGTTTGATTACCGAATGGTGTGATTCAGCATTCAAGTAACGGTTGGTGTGAGTTGGCTTGCGGTACACGCAATGAGCAAGGGATCCATCATCCACGAGCACATCTGAGAACGGTAACTGGCCATCGGATTCAATCTCCATAGTTAATGCTAGTATGGGATTGGTTGATGTACTCCAAGAATCTGTCGAGGTTTTCATGTCCATGTGGCCAATTGACAAACGTGTCATCCACGTATCGCAAACAAACTCTGGGTTTTAACAAAGCATTCTCAGTAACCTCGTTCTCGAACGCTCCCATAAACATGTTTGCAATAACAGGAGAAAGAGGTGAACCCTCCGCAACTCCTTCTATTTGTGGTTAAAATTTATCAAACTAGAAAAAAATGGATTTAAGGCAAAATTCAGTTAGTTTGGCCCACTTCAACGGTAAGCCTTGCTGTCCGAGATGTTCAGTGTTTCACTGATCGAAACCTTCGTGAAGAGTGATATAACATCGAAACTCATCATGAGTTCCTCGTCACTAAGAATTATCTCACTCAGAACATCTGCAAAGTGCTCGGTAAAAAACGGACGAGAGGTTGAATTGGTGCGTTGATGGCACTCTCTAAGTATCTCAAGGTGACGCCAGATTTGTGCATCTTAGGGAGACAGTAAAATCTAGACGTTGCATTGTTACCTCGTTTTAATGAAGGTTTAATCTCATTAGGTATGAAAGAAGCATTGCTGATGAGTGCATTGACCTCAGCCCTTATCTTTCTTAAAGGGTGGTACTTATCGGGGAGTACGTCTCGTCACTCAGGAGTTCTTCCACCTTGCTGATGTACTCACATCGTTTCATAACCACAGTGGCGTTTCCTTTATCAGCTGGCATGATAACTAAATCATCTCGTTCCCTAAGAGATTGTAACGCACTTTACTGATATTACATTTCGGTGGTTTAGCTAGTGATACAACCCTGGAAGTTTCTCTCCTGATTTCCTCCGCGATATTAGGAGAAATACCCACCAATGCACTTTCAATACCTGAAATAATATTGCCGATAGGTACCTGTTTTGGCGTAATGGCAAAGTTTAATCCTTTCTCGAGTAAGAACATGGTTATTTCCTCAAGAGGTTCACCTGGGAGATTAATAACAGTGTTAACAAGTTGAGCATAAGAATTGTTCTGTTTCTTAGATAATCTGTCAATTTTGTTAATTTGCTGAGATTAGCGGACCACATGGCATAGCTGGTGGAGACAGAATCCATCTTAGCCCAATCATCATGACTGAGCGACGTCGCAAGATATAAATGTCATTGGTTTAATTTTGTTTCAGGGAAAGCAAGACATCTCCTAGTATTAACGGATTCGTTCACTCAACAGGAATTGTGCACTCAACAGTTTAAGTATACGGCGAGCCGCAGGAATTGCTAAGTTGTGTTTAGTTTGAACCAAACCCTGAAGCATGATGGCCGAAACGTTGGTAGTTTTATCTATTAAGACAGGGTTTGTCCCGGTCAAACAAGTTTATGCTGACTCAGTCCGCGTAAGACTACGTTTATATCTTGATAAAATTGTTTCACTAAACCAACTACAATATCGTCGAGCTTTTTACTACGTTTCGGCTCAGATAATCCCAGTATTTCTTTCTCTTTGAAGAGTTCTCTCGCTTTGCGATCCGTAAAATAGCATTGAATTCTGTCGTAATTCTTTTTTTACTCCACGAGTGAGGAGCAAGCGTTAAAACTTAAATTTTTTCTCTTGTCGGTAGATACGTTGTTAATTTTTTTCATTAAGTCTACAAGTATATCCAAATGCCTTGCATACGCTACTTCCTCACTTTTCTCTGCGTCTTCGTTAGAAATTTCAGGGAATTCTATTTGTAAAACTTTACAAACTTGTTTTTTTCTCGATGCTGATTCAATCTGTCTTTTTGCATAAACAAGTCTCCTATGGCTCCCATTATGGCTTTATCGGCTTCAGAAGGTGACCCCGCAACATCGACATAGTAAAGTACGCGTTCAGGTTCTTAACTTCTTAATTTATGATTAACTTGGTCTGAGCGACAAAGACACATTTTTTGCCCAGGATTTTTTTACATCGCCAATCATGGTATTTATTTGAAAAGCGTAATTTAGAGACACACTTCTCAGTCCTTTTTTTATTAAATTTCAAACGGATAAAAACACACTATTTGATAGGTTTCATATTTTGAAAGGTAATATTTTTTACGATGATCACAAACAGTAAGTAAATATTCAGCGCTCACTTCACTCAAAGTCGAAAACTCTTTTTCACATGCAGTTAAAGAACTGTCAGCATTTATCAATTTTGTGTATGTAAATTTCCTTGTTACCTTTTTCTCTATTTCTCCCACACTACAATCAGGTAACGACTCACTACTTCGTGGCACTCCTTTGAATCTCTCCTTTGAATTGAACCATTGATAGAGATTGAAAAAAGCAGCCAGTTAATGATAAGATGCGAACTCCCAAACCCACAAAATGCAGAACTCGGCCCTTTTGTCGACTCGGCAAAACCGCTCAGTCCCGCATTTTACCGAGTCCCGTAATGTTTACTATTCTATGCAGTGCGAGATAAGTAATGGTAATTAACGACACATTGGTTAATGATTCACGCTCTAAATGCATCGATGGGAAAAATTACTTACAAATAAAGTGATTTCTGCTTGTATGTGTAAACTGCTTTTCCTACTAAAATGCAATACGATAAAAATAATGTTGTTATAACAAAAAATTACTACACAGGAAAGGGCGGGACCACTTTTTTCTTTCCACACTTGTCTACCCCACACTTTAAGCTCTTATTCGCAAAAAAAAAATTCAGGTCTGGTTTTGGCCTTTCAGATATATCACTTAAAAAAGATAAGGATTTTCACGCCCAAAATTAATAGAAAATCATTTTTCACAATTTTTTAAAACTTTTCTTACTATAAATACAAACTGGATAGATTTTTTCCCTTAATTTCTGTCCTTTAAAGTATGTGTACATAAATCTTGAAGTTGATTCATGAATTATATTTGGAGTTATAATTTTTTACTAAATGCGCAGATCTCTACCCGCTCTCACGAGAGCAACAATTCCCCCCAAAAAGTAAAATTTCTAATCTACTTAATGAAGAGACTATGGGATATAGGACCCCAAAAATTCGTATCTATCGCTAACTTTGTGGTATGATCAAGTGTATCAAATATCATCAAAATCTGAGATGGTGGGTACCATGGGATGGTTGATTTGGTATAAAATGTTATCTTCTATAACCAATACACAGCAATACATATGCGGTACTCCATGATGTCAATAAAATTTTATAAAGCCGTTTTTGCAATCTACGAAAATTCAGTTTTTTCATTACTTTTTTGCTGTGTTCCTAGCGTCTTTAATGTGTTTTTTTTATTTTTTAAAATTAGCTTCTACATAATAGCTAGCACAGTGTATTACATGTTGAAAGCATTCTGTCTTCAGATTACCTTATTTTTCTTCATTTTAGTTTCACTTTTATCTTGTATACACGTCGCATTTAAAACAATGTCCACATTTCCCAAGTAAATAGCTCCAAATCTTTACAGATTTTATATTTTACTCTCCTCTGTTATCCTGCAATGGTACATACCTATTTCCAATCATTTAAAAACCTGTTTCCATATCATATATATTACGAAAACAACGTCTGAAGATTTCACAATTACATAATTAACTTGTTTTTCGGTCCATATGTGTCAAATCACTTCCAGTTTTCACTCACACCTTGCATTACGTTACTCTATCGATCAGATCACAAATTAAAACGACTTCGTACTTTTGTAATACATTCACGGGAGCTCTCTCAGAACACGTCGGCCGATTAGGACATTTTTTTCATCTCTTTTGTCCTTTCGTGCAAGGACCGCCTTGTCTATAACCAAGTAAATAAAAAGTTCATTCTCTATACTTTCTCCTTTTCATTTGTTTTTATGATCTTTCTTAGCGTCTCGTAGCTGTTGTGAACAACATCCCCGTCCCTGCCACATGGAAGCGAAAACTCATCTTCCTTCTTCTTTATACATGTCTCTAATTAGGCTTAGTTGTGTTACAAAATTGCAGAATAATTCAAACTTTTGTTGAGTACTTATTCGTGCGTGATGATCCTGTAGTGTTTTCCTATGTTCTTTATTCTTCGTATATTCTGCTCTTTCCGGTCCATATACCGATCAGTCCCACAGTTGATGTTTTCTAGTTATATTTCCTGAATTGTATAAAATAGTGTCATGATTTATGTTAATTTTTTTATTTTTTAAATTCCAATCACCTATTTCAATGCATTTCGTATTATCATTGCTGACTACGAATTTTTGTAATGTATTAATCTATGTCNTATATATATATATATATTGGTTTACCGTGTGCATTAGCTTGTTCTTGCAGTCATGCTATATCATAATTTTGTGTATCGAGTAAATGTCCAATATTTCCGCACTGTATTTTCTGCTGTTAAACTTTAGCATTGTAATTCATTGTCTGGTCCAATTATTTCTTCGCTATTATATATTCTGGACAATTTGTATCGTGTACATCATGCGTTCCTGGTAAGCCTTTTCTGAGACGATTTATACTCCTCTTTTCTTCTTGTTTTTCTTTGCACAATTTTTATATTTATGTCCAAGCATTCCACAAAATCCACACGTATCAGCTGTCTCCTTACACTACCAGCCGGACCCATCCCCGGCCGGCTGAGGTGTCTCTCGGGTGCCGTACCCAATCCCGACCTCGCGGGCAACGGATCTGTCCGAGGGAGGAGAGGGGAGATGTTCCTTCAAGGGACATCTGCCGTTACTCTTTGGGGAAACCCAGGCTGACGGGGACACCTGTCTAACAACGAGCAGAGAACCCCGCAAGGAGCCTCGACGGACCCGGCGTAGAGGGGGAAACCTTTCTGATAGCGGGGGGTACACTGTGTCCCACCATCTTGAGTGTACTTCTACCGGGACACGTACCCCGCGCAGATCCTGGATTCCCTGGGCAAATCGAACGGATGTCTCGGACAGGTGGAAGAGGCAAATTAGTTGCGCCTCGAGCAGTTACCCATCAACAGCTTGGGATTCAGGAAGGTTTCTGGATTCCGACACATGGGGAGCGGGCTTTCACTCGTTGATATGTTCTAGTTGATTTGCATTGTATATGAATATGTTCGTTGATTTTTCTTTCTTTCTTCTAGCCACTAACTTCCAATTTTCATTATCCTAAGTACATCTTTCATTGTGTAATTTTGTTAACTCTGTTGTTACTCCTATACACTCTTGTCTCATAATACTCATTATTCTTTCGATTCCCTGCTTCATTTCATTGCATATTTTTCTGTGTATCCTATTTTGCAACATATTCATTCTCTCATTCATTATTATTTGCTCCTCATTGTTATTCTTCATGTGTGTTATTAATTCTTTTAACATGTTTGTAAATTTCTCTTTGAAACTTTCTGGTAATGCTTCATGATCATTTAGTGTTGATCCCTGAACTTCCTCATGCATGGCCCCTGATGCTGCTATTCATTTCATCTGACGCACTTTCGACTCTGGTATCACAATACCGACTGTCACACATACAAATTTCCTTACCGTATCTTCTAATGAATCTTAATGAAACAAGTCTGCCATTATTACCACGATCTATTGTTTGCGTATTATTCCTGCCCTATGTGCGAAATTTACTTGAAAGTGGGAGCCACTCACAATGAAAACACAACAATCTGGTGTTCGAGCAATAAACAAAACATTTTATTAGTCATACTGACGCACAATATACACTCTCCCAAAAGACACAAATAAAAATCAATCATTTATAGACGCGCTAATGCCAGAATGGCGGCGTTCCCTCCAAAAAGACACACATGAAAATCAAACACTAATGCCATAGTGGCCACATTCCCATCAAAAGACACATATGAAAATCACTGGCTTTACCATTTTACATTCACTAACTATCAAGTTTATCAACATTTATCATAACAAAAAATAATAAACATTCACTGTTTTTAACTCTATTCAACTTTAAACTACAATTACACATTCATTTCTTGTAACAAAGTTAAGCACTGATTTTACTCCTAATTCCTCCTCATCAACAGTTTAATTGAACTGTTTCTTAGTTCCAATAGTTCACTGATTCTACTTGGCATACCTTTCTGAGCGACAGAGTTTAATCAAGGCACTCATTTAGTTCAAAGTTCTCGCTCATACTGGTAGCTACTATCAACACTTAATGACGCGCTAGCGCAGTGCGACGTTGGCTTTCAAATTCACCAGCAATCGCACAATACCTGACCAAGATGACGGACCATTGGAAAGCAGTTGAGGGGGATCCCTCACAGACGTCAGCCAGGCTCCCTCTCGGATTATCTGCGACCAGCGTTGATCAGCTTCCGCGTTTACCGCGTCCGTCCAGTTATCACCCGAAAAATGCTCCGACAAACTTCTCAAAGGACTCGAGTGATCGGCACTGCTTGAGTACGCTTCGGAAGCGTATGCTGACGAACGACTTGTACGAGTTTTTGACGAGCATCTACCTAAATGCTGACGAAAATCTTGTATCTCAGAAAAACTTTGATGTAAGCTGACGAAACCTCTAAGTCAGCGGAAAACATCTATTTGATCGCGATCTGAGAAGCATCTGCTGCGACAAAAATATCTGGGAGCTGACGAAGCATCTAAGCGAGAAACTTCTATGTGAGCTCCGATGAAAACTGTCTGCGACGCCAAAAAAAATCTAAGTGAGCACGACGAAAAACTTAGACGTGAGCTGAACACATCTGAGCGCTGCCAAAAAAAACCATGTGAGATAAAATATCTGTGCGCGATCTGAGCAGCATCTGAGTGGCATCTGATCGGCTACGAAAAACATCGATGTGAGCTGACGAAAATCTGTATGTGAGCTGACGAAACATCTAAGTCAGCGAAAAAACATCTATCTGAGCGTGATCTGAAAAATCATCTGAACGCTGCGGCGAAAAACATCTGAATGACGACGAAAACATCTATGTGAGCTCCGATGAAAACGAAAAACTTGTATGTGAGCTGACGAAACATCTAAGTCAGCGAAAAAACATCTATCTGAGCGTGATCTGAAAAATCATATGAACGCTGCGGCGAAAAACATCTGAATGACGACGAAAATATCTATGTGAGAACGAAATTTAGTTTGCTTTGCCTTAAATGGGCTCTATCCCTACTCTTTCCCAAAAATCTTCAAAATTTTAAATTCCACGTGATCGAAACCTCCCAATGTCGAAATGATTCCCCCTTCTTACGCCTCGACTCTCATTGGAACATTTTTAAAGGGCTTCAACTGCTTTCTAGAATTTTCTCAACGACGTTTTACTTTTAACGATTTTTCACACAAGTTCGTACTTGTTCTACTCTCCGCACATCTGGGGTTTATTAAGCCGGGTCGGGTCTCTTACCCCATCCCCTCGCTAGCTTGCAATTTCTAAAAAACGTCATAAACTTCACTTGATGCCAAAGGATGCCGACGAAGCCTGCGACCGCATGCCCTCTGTCGACCATCCAACGGTCTTCCATTTAAATTTCTAGGCTCTTTCTTTCCTTTAAATTTCATAATTTCGTAACATGGATGATTAAATTGATAATTAATCCGTGAATTATTCAAATCTCACAATATAATATTAGTCCCTTTTAGGTAAAATTCAGAGTATGGTTTTGTATAGTCATAAACAGTTTTGCCATACGCACGGCAAAACTATTTTGCTACAATAGTGTAGTCCGTTCTCGACAGGTTCCTTCGCTAGTTCACTGTCTCCAGCGTATTGACCAGGTCGGCAAGTTTACCGTTACGTTGCAAGTGTGTGCCGAAGCTGAGAATCTGTTTCGGGGAAACGTATTTCTTCAGTTCCCTGCACGAGGTCTTATTTTACTAAAATTAGCGCAGCCCAATAGCACTTGGAGTCCTCGAGCCGAGACAATTAGTTCTCTATTTATTATAGTAAAAGGTCACACACTGGGATGCCTCTTGGGGAATAGTATCCTCAGATTGTTCCAGTTCCAGAGAGCCATCATTAGATAGGTCCATGGTTTTGAACCTGACAGAACCATACATCTTACAATTATATCCCTCTGGAGATGAGTTATTTATCTCCTGGTGGGCCGTCGCACTAGTAGCACTTTTATTGACATCTACAGTGATGTTGTCCTGAGTGAAGCTGTCCATCTTCTGGTGGTGTTTGATGTCTTCATCCAGCTCCCTGTCATCCGGGGAGTTGTACCTTGCGAGGGCCAGAAATAGATCCAAGTTCTCCACCCCTGGAATGGTGATTCCATTTCATTTAGGATCTGTAGGTAGTGTTCTTTATAAAGTCGGGGAAAACATTAATTTGGATCAGATAACATTAAGATCTAGTACTCTAGATATTGACTAAAACGTCGGCAAATGCTATGACTATGCCACACATTTCACTAACTATTCAGGCACGTGCGCATGATTGCTCAGAAGGGTTGACCCCAGGGTAGATCCTTCAGGACATGTAGTGCACCCATATTCTGGAATATTTTCAAAAATTCAATATTAGATGAGATGCACAAAAATTGTTATGCTATAGTGACACACGCTGATGATATCAGTATAATTGTAGAAGAAAAAATATGGAGGACATGAAAAAAAGGAACAAACTTACTGAAAAATAGCCAACAGAATTTTGAGACAACTAGGACTACAAATTTTGGAAGAAAAAACAAGAGAACTATTCTTCGGAAACACAAGAATAGGAAACAAGGAACTACTAATTAAAATTAATGGAAATAGTATTAAAATAGAAAAAAAGTTAAATATATTGGCGTAATATTGGAAAAGAATCTGTAATTCTAATAACATGTGCAGAAAGAAAACTAGACAGCATACAGAGACTTCGTATTCTTCGACTTAGTGGGTGCTATGCAACAACATCGACGACGACCGCTATTGAAATGAGATAAGGAATTCCACGAATGGATATTCACTTTAGAAAGCTTTGGCTGCGATATTGCTTGCGGAAAAGTAGAAAGATACGAATATTCTTCAACGAATACGACGAAAAGAACAAAGGAGTTAGATCGAAAATTGTTAACACGGAAATTAATGACTGCGTGGCCAATAAGGTGGGAAAATGAAACAAAGGGCGGCCAGTATATAAGTACATTAAAAGAGAGGACTTCAAAAAATTAATATCAATTTGTTTCAACCTTGAAATAAAGCTAAAGAAATACATTCATGGAAATTTTGAAACATTGGAGATGAATCGGATGAGGAAAAGGAGATGAGAAACCAGCCCACATGCTCTGGAAATGTAATGTATGACATGGAAAGAAGAGACTATGTACGATATCTGATTAGATGGGGATGGAGAAACCAAATATATGGAGAACATCTAATTGAGAATGAAGTGCGTTTCAAACACTTTAGTCATTTAGTTACTAAAACCTGTGAAATTCGAGACATTGTGAATGGGATATTTTGAAGACCATGACAAAATAAAATTCGCACATAGAGTTGAATCAAAGCCACATATTGACGTCGTTAGAAATGCGACTAATAATACAAGAAACTTATACCTAAGCTTGTATATAATTTACATGTCAATGAAATTTTACAAATAAATGAGAAAAACCCATGATTAGTTTTTTATGTTGCTTTTGCTGTTCCCTGGAAGGAATGCCCATCTGTTACATGTCCTTGAAACATGCTGGAGATATATACGAGTGAAGACGGTAGATCAACGAAGGCCACCATAGATGGTTCTTGAATATCTGAAAAAATACCGGTTACGTATTTCTTGGTGTTATTTTGCACTTTTTATTTGAGTGTATTAATGGCATCGTCAGTTGATCTCGTTTTCTTGAATCCAAATTGATTGGAATGTGCTAAGGGCTCCATTGTGCTCTGCAGCGTTTGTTGATCACCTCAAAGATTTTGCATATTGTATTTAGCTAACATATCGGTCCATGGTGCTCTGCAATATTTTATTGATTGCGAATTCTACTACAATTAACGTCCATATAATCTAATTAAATAAATTATTAAAAACTTACGACCTTTTATGGACTTTGAATAATATTTGTATTTGCTGTGAAGAGCTCACTACGTTTCGACGTGGATTTAAGTCGTCATCAGGAGATCAAGTAATGACAAATTATAACAATAAATAAAACAACAGGACAAATGAACGTGGCATAAACATAAATATACAAACAAAATATGTTTACAAAAAATCAGACACGCAAACATGTTATGATATTGAATTCTAAAAACCAGGTAGTTTTTCAGTGTCTGTTCATAAATCTGACTCCCGCGTTTATTTTTTTAAATATCATTTCGGGTATACAACGTTTGTAATAGTTAACTTCTTTGTCCAAAATTAATGTTTTTCCCAATCCGTCAAGGGCTAATTGTTAATGCAATATGAGGTAACTACACTTTGTTCAACTGATTTTAAATTTCGTTTGTGCTCCTGTATTCTATTTTTTAAACATCTTTTTGTTTGACTTACATAGCTAGCATTAAAATCTTTACATTTTATTTAGTATACTACGTTGTTAGCATTCATGTGATCTTTCTTATCTTTACCTTTCGTTATCAAATTATTTCTTTTATTTTTAAAGTTGAAATCAATTTCATTTTCTCAGACTTAAGTAATCTATGAAAATCTGTTATAGACTTGTTATAAGGAAACACTACATAAATAATATTATCTAGTGGAGGTTGCGTTAGTTGTTGCCTGTTTTGGAGGTAATGCAAACTTTTTAAATATTTTATTAAAAAATTCTATGGGATTGTTATAAGTTAAAAGTACGTTACGCACTATTTGCAAATTTTTCTCCTGTGTTATTCATCCGAAAGTACTATAGTCTTATCTATTGAGTTTTAAATCATAGCTCTCTTTTGTGTAACTGCATTCTCTGACTAAAATTTTAACACACGACTCGAATAAGTGTCCTTCCTATACCAATTAAAATATAGTTTAGTGTCCTCGCGATTAATTAATACATCAAGAAAATTTAGATTATTAGTAATCTCGATTTCTAGTGAGAATTTATCCTAGTGTGGTAACTATTGAATGTATTTAAAACATTTTGTTTTTCATTTTCTGGCACTACACAAAAGATACCATCTATGTATCTGACGTAAAGAACTGGTGTAAAATTTAGTTTCTTAAGACTATTTTTTTCTAAATCACGTAATACAAATTCTGACATAATAGAACTCATAATAGAACCCATGGAACATCCCTAGATCTGTTGATAAATTTTTTGATTAAATGTAAAATATGTAGACTGCAATAATAATCGAATTGCTATTTCCATCTCTGTTTCTGGAATTTCACAATGATTTTGAACAATTGTCCAATGTGACGTAACTCATTAGGAAGACAAGTGAACAATGATATAACGTCTAGTGAAATTAATTTCATGGAAATATCAAGAGTAATGTTTCTATATTTGTTGATGAAATCTAAACTATTAATCACAGAATGATTAGGCTCCCTTAGCCCATTCCTATGTATATTTAAGATAAGTTTAGAAAACCTTTTTAATGGGTTATCCTGGAAAGAGATGGAATTTTCTTTATGTCTGTATAAACTTCTTGTAGTAGAAGAATATCTAACCCATTTTCTATGGCAAGTTTTGTTAACTCACAGCAGATTTTAACCTAATTGTGTTGATTTGGCTCACCTTATTCCATGCTATCAACTAGGCACATATACATTAATAGGTATTTCTGACATCCTGTTTTATTTCGGTTTTGGCAGCCTTAGATTTTTCTACATGAGGAGGGAAATGAGATTTCTGGAGATTCTTTTGCAGGGCAATTATTTTGTGTGTGTCTTGAATTGACAAAATTCATGCAGGTGTTTTAGCTAGTACAATTTATCTTGGTATGTCCTAAATTTTGGCAGTTGAGACATTTCGTTACCTGTGTGAAATATCTAATAGCGCACTACACGTAACCTATGTATACTCTGCTACCGTTTAACTTTTTTCCTAACTTTGGGGGATACATCTATTACCCAATATCAGATTTTGTTTGTCGTTAAGTTCTGCTTTGAATTTAAGAATGAGATCATCAGCACTTCTCATTTGGGTAATAATAAATATTTTTAGGTCGTCCTCCATTAGAACAGATGATATTTAATAGATTATCATCCTAGTCCTGAACTTGTTTACAATTTTGACAGCTGCTAGCTTTTACCCCAGGATTGTTAACAAATTTTTTCGAATCGGCTTATCGGCTACCTGTATGACTGCATTTTACTCATCGGATCTTGATTATTTTTTCCATTAGAGGGTTAGAGGATTTAAGATTGCTGTTCTTGTCTCGTTACCCTTTTTTCGTTTTTTAGGGGAGAAAATCATCGTCTTTAGTGTTTGAGTGCAGGAAGGGTTGACGGGGAGCAAGGTTCTAGTGTGTTACCGCTTTAACTTGTGCTGCAAAAGTCAGCTTGACTTGGTTCATGGCTTCTTTAATAATTTTTGTAAATGATCTTTGTGAAAAGTCTGCTTCAGATAGTAGTTTGTTTTGACTTTTTGCTTGCTCTGTAAATTGTAACTTTTCATCTTGTTCATGTTGCGTTTGTTCTTGCCAGATTTAAAGATAATACATTTTTTAAAAAATATTTTTTTAACAAATTCTAAGGGTTGTTAATTAGCTAAAAGCATGTTTTAAACTATTTGTAAACTTGCTCTCCGATGTTGTTCATCCGAAAGTACTATTACTTTAGATGTTAACTAAGAAATCATAGCTCTCTTTTGTACAAAAGTATTCTCTGAAATTTAATACATGACCTGAATAAGTGCCCTTCTTGCACGAATCAAAATATACTTTTGTGTCCTCATAATTATTTAGCGCATCACTGAAATAACAGTCACAAACTAGGTATTGTGAAAGAGTTATTGTTCAATACAAATTGCGTGAATGGGGGTTGAAATGTTTTATGTATGTATCCCACCGTAACTCTTGAGTGTCTGGAGCAATTTCAACCAAACTTTATGCACAGTTGACTGATTATCTCACAATAAGCACTGTGGGGGTTAAGGAATCCCTGACACCCCTTTGGAGGGGATGGGAAGAGGGTGACGTGTAAAAATAATAGAAAATCGTATAATATATTTGAAATCATAAGTTACTGGTGCCGTTGAGATGGATAAGGACGCATCCAATGCTTCGTAAGATCACAATTAATTCAAAGTGGAGATATTATCTTTGGAGCATCAATGGAGTAGGGTGGGAACGGGTGTCAGGTTAAAATGATCAAGAATGTCTGATATTGGTAATGAATACATCCGTTTTGCGGTCTCATATGAGAAGAGTCACACTCTCAATGCTGCTTAAGTCCACAATAACCCCGTATGAGGGAATATACTCAGTTTGGATAAGGGAAGAAATATAAGAATAATCGAAAATGATTTACATCATAGTTTTGGAGGACGCTGAAATAAGTTGTAACATTTTCGGAAACCTTAAAGTTCAAAATCAGCTCATATGCATCCTCTGCACCGCAATGGTAGGGGATGTTATGTACAAATTATCGAAAATAATAGAAATCATTCCAAGCTGTTGTTGGATTAGCTTGGCCACTTGGTTATGCCTGCTTCAGTAAGTATATATAAATAAGTAAGTCAACAACCAGTCATTACGTGTTCGATTGACTCACCAGACCTTCCTCACTTCCTACATGAATCAGAAAATCTCTTGTGAGGATATGTCTCTCATAATTTCTTGTCCTCATCTCTCTATCTTGAATTGCCATCATAAACCCCTCTGTTGCAGGTTAAAGGTGTCCTGTCTATATCAGCAGCTGTCAACAACTTTGGGAATATTCCATGTAGTGCCATTTCTTCATATTTCCTCTTTCCATCTTCATTCGTATTCATTTGCTCGTATTGCAGATTAGTATTACCCAGGTTAAGCCGTCTATATCTGTCATCAGCTTTTGCAATCATTACCATGATTACTTCATTAGAGAGTATGAACGTGGTTCTTAGATTCTTTTCTTGATTCCTACATAATTTATGGATATGCATCAACCCACGTCCATCCTCTTTTCAGGGCAAGTATAGTCTAATGGTAGAAGAGATTGGGTGCAGGTATCTGAACTTAGTCAACAATCTCCTAGTCACTCAGATTCGTGTCTGATCATTTTATTATGCCAAAGGAGTACTTAAGGACAGGTATGGCCCAGGTATTGATGGTTGTGATGATGTTTGCCCCAGACAATTTATCATTGAGTACCATAGTTAGACGCCTCTTGAACTACACCACCCTCCTCGAAGTGGAGGTTGCGAACGGACTTGGGATTCGAGGCGAGAGGTGCAGTGGATAGCATACCTGCGGCCAGAGCAGAAAGTCACGAGTTCGAGTCCCGGTCCGTCGCAATTTTCATCTGGCTGTTGACGTTGCAAACTGAATACCTGTAAAATAAGACAAACATGTGATGAATCTGTAGTTCTGGGGTTGAGAAGAGTCTTCTGTCTTATACAGGAGGTCGGTTCTCCTTTCTGTAATGTGTAGAGATACATTTTTTGGCTCACCCAGGGCTGCGGTGAAAACGGAATGCAGAGGCTAGTGCACAGTGCACAGACTAGTGTATGACTTTTGATTGACCTCAGTCCCTCTTTTAGCTTGAGTGGACGAACCCGCAGACAGGGTGGCTTGATGTGGACTTCCCATTTCGCTGACCACGATAGATCTTCCTGGAGCCGTAGATTCTTTTCTGACTGAGTTCCGACTCCTTAAAACCCTGCCATCGGCGACTCGCATACTGTCACGCCTATTATTGGCACTAGACGTGCCCTGGAGCCCCCCCGGCAGCGGCAGTTTTCCTGGACTATCATTACTAATTCTGTCCATATTGCTATGAGTTACGGCTATTATCGGCAGTCACCTCTTGTCCTTTGGTGAATAAACACCTATCCCTGCAAGGTTACAGGGGGCGGAGAAATAAGATGAGTTCGGGATAATGTGGAAAAGGAGGGGTACTGAATCCATCCAGGGAGTAAGAAAGGTCGTTGTGTAACACACTTCGCCTGAATTCTCCACTGAGATCTGTCCGGCTTGGGAGACCATACCTGTAGCTACGCTACTGCCAACATAGCCCTTAACTTCATTGTAACACGCAAACCCTCGCCACTTGCACGGACAGTGCTTCGATAAAGTGGTGTACATACGAAAATACATAAATTTCAGTCTACATCGAAATTACATTTACATAACACCTTTATGATATTTACAAGATTGATATGTCGCTATTTGTTCTGAATGTCTTTTTTACTCTCAAATTTCAAATATAAGAGTAATAAGTTCATCTAGCGACTTTGAGCATGAACAGAGCACTGGAAGACGACCAAAATATAGAGAACCACGCAAGAAATGACCCTTTCACTATATAATTTTTTCACTCCATGCTGCAGACGGAGAAGCGTGTATGAGAAAGGATGTGCAATGGTTTTGCACCACTAGTTTCAAAATATTTTATGTTAAATAATTTATTTTTAATCTTCCAGTGGTCAAAATGTTATTCAACCGAAGTTCGTGATGAGGTGACACAATTGTAGGGGTTAAATCAACTCCAAAGGGGGATAATTTACAAATTTGGAGTAGAAAGGGGCGGCTGGAATCTAGCAATGGAAAATCGGCCCATATCATAATATGAGATGCAATATTTGTTATCATCACTGAATATTTGCCTACGGGGGATCAACCCCTAAATCTGAAATGAACCGTCTATACTTTGCATTTACATTATAATACTTTCAGATATACTTATGGAACCCGAAAGAGTATTGTGTGATGAATATCATGATTAATCACCCCCATTATAACGGTTGCGTCCCTCATTAAAAATTTTAAACTGCGTTTTCTTTTAGATAACGTCAGGTAGAATGAATTCTTTTAAATTTTCCATTTCTTGTAATGGTACTTTAACCAAAGCAATTTGGGGATGACCTGATGCATTTTAAAGGGTTCTATCATCCCCTATGAGAGGTAATATATAAGTTTAAGATAAAAAGGGTTAACTGAAATTTGGTGACGGAAAGTCATTTCAAATAATTATACATAGTGAATTATGTAATACTGTGATGGTTGAATTGGATAAAGGGGGTGAAATTAACCTCTAAATCCGAAATAAAGTAGCTATAAAATACATTCATATTATTTTCTCGTGTAAATGTATTGAATCCGGTGTAAGGGAGGTACTGCTAGTAATATTTCCCAAAGGAAGTTCAATTAACCTCTGAGGCTGGCAACATTGGCAAAATTAGTAGTTGAAAATAAAAACGGTATTAGGTTATCAGATGGGGAAGGTGCAAAAATAAAAGTCGACCTCAAAAGTCAAAAAAGAAACTGATAACCAATGTATTTCATGTCTATTTCTTTATATGAGTAAAGAGATTGGGAGAGCAGAATTTTCCGGGTGGTGAACACATTTTCAAGCCAGCATATGGAATTATCTTGACAGATGCAGTGAAAATTTAATTATTCCGGTCGCCAAATTTATATTCTGGATCAACAATGCATGACAGAATGCCCTGAGCCATTGAAAGAATTTTCAGCATACTCCAATAATTTTCAAATCAGAATGTGGAATTATGTTGACTGATTCAGTGAAAATATAATTATTCGGGTCCCCAACTTTGTATTCTTGGTCAGGAATGCATGACATAATGACCTGGGTCATTGGAATAACTTTTCACTTCCTAAATCATTATCAAGATATAATGAGAATAATCACTGATTCAGTAAACATTGAGTGAGTAATTGAACAATGGTTCTGGGCTCTTGTGTCATGCTTTTTTGCGCAAACATACAGAGTTATACTCAACGCATTGACCAAAGTTGTACTGGAGAAATAATTCCTTAATCTGGCTTTAAAATGATTAGAGAATCTGTTCATTAATGACAATGTGCCAGGTTAATGACACAAGAGATCCAATATTTATCTACAGTTTATAAAAATGAAGTGATACAACAAACCATACAAGCTGCATATTTCTAACACTCTTTCCTGTTGTTCACTTCCTTATTTTCACTGCACGTCTGTCTATGGAACAGCTAACAAGTCTGTCAATTCAATAAAATTAACTTATTAACACTTGTAATTACAATAATGCGTTAATAAACCGAAGTCCATGCGGTACAACGGATTGTGACGTACTAACATGTTCTGCTCAGAAACCAAGCTGATGCCCCCCCCTCCACTCCAAATCGCAGTCGTGTTTATGCGTGCCGTCCCTTAAATTTCAAGTCAATATTTTCGTACCAGGGACATCTTCGGATATTCTTCCTATATGGAACCCCATAGCTGAGAGCCTGAAATTAAGTTTTTACCAAGAAAAAGTTTAATTAAATGTTTTGTACCGAGTAACGAGGTTTTATTCGAAAAACCAATGTTTCCCTGTTTTTCGTTTTCAACATAGATTTTTTTGAATTTGGTAATTGTATTCGCCAAACTGAAAATGTTTTCGGGTAGTATGAAGTCGTAGCTTCAAAATAATGCCTGTATGACTTTCATATTGACACCAACAACATGTGAAAAAAGTGATGTTATAAGACATATCGGACAGGTTAAAAATCCAAAAATCCAAATGAGATTACCGAATTATAAAAGAACCACGAGCATTCCCGCTGTTGGGATATCAAACTTGTAGTCCAGATAATATAATGCACACTTGGGTTGGTGGAATGGTCACGACTCCACTTTATAATCGAAAAAAAACCGAAAATTAACTCTCGTATATATATATAGATTTTATTAAATAAACATAATGCAAATATGCACCAAACATATCTGAAATATCATACTTCAAGGTGGTACATAGTTTGCACAGAGACTTTTCCATTTTCCAGGATAAATACACGTTCAGCGCCGTGCAACTTCCAAAATTATTGAATTTCGTGAGACAAATAAGTAAAATTCGCAAAATAGGTACTAATATCGTTTAAGATAAAAAACATATTCCTATGCAAAAGTTTCCGTTATTTCGATTGGTATAATCAGAATTGAGAAAAAATAACGCTACATAGAGAAAATAGCGTTTGAATGTTCAAGGGTCGATTTCACCCCCTTGCGGTAACCTTTAACAAGTACTTTAGGTTTTTTAGATTTTGGGTGCAAAAACTACACCCATGCAAAAATTCAGCTGCCCCCATGAAGATTTCAGGTAAAAACCTCTGAGAGGTAACAACTTTGCTGAGGTAAAATGCAGCTCTGTGAAGCTGGAACAACTTTTAGGGCACAACTAAAATACTTGTTCGGGAGAATTTTGTACTCATTTATTACTAATAAATAACTTTAAATTAACATTAATTACTATTGTTATCAAAAAATATACGGGGTTGTTCCAGCTTCACAGAGAGAAATTTGTGATTTCTAAGAACTGTTGATTCACATGTTTAACTCAAATAGTTTTTCATGTGTAATTGACATAAAGTTTATCTCAATGTATACCTACAGAAGCGGATGTTACTTAAAAAGTATCGAAAATGACATGAGCGACCAATTGTCAATTTTCATCATCGCTGAGTTTAATAGTTACATACAGATATAGTGTAAGATAAAATTGAGCTTCCATGGGTAGTAAGACACCCCCAGCTCTCCGTGGGGATAGGGTGGAAAGGAGATGAAATAAGAAATAAGCGAAAATGATCCATTACTTTCAGGGTCCCTGAAATAAATTGTGACATCATCGATTCCTCTCTTCCAGTCCATGATCAGCCCTCTTACTCTATCAACCATAGGGAAGATGATGTCACAAAAAAATTAGTGATAACTAATATGTATGACAAATTCACGATTTTTGGCGTCGCTAAGATGAAAGGTGTCATCCCTGATAAGTCTTAATTCAGTCCCTATAGGAAATAACAATTTTCTTTCCATCTATAGGTGATAAAAAAGAGATGAAACGAAAAAATAATTAAAAAAGACCCATTTGCATCGAATAAATAGTTTGGTGCGTTTCAGAGGTGAATAATCTGCCAAGGTCATGACGTTCGAATTTATATCACATTGGTGTACGGTACCCTTCGAGCTGATGGTGAGAATGTCGAGACGTAAAAATAATGTAAAATGACCTTAAGAGTCAAATCCTCAGTTTTAGGGGTTGCTCAAATGTATTATTAAAATCTAAGGTGAAAATCGTGAATGGTGTGACACGTAAAAATTATCGAAAATGATCGATGCAAGTGTCGAGTTTTGGGGTTGTTGAGATGAATTGCGTGACACGGTAAAACTGTTGAAAAGGTCCGTGATGATTAAATCCAATTTAATCCATTAATAACACAAACGTAAACAAGGTTTTATTTAAAAAGTAGTGTGCGAAAAAAATAACAATGTTTAGGACAATTGAAAATGAAAAAGAAAACTATAAAAAAAGTCCCCTCTTTGGTCATCATTGGAGCGAGAGCTTACAAGATATACAAACATAGATATTTTTAAAGTATTAAGTATCAACTTTAAGAAATTGAGACATGAAGCATCGTAAGTACTAAAACAACATAAAAATTTCTGAAAATAATCTTTGCATTTAAATTTTTATGTCTTTCCCTTCCCAAGAGGTACTGGGGTGTATAGTGACTGATCGTGGACTTACGTGTCATCGGGAATGTCACCACAGGTTTCATAGACCACGAAAACTAAAATCTCAAAACTAATATCGATCATTTTCGAATATATTTACAAATCATCCACTTCTTACCTCATACTCTATGAGTATATCTCTCACGGAGGGTGATCTGGGTGTAAGTGGCTCTCTCATTCAGTGGTACCAAAAATATGTATTCAACTACAATATCGGTGTTTTTTATATTTTTTACTCGCTGTCGCATTCTCATCCCTGCCTCATGGGGACTAGGGGCATGTTATCTCTATGGACTTATTGTTAACTTATTGGAGGCATCCCTATCTATCTCAACGGCACCAAAAACTATAGATTCTTATCTAGTAGATTTTTCATTTTTTTACATGCTACTCCCTTTTCAACCCGTTTATAGGGGTGCCAGGTTGTTGTCCCCTCTATACTTCCTTTCTTTTTCTTCTTCTGAAAGTCAGTCATCGTAGTTTGGTTGAAGCTGCTCCAGGCGTTCTACAATTATAGTGGGAAGCACACATACACCCGCATTTTTCACCCGTTTAGGGGTAGATTTTCGTAACATGGTACCTATTATAGTGAATGGGTTTTTGTGTAAAGTATATTGTCTTGCAAACTACACATCTGTAAAGTTAGAGATCGATTGAAAAATTGATTCAATTAAAAAATTGAATTAAGAACTCTGAAACGGAAGGAAATGGAAGGACAACACAAATACATACTCCCGTTTTATTGTTTTAGGGATAGATTTTCGTAAAATGGTACCACATTGCCTTGCTAACAACAAATACGTTCATACATGCGAACGGAGAAAGTTAAATAAAAGCTTGTAATATATTCGGGATGAAAACTTTTCTATAAATCCGAGCAATAACACAAAAGTGCGTAATTATAATTGTTCTTTATCCGTACGAAATAAAAAAATAGCTTCGAGAATAAAAAGTTTCATTTTTTTAGATGACAGAACTAGGTTTGGGCGATTCTCTTTTGCAAGAACTAGTATCGATCACTTTGGAAACGCTCAAAACTAGTTCTGGCAATACGAGAATGTCCAAAACTAGTTTTGGTCGTTTTCAAAACGCTCAGAACTAGTTCTGGCAAAAACGCATCTGACAAAACTAGATTCGATCGTTTCTTCGTCCAATGGCCGAATTCGGGTTTTGTGCGAGACATATCTCATTTTTTTAAATACCACGAAAATTAACTAGTAGTGCAAAACCATTCCACTTACTTTCCCATATACGTTTCTCAATTCAATTTCTATTCAATACTTTCTCATATACGTTTCTCAGTCTGGACTAGAGTCAGGCATTAAAGCATTCTATTCAGACAGGTATGATTTTTACAAGTTACTCTATTATAATCGTCTTCATTTTACCCAATATATAAAGTTTATTAAAGAAATATTTTACTAGCATTTATATAAAACAGTCTCTAATACACAAATTCTGATTTTTCGTTTTTTGGGGGAGATAAGATTAGCAAGATTTAAATTATATTTCAAAAGATATAATCATTAATAAATATAAAGATAGATAGTATATTATTAATGCGAACACAAAGCAAGCAGACCATAAATATTCTTACATACGTAAAATAGAAAATGAAGAGTTAAATTTTTTGCAATTTGAAATTTCAAAATTATATTAATAATTATTAATCGTTTCTATTAAATATTACGGTTAAATAGGTGTAACTGTTTGTTTTATTTACTTCATTTTATTACGTAACACTTCTTCTCTATCTCGTCAAAGAATTGTCAGTGTTAAAATATATTTTTAACAATAATACTATTTTCAACGATTGAAACTGCTATAAAGCATTAAATTAAAAATATCATGAAAAATAAACAAAAAGAGTTATCAAACATTACCTTCAAAAAACACGTAGCCAAGTTAATTCTTAAAACGACAAGAAATAATATACAATAACATCCTAACGCATCAAATAATATACACAAACATTAAATATGACACGAAGCATGCAGCAATTAACAAGAAAATCCGGCAAAAGGAGCTGTGGACACTTGTTACAAGCTTACAGCAAAATAATGCTGCGTCACCGAATGTGAGGTTAGGACAAAGATGTGTANTAGGACAAGTACGTGGAGGTCACTTGGGTGGAATATTCACGATACCAAGAGAAACATAAGTAGCAGATATTCCTTTTCAAAGTAACATATACAAATGAAACATCTACAAACATATCGTATACTGTTTGAATTCACACCATTGGCAAACGTAAACCCACTCGCCATTAATCTTATGTATAAAGGAGAGTGTTTGTATGTATGTATGTATGTATGTATGTAATTTGTTTACTTTTTTGCTGTCATAGAAACACAACAAAAGTATTTTCTTACTTAACCGACACTTGGTAATTTAGAATTATAAACAAAAACAATTGAACATCATTGCTTAACAATGCCTCCAAAAAAACGTAAAGCTATTGAAAGTAATGAAGAAAGATATAAAAGATTAGCAACGATACGTGAAAGAGTTGCAAGATCTAGAAATTCAGAAACAGCAGGACACCGTGAAGCCAGACTCCAAGAAATGAGAAACAGGGCTGCAAAAACCAGAGCCTCTGAAACACAACAACAACGTGAGGCCAGGCTTAATGATCTACGAAACCGAGCTGCAACATCCAGAGCCTCTGAACCACAACAACAACGAGAGGTCAGGCTGCAACAAATCAGAGATAGAACGAGACGTTCACGAACTGATGAATACTCCGATTTACAGTGTGAAGCATTATTCTATGACCCTCACATAGATTACGCACATCACGCCAGTATCAACATAGGAAAAATGGATTTAATTTGCCGCAATTGCCAAGCCAAAAAGTTTAAATCAGAACCTCCCGGTCTTTGCTGCAATAATGGTAAATTAAAACTTAACCAACTGGACCCATTACCACAAGAACTCTTAAAATATACAACTGGTGATACACCACAGTCAAGACATTTTCTGAGTAATATCCGAAAATACAACTCATGTTTTCAAATGACCTCATTTGGAGCCACATCTGTTATTAATCAGCCTGGATTTCAATCCACTTTCACAGTACAAGGGCAGATATACCATAAAGCAGGATCGTTGTTGCCGTTGCCTAATCAGCAACCAAAATTTTTACAATTATATTTTATTGGAAACGACCAAGTTGAGACCGACCAAAGATGCGCCAACAATTCAGGAACAAGACGTGAGATTGTATCTGATTTACAACAAATGTTCCATGCACACAATATTTACATAAAAACGTTTGAAACTTCAATTGATCATATGCCCACAGATGCATATAAAATTATTATAAAAGCAGATCGAAAACCAGCAGGAGAGCATGAACGGCGCTTCAACGCTCCTGTAGTGGATGAAGTTGCAGTTGTGATATCGGGTAATGAATTTGAAAAGCGAGATATCGTGCTTCAATTACGTAGTGGATCATTGCAGCGAATTTGCGAAACGCACAGGTCGTATGATGCTCTACAATATCCTATTTTATTTCCTTATGGTGAAGATGGGTATCATTTCAATCTGAGGCAAGTTAATCCAACAACAGGTATTCCAACAAGTGCAAAGGTATCTGCTATGGATTATTATGCTTACCGTCTAATGATACGAGGTACTAAACACAACCACGTGATAAATTGCAGACAATTATTCCATCAATTTATCGTGGATATGTATGTAAAGATTGAAAGTGAACGTCTTCAGTTTATTCGTTCGAATCAAAAAAAATTAAGAGTGGACCAATATATTCACCTAAGAGATGCGGTAGCAAATGACGGAAATATTGAGAATCTGGGCACTTTGGTTATTTTGCCAGCGACGTTTACGGGCAGTCCTAGACACATGCATGAGTACACACAAGATGCAATGACCTATGTAAGGACATACGGGAGACCAGATTTGTTTATTACGTTTACCTGCAACCCGATTTGGTCAGAGATTAAAGAAATGCTAATCAACGGTCAGTCATCCAGTGATCGCCACGATTTAATTGCGAGAGTTTTTAAACAAAAGCAACAAAAATTCATTAATATTATAACAAAAGGTCACATCTTTGGAGAGGTGAGATGCTGGATGTACACCATTGAATGGCAGAAACGAGGTTTACCACATTCACATAATTTATTTTGGTTGAAAAGGAAGATTCAACCAACAGAAATCGACGCTATTATATCTGCTGAACTTCCTAACCAAGAAGAAGATCCTGATTTATACGCTGTGGTAACTAAAAATATGATCCATGGACCATGTGGAAATATAAATCGGAACTCGCCATGTATGAAAGATGGGAAATGCACCAAAAACTATCCTCGAAAATTAATTAAAGATACACAAACAGGAAACGACGGCTATCCTTTATATAGACGGCGAGCTCCAGAAAATGGAGGTTTTACGGCAATACTGAAGACGCGAAGCAACGTGGAAATAGACGTGGATAACAGTTGGATTGTACCATATTCTCCATTATTATCAAAAATGTTTAACGCACATATTAACGTAGAATACTGCAATAGTGTCAAATCTATTAAGTATATCTGCAAATATGTTAATAAAGGTTCTGATATGGCAGTTTTTGGTGTAGGCAATGAAGACACCAACAATGAAGTAAAGCGTTATCAGTTGGGAAGATACGTCAGTAGCAACGAAGCTGTTTGGCGAATCTTCGGATTTTCAATTCATGAACGGTATCCTACTGTGGTTCACCTTAGCATTCATTTAGAAAACGGTCAACGAGTATACTTCTCAACTGATAGTGCCGCAAGAGTGATTGATCAGCCGCCAAACACAACTTTAACAGCATTTTTCCAACTATGCCAGCAGGATACTTTTGCAAGAACACTATTGTATTCAGAATTGCCGAGATATTATACGTGGAATACATCAAGGAAAGTCTTTTGTAGAAGAAAAATGGGCAACTTTGATCCTGAGCATAATATTTATTCATGTGACGCATTGGGCCGAGTCTACACAGTCCATCCTAACAACGCCGAATGTTATTTTTTAAGAATGCTTCTACATACCATTAGAGGACCTCGCTCATTTGCAGAATTAAGAACGGTAAACGGAGAAATATGTGAGACATTCAGAGAAGCTTGCCAGAATTTAGGGTTGCTAGAAGGAGATCAACACTGGGATGACTCATTGCGAGAGGCCAGTTTGATTTCTCTTCCAGGACAAATCCGAATTTTGTTTGCCATCATAATAACCTCCTGTAATCCATCTAACCCAAAAACATTATGGGAAAAATATAAAGAATCAATGAGTGAGGATATACTGGCTAAAGTTCGAAGTGAAAATCCTACATTGGATATTACGTTTAACTCCGACATTTTTAATAAAACTTTGATTATTTTGGAGGAAAAGTGTATCACCATGGTTAACAAGACTTTAGTGGAACTCGGTCTTTTTGCACCTGTACAACATCAAGAGGGTGTATTTTATCCAGATTATATACGTGAAACTAGCTACAATGTCTTAGACTTAGAAGCATACATCGCGGATAAAAAGCCACTTCTTAATGAAGATCAGAAATTCGCGTACGAAACAATAATGGATCAAGTAGATAAACAAGAAGGAGGAATCATTTTTCTTGATGCTGCTGGTGGCACGGGAAAAACATTTTTAATTAATTTAGTTCTCGCTGAAATCAGGGTTCATGGAGAAATTGCTCTAGCCGTTGCATCTTCAGGTATTGCAGCGACATTAATGGAAGGAGGAAGAACAGCCCACTCTGCCCTTAAGTTGCCACTTAATATTTCCCGACAAGAAAATCCCACATGTCATATAAATAAAACAAGCGGCCAGGCACAAGTTCTTATAGAATGTAAATTGATAGTATGGGATGAGTGTACGATGGCTCATAAAAAATCTCTTGAGGCCCTCAACGCAACACTTAAAGATCTTAGAGGAAACTGCAGTTTAATGGGAGGAGCTCTGGTACTCCTGTGTGGAGACTTCCGTCAAACTCTGCCTGTCATTCCAAAATCGACTCCAGCCGATGAAATTTATGCCTGTTTAAAACATTCTGTTCTATGGAATCATGTCCAAGAAATTAGCCTTAAACAAAACATGCGAATCCTCTTAAGAGATGGGAATGCTCAAAATTTTGCAAATAAACTTTTGGAGATTGGAGAAGATAGATTAGTTATTGAAGCATCTGGTATGATAAAATTGTCATCAGATTTATGTGTATCGGTGAAAACTGTCCGCGATATGATACAAGCAGTCTATCCTAACGTTAATCAAAATTATAAAAATTTAGAATGGTTGCGAGAAAGAGCCATTCTTGCTCCTAAGAACGATGATGTTAATGTAATTAACAAGGAGATACTAGCCATGCTGCCAGGAGACGTGATTGAATATAAATCGGTTGATACCGTAGTGGATGCTGACGAAGCCGTCAATTATCCAACGGAATTCCTAAATTCACTTGATCCAGCTGGATTGCCACAACATCGCCTTATACTTAAAGTAGGATCTCCAATCATTTTATTGCGAAATTTAGATCCACCAAAACTCTGCAATGGGACACGATTGTGTGTGACAAAATTAATGAAAAATATAATCCAGGCAGTCATTTTAACTGGAAAAGGAAAAGGTGAAATAATTTTTATTCCACGGATACCTCTAATCCCAACTGATCTTCCCTTCAACTTTAAAAGATTACAGTTTCCAGTCCGGCTAGCTTTTTCAATTACCATTGTCGGGGAAGATCTTTTATTGTATTAACAATAACGCCTCCTCCTCTCCAAAATAAATAATCTGAGTATGGTTTAAAAGAACAAGATTTATTGCGTAAATAAACAAAGTCGCATTGGGACAAACAAATGACTCGCACAAGACGACAAACGGTAAAATTGGAAGTTCCGTGTGAACTAATTGCTCACGTATAACAGGCGTCGTTTAGCGTTCTCTGCGCCGATGAAAGGCGGCGCCGGTAGTAACAGTTCACGGAATGTGCAGCGCCCTTTTGAGCGATGACGCCACTAGTCGAAGTCGTCGTAGGAAGTGTGCTTCTTTATCGATCCTTGAGGTCGATGGTTCCGGGTCGGAGGATCCTCCGGTTG
>NNCF01129291.1:501176-519003 GCA_002313205.1 Laupala kohalensis
TATATATATATATAACATTGTTTAATTAATGATGGGGCCAAAAGCAGTTGCTCATTATCACTTACCTGACACCATCAGTCAGCTTCCCCAGAATTGCTTACTTTGCCCCACTAATGACAAAAAGAACCAGGACATTCAAGGTTTGGCACACTTTATTGGTCGTAAAATATACCTCGTCCTTAATAAAGGAAGTACAATACTGTGTAAAATTGACTTATTTATTTCTACTAACAACACATTTGCAAAATAAACCCTTCTCATAAAGTGTAATGTAAAAGTACCTCTTTTATAAAATCCCCCGAAATGCACATATATGACATTCAATAATACAACATTAATTTGTTCTTCTTGATCGCTGCACTTTAACATTGACTCATTGACGTTAAAGTTCATGTTTTTAATGATCAAGAGGATGATGTTCACACAACTTTGAGCACGACAAACGCTGGGAGTCATGCAAATTACCTTAGTGTTCAACAGAATGGCTTCCAGCTACACAAAGTCAAACCTTACGTTCTGCTCATGCGGTACTTCGCCATGGCTGCAGGTGGTGATGCTCGCTCGATCCTCGGAGACTCCGGAGTGTGGCTCCCCCACACGGAACGGAGAAAGGTCATCGGCTTGGTCACCCCGCTCAACTTGACGTAATGAGTACGGCGGAATACCACTAATACTGTTCATTTCCAAAAAAGTTCATCACTCGCGAAAGTAAGTTCTTAAATGAGTTCTTAAAGCTTAAAAACTGGGCCCAAACGCTGGTGACGAGACCCGAACTTAACCAATTCGTTATTCGCCGTATGACTAAAAACAAATCTCAAAAATCAAAGTACACGACCTCGTAATGAACTAGCCAGAAAGAACCGAAGAACTCTGAAGAAGTAAGCAAGAAAAAGAACATTTGGGTTTCGTCTTTTTGTAATCGTGTCCCCCGCCAGTGCCTCAAAAACTTCGAAAACGACTCCACCCTTCTCAGACGTAACGATTTTTGGGGGCCAATGTCTATCAATTTCTATTGCACGTGGAGTATCCATGATAGGCTTGTCACGTACTTACGTTGGTCGGTTCTCAGCCAATGACAGTATATAATACTCCTACTTTTCCTCCGTGCGTCTTCCCATCTCCGGCACTTTCCATTAGTAGTAACCTTCTTCTTTTCTCACCACTTTGTTTAACTTATATAATAAAACCTCATCCTCGGCGTTCTGACGATGCCAATTTATTTTGACATCTCTGGTAAATTTCATCAACACCTCTTTCCACTACTAGTCTTGAATATTGGTTTGAGTGGTCGTTCCCTCACACCACTAAGCTGCCGAAGACCGCTCGCTAACTCGAAATTCCTAAGTGGGTACCCGTTCTACATGAATATTGTTTACAAAAGGCCTATTCTTCCCTTCTTCTTAGTTCTGCGAAATAGAGGATCGTTGTATCTTTCTCGTGGATTCTAACAAGATGTCTTCCCCTTATTAATATTTTGTCTCGCGACATACCAAAGTCTTCTCTCAAAGTGGTTAGGGCACGTACACATATATCAACCACGGGTCCTTTACCCAGAGACAGTTATCGCAGTCGTCCTTCCAAACCGATGAAGTTAAAATCTCTCGTATCCTCTCCCCCTTCAAGAATTGTTTATAACTGGCTTTCATTTTTCCACACACTCCAATTAATTTTGCGTCTCTTCCACTTAAGAAAGTACTACTACTGTCCCAAACACAGACCTACGAAATAACACTTAATTTTTATTTCATTCTTAAAACTCGCCTGAAAGTGTGTTCCTAACAAATATTGTTTCCATCTCGAATGACTATTACTTTTGGTGCACCAGACCCCGTTTAAATTCCTGAAGACAGTTTACCAACCTGCTCGCTTCTCGTCGCAAGACAACCACCATTTCCAAATTCCTTAAAATTCCGACAATATACGGCGTTCATATTTCTTATAAGGGCTCAGAAAAACTAAAACTAATTATTTTTCACAATAAAAAACGAGTAAGTAATAAGTAAAAAATATATTCATTATTTAAAAATGTATATGATGAACTAAAACTAACATTTTGTCATAATATTAACGGACAGACGGATGGACCTGCGGACGTCCAGCCAAAAACAACTTTTTCGGAATCAGGGGTCTCCAAAACGGATATTTCCGCAAATATCTCTTTTTCGAATTTTTTCACGATTACAATACTTTCTATATACTACGTTCTTTGGCAACATAGCCGCTAGCAGTTAAAAACTGTATTTTCGTGCTCCGCATTTAGTTGTTACAAAATAGGTGTAAGACAATTTACGCGTTGTTTAAAGTACGTAGTGAAGTAAGTAGGAGGTTAATCATTGAGTTGGTAGTGTTCACTGCTCAATCAAAACTGCATCATTTTAATAAATCGCTAAAATGCCAAGAAATAATAAGCGAGGTGGTGGAAGTGGTTCAACCGGACCAGCGGCGAAGGCAACGACGGAGAGCGATGGGCAAGCAGCACGATCTTCCGGGGCGCAGGTACCCGGCTCAGTTGCCCCCTCCCCCGAAAAGCTCGCATCTATTGTGGCGGCCATAAGGAACACGGTGGCGGCTGAGGTCTTCCGTCGGCTTTGCGACACCCGGGAAGAAAATACGCGAGCGCTGCGTGAAATGAAGGAGGCGTTGCAGCTGAAGGACAAGGAACTGGCTGAACTCCGGCAGTCTCTTGACGCCAAGACGGATCAGCTGGAGCAGTACCGACGTCGGGAGAACATCCGGATTTTTTGTATGCCCGAAAGAGAAGGTGAGGGTACCGACTCCATTGCAATGACTGTGGCGCGAGAGGTCAGAGTTCATTTGACCGAAAACATCTCCCGAAGCCATCGTGTCGAGAAACCAGGAGGTGAGCGACCCCGAGCGTATATAGTTCGCTTCACTTACAGAAAGCGTGTGGAGGTTTTTCGCAACAAAAGACGGTTGAGAGGGACAGCGACTACTGTGCGGGAAGATCTCACCTACAACCAAATGAGAGTCTTGCGGGTAGCGATCGATAATTTCAGTGTGCGTAACGTGTGGACTGAGGACGGAGCAATAATAATACTTAATGACAATAATAAAAAGCGCGTGAGTTCAATGATTGAGTTGGAGGAACTTTGTGCGTCACGAATACAGAATAAAGTACATTAACTGCAACTTTCACTTCTAAACTTTTTCTTATTTCTTTAATTTATTTTATACGTCTATATAGTACCACATTATTTCTCTGGTACAGTACCACTGGAAAGAATACATTGTTATCTGTACAGTTCACTTTGTTGTCCACACGGTCTACATGTGAATGTGACGCTCTTGGGGAATGAACAGACAACCTTTTCACTCGTCAATGTCTTCAAAATATCACTTCTACGCATCCTCGTGCTCTACACATCTGTCACATCAATGCACAATCTTTACTCGCGGAATATCGCATGGATAAAATTAAATCACTCTTCTTGTCTTCTTTTCACGTAATTCTCGTTTCTGAAACTTGACTAAAAGAAAATCATTCTTCCAGTCTCGTTGATATAAATAACTACATACTTCTAAGTAACGATATAATCGGTAAGGGAGGTGGAGGAGTGATCGCATTTGTCTCTTGTGAACTTCGTCCCAAAATTATATGTAAATCACCTAGAGAGTATGAAAACAAACTTTCATACTCTCTAGGATTCATGTAGTTTTAGATAAGTATGTTAAGAACTAAATGTCTTATAAGTCTGGTGTACAAACCTCCAAAATCAGACCACTTGATTGATTTAAAAACTAATCTGCAGTAACTTCTTTCTGACTATCCTCATACTATTTATTTGGAAATCTTAATACAAATTCTTGGACACTGACACACACGAGACCAGACAACTTACATGTTGCGTATGTGCAATATGACAATCTTTCCTCTCTCCTCGACTCATCACACATCATCATCACGCACTCTACTTGACGTAATTGTAACTAATAATCCGGTCAGTATTCTGACATTTGGACAAATATATACAAAAAGGAATCTCAGCCCATGACTTAATATACGCATCATACTCACTCGCCCCCCATTTATTTGCCCCCCAACTAGAGAGGCAAATTATGTAACTTTTCGAAATCTGAAACAATTATACATAAAAAAATTAGAGGAATCCGCAATGACGTTTCAATGGCAAGATATAATTTATTGCGACACTATCGATGACAAGGTAAAAAGGCTAAGTGATCTATTAATAGATCTGTATGAGTGTCATGCACCTTCTAACAGACGACGTGCGACCCGACCACCAGCTCCTTGGCTTACTGGTGACATAAGACAGCTCAGGATCCAACGAGACGCAGCGCACAGACAATTTAAACGAGGCAAGACTGAAACCCTTTTTAGGGATTACAAGATTATCCGAAACGAAGTAAAGCAGATGATTCGTAATGCAAAACTTCGACATTTTCACCAACTAATGAGACAGAAAACAAATATTGGGGAATTGTGGAAGCCTGTAAGTGCATTAGGAATCAAGAAAATGAAAACGTATAGTCGTGACATAAATATTAGACTCGATGTGTTGCATGAACATTTTATTTCTCCATGTTTACGCATGTCTACTGATATGAAAGAGTGACAGATTCATGACAACTTTTATACAGGACGGGACGATGACAAAAATTCTTTTTCAAGCATGTAACTCCTGCAGATATACATAAATCCATCATTCGAATAAAAACAAATGCATTTGGCTCAGATCTCATCGACATTAGAATGATTAACCAGTTATTACCCATTTTATTACCGTATCTGACATATTTAACTGTTCCTTACAATCTAGCTCATATCCTTCTAATGGAAAAGCTCCATTATCCTACCTTTACCTAAAAAGATTCTCGCAACAAATGCTTCAGATTACCGACCCATTGGCATCTTGCCCACTATCTCAAAAGAATTTGAATTCCTTGCTCACCAACAGATATACGACCATTTGAAAGATCACGAACTACTTGTCAGACATCAGTCAGATTTTCGAAGAGGGCACAAAACGCAAATTGCCCTGCTTAAAGTAACTTATGATATAATACGAGCAATGGACGGAAAACAATTGACCATTTTAGTTTTATTAGACTTCAGCAAGGCCTTTGATTGCGTCGACTTAGACATAGTTATATCCTAGCTACGCACCTTTCATTTTTCTGACTGTGTTTTAAGATGGGTTTCTTCAAATCTTAGTAATCGTAAATCTTGTGTTCACACGGAGAAAATCGATCTTCTTGGAGACCGTCAACTGTAAGTGTGCCTCAGGGCTCTATTTTGGGACCATTACTCTTTTCTATGTATATAAACGACGTTGCGACAACCTTTAATCATACGTCTAATCACTTGTACGCAGACGACCTACAACTAAACATCCACTTTAATCCAGACGAAGTAACTATAGCAATAGTAAATATTAATAATTAATTAAAATCTGTATCTCAGTGGGACGAAACTTGTGGACTGAAAATAAATCCAGAAAAATCCCAGGATACCCTAAACTACTACGAAAAATAAACAAGAATAAATTACCACCGATAGAATTGAATAATATACCCATACCGTTCTCGTTAAGGGTAAGGAACTTTGGGGTAATTATGGATGAAACATTGTCGTGATCAGAACAAACCATATCATCCTTTAAAAAAGTTTTTTCAACGATATACTCTCTCTCTCTCTCTCTCCAAATTTACATCATTTCTCCCTCAACAAATGAAAATAAAATTAATAAATAGTCTCGTTATGTCTATCTAGATTATTGTGATGTAGTTTTCTGCGACCTAGGTTCAGGTTTCGCAAACCATCTTCAGGTAGCCCAAAATGCCTGCATGAGATTCGTATGCAATCTGAAGTACTTTGACCGTGTGTCATCCCACTATGAACAACTAGCCTGGCCTCAGCTTCATGAAAGACGAAAATTGCATATGCTCTGTCTCCTTTTCCGTATTCTTTCAAAGGCTGAACCCTCGTATCTTTTCTCTTTCTTCACTAATATATCTTCTCATCATTGCAGAAATACTCTTTTTCTGTTTCAGCAGCCCGAGAGTGGAATCTGAGAGCGTCAAATCATTGTCGAGTCCTAGGACGTTCAGAGTGACTTGTGCCAAAGTATTACTTTCTAATTAAATCAATTATTTTCTGTGTGATTCCTTTTCATTCTATATTCTTTTTATTTCTGTTTATGTTTTTATGTATTTTAACTTTATTTTATGTATTATGTATGACTATTTTTGTCTGTCTCATTTTCTTGTATTTTCATGTCTATATTTATTTCATTGTATTTATATGTATGTATATGATTGTTGGTTGTGTGTAATAGAGAACCTAATGGCCCTGCCAACCAAAATAAAATATTTATTATTATAATATGAGAAAGTAAAAAATCTAACGAAAATGTTTTTCTCCATATGTTACAGGCTCCTGCGGTGATTTATATGACCAAAGGTAGTGTCCTCCTGAAGAGATTCAATGAGTTGTTACAGCGCATGATTCAAGCAGGTCTCATTGAACAATGGTAAGACATTAATTATAACTTCTTCTTATTGAAATTTTCGCATTGAAAGATGAAATTCTCCAAAAAACCTATGCTGAGAGTTTCGATATATAAAAATTTTCATTGACGAGAACACTGACTGGAGCATAGTCCGATGATTGCTGATACACATTAGATGGTCCAAGATGATCCGTGTATGTTGCAAAAAAAGTTATTAGTTAAAATATTATTATTGAAAGTTATTGGAACCACAAATTTTCCACGCACATTTTTCTTACACAAAAGACACTTTTGCGCAAATATTGAAATTTTATAAAAGAATAAAAGAATTGGTATGTACACAACAAGAAAGCATAAAAATAAAAATCAGAATATAACATTTCAGGTACACGAACAAGTTCTGACTAATGCAATGAAAAAAGGTTTCTACTAAATCCATCCATCTGCAAATTCTAAAAATGAATCCTAAAAGAAATACTTGACATTTTCATGTCCCATGTAACTAAGTTTTTATTTTTTTCTAGGAAATAATTCTATTTAATAAATTATTTTTAAATTAAAATCTGAGAAATTGTACCATAATTCAGATGAGTGTGAAATAACTTATCATTTCCTGTTGTGAGCATGGAGGTGTATGTAACGTCGAAGACAAGACATTCTAGCGATTTGTGAAAAATTAATATTTCTTCGCATTTAACAAGCCGGATACTGTTAAGAGAATTACAGAAAGTGGACGGTCGGCGCTAAAGCGGAAGGGCGACGATCTTGGGACCCTCCCTAAGCCTCTTCAGTTATTGAGGTATTGTTTGAACATACACCTTTTACTTCTAAGGAAGGTACAATTGTTTTCGGAGAATGCGGCCTGCGACATTGACCCATGCGAGGTCCACTGAAATGTAGGTTTACCTCAGAAAAGAAGAATTTTAAGACGTGGTGAATAAAGTACGTCGCCGGATGTAAAACAATGACAGATTCTGAAAAGGATGATTGCGGTCGCCTACTTGACGCCTATGGCGGTTCGTCTTCACGGCGCAGTCTCTGCGTTCCTAGAAGCCAAAGGGGTGAACAAGAAAAGTACTTGCAAGGTGTGGTGGCGAAGGCATGGTTATTTGCTGATCACGTGACTTCTTCTACAGTATACATTGGGAGGAATGAATATCTTCGGAGACTTTTGACTCTTTACGGGGGAGTAGAGTTCCGTCAGCACTGAGATGTGACTGATCTAAGACAGCACCAGATGTTCATTAGGCTGCTGCGGTAGTCTTGATAAAATCATTACTAGTTGCGAGTGTCATAACTTGTAACATTTAGTTGTTAGGGAAAACAACTTGTAATTTTGAAAGTTCATATAACCTAGAGGGTTTTTACTAATTAGTTGTCTTCAACTAAAATTTATCTACGTGTAATTAATGCTTTCCTATAGCATTACTTGTGTAATAACAGATTTGTATATGTATTAATGATTTTGGGAGTTTGCCTCCGTTTGTAAATTCAGATTTCTAGTTAATTTGTATTAAATAATTATTTATTGTTATTACACGTGTGTTTAATTGCTCGGGAAACCGAGCTGGTGGCAGCGACGAAAACTACCATACGGATAGTGGTATTTATGTGGATCCCGCTTCTACAAAAAAATACTAACATCGCATCAGGGCTTTTGGTGTTATGTTACAGTATAGGAAAGAGATGAATCGGCCACGTACTCTTCTGGATAAAAGTGCCACTGCCACAAGAAAGCACTGGTGTTCCATTTGCCTGAGGATTAGTGTGTGTGTGTGTGGAATACGCGTATGAAGGAAACTTTTACTCATTTCAACGTTTTGATAGACATTTGCGGATAAAATGCCTTTCTGTTTTGTATCCGATTGCTCCAGTATCTATCCTCAATTATTGTTAGCAACCGATGTGAAGACGCTGACGAAAATACGCTCTGGTAATTTTAACTGAAAATAGTTCTTTTAATTCTTCATCAGTAATAATTTGTTGCCAAAAGAATATTTGAGCAGTGCGGAAACATTTGTATTGAAAGAGAAGTCGGCGGAGGTACTACATACATTGGGATATCCAACGGAGAGGTGCAGCATGGTGGATGTTTGGGTTGATGAAACACGGACATTGCGACTGTTGAAGGGATCAACTTGACACAAAAATTGCCATAAATGTGAAATATTTGCCTGAAATACACACATAAATACGTGTAGTGGCTTTTTATATATGTGCTTTACGAAACTTGTGAAAGAATTTACACAAGGCCCCTTTTTTTCTTTCTTTCCCGCGTATGATGTAAACAGAAGGGTTTAATGTTATGTCCTTGACGGTGGTGTATGTGGAGAAGTAAGTGATACTTCATTTTAAAGGAACGTAACACTGTTTTGCCTTTTATGAATTTTGAAACATTTATTTTAACAATATTAAAAGCAGAAGTGTGGAAGAAAGCCCCAATAACTTCGAGACTCTTGAACTAAGTCAAGTGGAAGAAACACTGTACCACGTGTAGTACATGGGAAGCTTTGGAAATTTCTCTAATTAGGTAAACCTGGGAAGATATATTTACGTTAAGCGTAAACATGGGAGGTAATGTCAAGACATTGAAAAATCAAGCAATGGCGAAGAAAGTCAGTCAAGGGAAAAGTCCGCGAGCAACGCCTATAAAAACTAATGGAACAAAAGAGGACGAAAAGGTGTATACAGATTTGCTGATGTAAATGAAAGACGTTGTGTTTCGACGTTTGAATAAAAGTCTTGAAGAAAAGATCAAGACTGGCATAGAGGTATTGGTAGATGATTTGCGGTGACAGAAAAGAGATTAATAAAACAGGGGCAGCGGTTGCAATGGAAATTGATAAATTACCGTCTTGTTTTGCGAGATGAAATAACTCGTGGTGAGGAGAGGATGAAGATTCATATGCTAAGAGAGGAGGAAAAAATTATAAACGTACTGTATGTAGGAGAGGAAGAAAAAACGTATGATACAGATTATACACAAAATGATTTAAAGAGATGTTGCTCAACAAACTACAATAATGGGAGAACAGGTGCGATTAAGTGGAGATGTGACAAAGTTGGATATTGAAGGTTTGGGGGAGTACGTAGGAAGAGTTGAGGAGACATTAACAGAGAAGTCAGATATAATATTGAAAGAGTTGCTGTGTATTCGAACGGATTGGAAACTTATGACGGATTCGGATGTATTGGAAACAATATGAAGGACAGAAGAGAGAGTTTTAACCCTTTCGCGTGGTATGCCGTCTTTAGATGTAATGCCATTTTCTTCCCATCGGCGGCAGTCCGTCCAGATACGGCATGGACTTCTGTTTCAGTAAGCGTGAATCCGTACTGAGACGTCATTCCCTTTCACTTTACTCCGCGCACCGAGAAGGTGCGCCCTTTAGCATTGTTTTGCGGGAACAGGAAAAGACGTTCAGTGCCCGTTCGGAAGGAGTGACCGTGGCAGGTAGAGAACGCTGAGGCGTGAACTCTTCCGCTGTACTGAAATCATGTGCAATGATTTCGCCGGCCTAAATGTTTATATAAACATTTTTATCTAACAGTTTAGGTGAACTCAATGATCAATTTAATCATTTTATTCTTTCTTCTAGATTGGAAAATGACTTACACACAATATGAGATACAATGTTCTTAGTTTATAAAATTGCTTACATGCAAGGGATCCTTGCATTAAGAAAAGAAAATACTCTCATGAATTTTATCTTTTAATTAGCAATAACAAATGTGATTATTTTCATTTTGATCTTTAATTTGACAGAAGATCACACACACATACTCTCATGAATATATATCTCACGACCGAACAACCGCGGCGTTTCCGGGCCGAATGGAGAGTGTCGGCGGGATGTCCAACAATGTTCTTGTTACAACATAATGTTTTAGCGTTGCAACATCTTTTAACGCGAAGTTTGGTTAAATATCTTTTCGAATAACTGGCAATCACCGAATAATCTTCGATAGTCTTTAAACAACGCTCAACATATGAGCATCTCAGCAAACAATAGTAAAGTGCTTGTAACTAAAAGCGCGAAAAAATGCTCTAAGATCCGAACGTGTGTCTCAACCGGAAAATATTCTGAGATGTGAGGTGCATCTCGAACTAAGATCTGAGCTGCCTCCTCCCGAACGAATATATCTTATGTATGTTAGCGAAAAACGCTCTAAAATGATCTGTTCGAGACTTCCAAGATTTGAGCTGAAAGCTCGAACGAAAAAAAACTGCAGAAGATATGAGCTTTGACCTCTGAGCTGTGAGAGCTGAACTCGAACGAAAATGTGAGATGTCAGAACAATTTTGATCTTGCAGTCGCTTAAATGGGTTTTCTCCTTCTACGTCATTTACCATCTCCGCCAACGATTTAAAATTTTGAATAGTCACATGACTGAATTTTCCAATGGAATCGAAATCCCCACTTCGTGACGTCACGTGTCAGTGGCCAGATTTGACTTAGTTCCGTAAGCGCAGGGCCAAACCATGTGTCGCATTTTCGACGTATATATATCCTGGTGTTCCACATACAGGAAAACGCTTCGAGACAAATTAACTTTAATAAACAGAAATCACATACATTAAATACGGTTGATGCCTCGAAGAGGGGTTTTCAATCTTATTCGAGTGGCAGTCACGTGACAATTCAATTTTAAGAAGTTTTGGAAATGGAAAGACGGGCTTAGTGGGAGAAAAGCCCATTTGTACGCCTGCAAAAGCGAAGTTCAGTCTCACATAGAATTTTCTCAGAGACGCTCACATGTTTTTTTGCAGTCTCACATAATTTTTTCGACGAGTTAAGATGCTTATTTTCGATATGTTGAGATTCTCGTAGCTCAGATATTTTTCTCATGACTCAGAGACAATTTTCTCAGACGCTGATACGCTCAGACGCTTATTCGAATATTTCGAGTTGAGACTTGGGATTCTTCGGTGATCACGATGTTGAACACTTTAACTTCTAGTCGGCACTCAGTTTTCGATTTCAGATTCGGTGAATCTGATCTAGCTTTATTTTATTCATATTTCACGTGGTGGACTTTTTTGAGATGTTATTTGCAACGATTTGAGTCGGGCATCGATGTTTCTTGTTCGTACTTCACCTGATGTCATCCAGGACGCGTAGCTCGTTGAGAAATTCGCTTTCGTTCGAGCACTCCATTTATGACGAGGTTTTCCGGCGCGCCAGTTCGAAGAGAATTCCGAGAATTCATGACGTCATCTGCCAGGAGTCGCCGGAACCATGCCTGGGGCCTCCCGAGACGTCAGTGCCCTTGCACTCAATGATCAATTGATCTGTCAACTGAGTTGAGGTATTTAGTAATTGTTGGTTGCATCCACCGCCTGTTGTCCTGCACTGTTGCGAGAAGAAGATAAGCAAGGTATTTGTTGTTGACAAGGGCCCAAAACTTTTGAACAGTTGAACTTTATGATTCGTAAAAAGGGGCCAGTCTTAAAAGAAGAATGCAGTCTATTTTGGTTTTCAATGTAAATGGTAAATGTGGATGTGTTTCAAGAAGCCAAATTTGTTTGTAAATTCGTTGTCGTTTGTAGTTGTATATTGAAAAATGTGTTCAATTTTGTTTATGAATTTCAATTGTTTAAATACCTATTGTTGTTTAGAAGCCTAACCCGGCAGTAAAATCAGTAAAATTTGTATTTTGTATGACCGGTAATAACGTGTGTTTTGGGGGGGTTGCACGAGGGTTTTCATAATGTATGTTTTAGTGTTGTTAATATATATTGTAGCAGAACGAAAAATAATATATAAAAATAAAAATATATCAAAATGTACCTGAGTACAATAATTTATATATTTCTTTGCCTCGGCTAGCTCTTTCTCAGGGATTAATTATTAGTGGGTTCAATTTTTTTAACTAAGGAAAATATCAAATATATTATAACATACTTAATTATTATTAACAATTAATCAAATTATCATGTATCCCGAAGGATAATGATCTTGGACGGGCGGGGTTCGTGCCCAATTATTTTCAGAAAAATCACACGTTTGGTAGTAGAACTACGCGTAGCACAAAAAAAACTGGTTTTATTAACACACAACATTATTTTACATACATGATTATTCCCTCCAATTTCATATGTATGACCATACACTACACAAAACTTTCCCCCAAAATTCACCGGACACTCACAATGATGTGGGTCCACTAAGTGGTCCCCACTTTCCATTTCCTAGATTATGTTACACAAATAGACAAAAACAAGATCAAAGCTAATTAGTTTGAGTACAAACAGCTATACTTTCGTTCATATTATCAATAGACTGTCGTACACTCACTAATTGATGATTAGTTTCCTGCTTTAATTGCTCATGCTTTTCATTTTGATTTGCAACGGTTTGATCTATTTTCCTTTTAATCTCTGATTTTAATTCCTTTTTGGTATGCTCTAAGTTTTCGTTCATCCTATCCACATGGTTTTTAATGCTACTTTCCATGTTCTTTAAATCCTGCTTCATATTACCTATCTTGTTATCTAAATTTGCTTTTATGATACTTAATTTATCTTGAACACTGTTCATTTGAGACGTTATTAAGTTAAATAAATCCTGCAATAAAAAAACGTTTGACGTTGTAGGATTTTGACTCTGTTTTATCGGAGTCTCCTGGCCACCGTCCCTTCTAACAATTACTGCCTCAGGATCCGTTCGCACGTTCATATTCTCTGACTCTTAAACTTTCCGCCTGCACACCAGTACTGGTTTCCCGAAGGTTAGATGATTCACCGACTCGAGGACTATTTATCTGTAGTGTCTCAAATAAATTTGAAACATTTCATCTATTTCCCCTTCCTCAGTACTATCGCGCCTATCCCTATTTGCATGAAACGTTCCTCCGCAGATTCTATGACAATTTAGTACTATTAACAAATATATACAGTAATATCCCTTCCAAAACCTTACAACTAACACACAAAGAAATAATATTGTACCAAAAGTTGTCTCTCACTTCAGCAATAAATTTAAATAAATAAAATATGTGACTTTAGCAAATAAATTGAAATAAATGAGTAATGAACTCATTGGCATGAAGATATCGTGCCTTCACGTTGGTGCGCCAAATTATGTGCCCCGAACTGACCTGTCTTACTCGTGCGCTCTTCCGTACTAGCTCATATTACGATCAGCAAGTCGATCACTCCACTCCTAGCTTCTACCAACACTTCTACGAGTATTTCAATGTTATAAATGCTGTGATATGAAGCATTTACTATTATCCTTATACTGTGAAAAATAAAAAGTTGAGCGCCATAAACCTGAATGATTACTTTTGCACTTACAGGCTTAAAATTAATTAATGAAAGGGATCAACAGTCTTTTGGAACTACAAACAACTATATAATAAAAACTATCTCCTAAATAAAATGGAATAATTAAAAATTCACCAGAAAGTAAAAGAGTAATAATAAGTATGTGACAGAAAAGAAAAAAAACCAGTAAACCGAAAGAAAATTTCTAAATGGCAAATATATGAGACAGGCACAACCACTTATATCCAAAAGAGCGCACTACGTAAATAGACGGCACACCACGAATGAAAGGAAAATTCTGAGGACGCCTCTAGGCGGCTTCCCGCAATGAAATAAAAACCTGCATTCCGTATATAGACGGCATGAGCAGGTAGAAAAGAAATATTTCGAAAGTCTCCAGACGGCATTCCGCGAACATGACCGATTTTCCTCCTCACCCGATCTTCCGACAAGCAGGTAAAGGTTTTAAATACCCTCGCAAAGAAAGTGGTCACCTTCTGCCTCGACTCCACGCGGAAGGGTTAAATACGTTGCAAAATTACTCTAGTGTTGAAGGGATATGCGTAGATGGTGCAAGTGTTACTGAAAGTTTATATTTACAAATGGTATAGAGACCTAGGAGGATAAAAATGCATGTACGAAATAATGTATTAATTGTTGGAATAAAGGATGATAAGCAGTCTAAAGAACTTTTGACAGAAATTATGAAGAAAAAGACATAAACAATTAATATAAGGGGGTTTCGGGTAAAGAAAGTTGTGGTGGCTGGTGATACGGAAGGAGACAAATCCCGATTGGAAACCATCTTGAAAGAAAAGAATAATATTGTCATTGAACGTACGAGGAAACAGACCAAGACTGATAAAATGTGGTATATGACAGGAGAAAAAGAAGAATTGAAACAATACATAAACAAAATAAGTCAGAAATGCAACTCCTGGACCTGACATTACGACAATAAGAGTTGTGGCACGAATTTCGCGAAATCGGCTGCCAATAGGAAATAGGATAATAGAAGCGGAAAATAAGGTGATCTAAGGAATTTTGGTGCGCGGAAGATTCTTCATGGTAATGGAAAGTTACCGAGTAGCGGAGTGTACCACCCCAATTCGTAGATACGGCCATATGACTCAATTTTGTCACGTGGGAAATGAAGTCTGCGGTCATTGCACAGAAAAAGTGGCCACTGTTATGAAAACTGCACTAACAAAGTCACACCCAGTAGATGTGTGAATTGTCGACAAAAACCCTGAGAGAATCAAGAGCGTTTCAAGTACGTTGTTTCGTTGCATGCTTTACTACGTTTCAAGTACGTGCAAAGCGTGTTTCGAAACATGCAAAAGCACGTGAAAAGGATGGAAATTCGAACACTACCATGCTTCAAGTCCGTTTCGACTCAATGAAATGTCCGTAACGAAATGTGCTTTGTACAGACTATAGTGTGGTCTGAAACATGCTACTAACACGTTTGATGCACACTCTACTATGTGAAAAACGCGTAACCAAATGTGCTTCGCACGTACTACCAATGGCAGAAGGACCAGAAATCTGGTAGCGGAAGACGGAACGTCGAACCGGTTCGAATATTCAAACTTATTCGCGGTCTAATATTTTGAACCGTCCTAATATTCCAGACCGGTCCAATCGACAGCTGTCGTCTAGTGGTAGCGTTATCGCTTCCACGATCCCACTGAGCGATAGACCGTGGGTTCAAATCCTGCTTGGCCGAAGTAGGTGAGATTTTCAGCTGGGGTTCCCCTCACCTCCTCCAGACAAATGTCGCTTCGGTTCCATACGTTCCCCGGTAACCCAACATCTCTCCTTCCCAATTCCCTTACCCAAGTCTGACGGTTTGGTGGAAGAGTGGCCTGAACCTCGCCAAAAGGCATATATAATAATAATAGACGACGTTCTAGCTGGATCTTTTTGTTCACCGCTTGGAAAGTACTTTGCTTGCGCTTTTTTCATATCACTGGATAGTACGACTGCTTAAAGCACTCATTCGTTATGTCACTGCATTTAATGCTTTCTCTTCGATATCATGTACCATTTCAGTAACTATTCAGTCATATCCACGAGTCTACTCGCACTTCATTATTGCCTGCCGTCATTCTACAACCTTCTCCACTATCTCCATGACATTCCTGTTTCTTCTCTTTCTGTTAGGTTATCCAGCATTCCACTTGTTTGTTCATTACCTCTTCCGTTTTTTAAAGTGTTGCCAAACGCTTCTTTAAAGCTTTCGTGTACTTAGTACATACTATAACAGGGCGTACTGAATACATTGTCCAAATATCTTTCTTGTTGGTATAGCTCTCTTCTCCGCCACGTTAAACACTTTCTTCGCTCATTAGTATTGTCCCCGCGACTACTTTGGCGCCTTTCCCCTTCGTTTCTATTCCTTCTGATATTGTCTTCTCGCTCTGTTCCTTCTGTTTTATCGACGTGAATTCTTTTGTCCATCAGTGTTCCCCATTTCTGTTTTCGTTTCCCATAATTCCTCCGTTGTCCTCAATGAAAACAGGTAGTCACTCGATTTATCCACATCCTTCCCTTTTTGGTTTGCTCCTTCAAACTCAGTTCCTGAGTTCCGTATTCTCTGCTTGTACTAAAATTACTTTATACTTTGTGCACTCTGATCATTTACATCTTCCGTATCATTTCATCCTTCTTGAATTGCAAATGCGGTTCCAATATTGTCACTTGTTACCCTTCATCCTCGATGCGCCAATTTGTTACCTGGCACTTTCTGAGCCATGATATGAATCTATTATCAATTCTCTCTGTGATCCGCAGAATATAATTCCTACCACGTCGTGTATCACCATTTTGTTTTGTATGATTAACTTTTCCATCAACCGTGCTCTGTCCGTCGTTTTAACGACCATCCACTGTGGTAAGCGTGCATTTTGTATAATGATATATACAGTTGTCCAATATATCTTGCACTCGTCCCATGTCTCTCTTCAACGATTTACTCCATCGGCAATAATGGTTCATCAGTGTATGTCCCATTCCTCTCTCCCGCACCATGAGAACTTTCTTATTTCTTATTGTGTACTTCTGTAGCGTTAATGGTTCTATTTACTTGTTATTTATTGATGGTCATGCTTCGTTTTCTGTGATCACGCGTACACTTAATGGTATATTGTCATGTTTTCCCCGTAAGGTGTATACTTCTTGCACAGAGGCCATATCAATTTTGTATGCTGTATACTTCTCTTGACCCTTGTACAAGTAGTCCTCTGTGAACAATCTACTGGTGTATCTTAATACCCACATTCCGTATTCTTTTGACAAGCTTTTATTTAACTTGAACTGTTAGTCTGTTTAGGCCAAATCTTGCAACTGAATCTTAAACCAGTTCTCCCCGACCGATTGAGCTGAAATTTGGCGCACACATATAAACCCGATGACAATGCAATATTATGACGTCTAACTAAAAAAACTTTTAAATTACGATTTTATTCCGAGATAACTCGCGGCGGGTTAGTTTTCGGGAAACGTCCCCTGAAATACAAACCGTCTTTTACAAGTAATTATAACGAATTTCATTGCCAACACCTTTTCGTAATAACTTTTCATCTTATCATTACGAAGAACCGTGGAATTTCTTATCTCATCGTTACGATCTTTTCTCGTTTCGACCTTACGATGTTTATGCTATCGGAAGGTGTATCACACGGACAATTTTGTTATTTATTTATATTAAATAAAAGTTTGTTTAATTTTTTTAGAATACTAAATAAGCAAGATTAATTATTACGACACATAATTACCCAAATTTTTGTATTAGGAATTATAATATAATAAAGAGAAACCCTTTTTTAAAACAACCTTTTATTTACGCCATGTACTGAAACGAATACAAGAAATTTGGGTTTGCATAAATACCTCCATGCATATTTCATGTTTGTAGATTCTAATAAAAATAAAAGTTNCTAATTAAAGATACACAAACAGGAAACGACGGCTATCCTTTATATAGACGGCGAGCTCCGGAAAATGGAGGTTTTACGGCAATACTGAAGACGCGAAGCAACGTGGAAATAGACGTGGATAACAG
>NNCF01129291.1:520211-646637 GCA_002313205.1 Laupala kohalensis
ATATATATATATATATACGGTGTTTTCGGGGATCGATATATTATATCGGACGAAAAAACATAAACATTCGGACCAAAAATTGGCATTCCGTCTTCCACTACCAGATGGACGTGAAAGCTGATTCTCTTCTTGAGAGCATTTCTCCACCTTTTATTTATTAATTCGTATCCTTCACAGTTAATGAAACTCTTTTTCTTACTTACTTTTTAACATGTATGTAGATTTTTGCAACCTAATAATACGTTGCTCTCGATAGGGATCGATCCTGCTCCCTGGCGTTTGGGATACCGCTGCGTTAACCACTCAGCCATTCACGCCCACATAAATATGCTATTTCTTAGCGATATTTTTGGAATAACTTGTGGAATTGATTAGAGTATGCATATGCTTAGTAAGAGCTCCATTGCAACTTTTGAATAAAAAAATTGATTATTTTTTAGATTTAATAATAAGTACCCATTTTGTTCAGTTTTGGGAGGTGCAGAAATTTTACTCCCGCCACTGCCTTTGGATCCTTGGTTCGAAATTGCATCTTAAGTAAATTGCATTGCGCTCATACGCATTTTGTAACCTCTGGTGTATTGCTAAATAACAAAGTACCGGTACGCCGATTCTTCAAGTATTTAAAATTGGTATATAGGAATCATTAAATGAAAAATGGATAAATATAAACAAAATTAAACAATGTAGCTGGTAGTAGAAACTTCATATCACGTTCATTGTAGTGATAGTAACTCCTACCTTAGCAAAAGAACAATTTCAAAAAAATGTGACAGCCAAAAAAGAAAGAAGAGGATAAAGAAAAGCTCAGTGATATCTGTGAGAAAAAAGTTAATTCGTTAAGCCCTTCAAACTTTTTCGTCTCAATAGAATCTCGTCTTCAGATATTTTTGAGACAGCAAGTTTGTTGATTACATATTGTGGCAGAATTGAAATTTAATTGTTTATAATCATTAATTAATAGAAAGGTGCCTCGACCAGTTCTATCTCAGGGTTCCACTAGTAATTGGTTTCGCAATTTTTTTACCTAAGGGAAAGAACCATACGGGGGTTCCACATAGAGGAAAACGCTTTGTGACAAATTAACTTATTAACTTTAATAACACAATCATGTACAATAATGATAAAACCCTCATGCAATCCCCTAAAATCCCACGTCACTCCCTACCAACATTAACATGAACACACTGACATTATCGCCGAATTCGGCTTCAACATAACAATCAGGAATTTTAAACAGATTTAAATTCAAACATTAACATTAAAAATTTCTCCTTCAACAAAATAAAAAGAACACTGAATTTACATGAACTCTCTCTTCTTAAAAAGGCTGATACATTTATGACAAATAAAAGAGATAATTAGGCGGAGTTCTCTTGTGATTATTGGCCCCTCTTCGCAATAATTAAGTCCACAGTTCTAGGCCTCTTTTCACAAGTTCCACACTAGTCTTCTCACACAAGCGCATTACGACGTGGGTTGGACGCCACCAACCGTCGTGCAAATACCTCATTAGATGATCAATCAAATCTGACAGAGGTGAGTAGAGAGTGCGTTGACCTCGCAACGCCGGCCACGCTCCGATCTCAGGGCAGCTCCTTTGTGGTGGCGTTACCAGCGACAACTCGACAGGTGGTAATTCCTTTCCCTCGGCTACACGGTTCGGGCGCCCTCAGGCGTAGCGTCGGCCTGACCTCGGTTTCTCAGAAGAGCTCACCGAAAATTGTTAGCCCAAACTAAAGGCTTCGATCCGGACAATAACGAACGCAGGAATCTCATGTGAGATTGTGAACTAATCCGTTAACTTTAAAATAACTGAGTCGTGGCTCTGCTCACGAACAATCTACCAGACTTGTTCGATACTCCCGAAAAAAATCGACAAGTAGTGAGCCGCGTGCAGCATCTTCAAAAAGTGAAATACTGGTGTTCTGCTCGAAAATCTCGAAATACTGGTCTGCGAAAAATCTTCGAAAATAATTGAAATAATAATGGGGCAAAAGCCTCGTAATACTCGTCTCAGCGTAGAAATGAAAATGTCCGCGAAAAAATCTCATGTAATGCCTTGAATCTTCATTTGCCATTCCTTAAATGGGTTTCATCCCTTCCTACACTTTATATTCCACTTCCCAAGTCTTCCAATTTTGAATTCCACGTGACGAAAGCTTCCAATACCACAACTGTTCCCCCTCTCCTTGGTTCCGATTGGGGTTTTTAATATTTTCGACCGATCTTCACCCGCCGTTTTGAAACGTTTTTTCTCTCAAACAAGTCGCAACTTACTTCTTCCGCCTGCGCGTCCCTTAGTTATACGACCGGGGTGGGGTGTCAACCCACACCCTCGCCTGCCTGCGACTTCCATACAGCAGTAAAATCCTTCTTCAACAGGTCCTAGCTTGTCATAGGTCGCTGCAACCCCGCCAGATGTGTTTTCTTTGTCGTACTGCTCAACGGTGGACTTTTAAATTTGGTGGAGTGAGGAGGCTCTCCTCCTCCGCTCCGTCGCTCGTTCTTCACATCCGAAATGCCCAAACAAAGCCGATTCCTGCTGTTTAACTATTAAATTATTCAAATCTCACAATATTAAACTACAGATTTTCAAGGTAAAACAAAGAAAGTGATATCAGTGATGGCAATGTTTACAAAAAGTAGAGCTCATATGGTAATGTTTTGTCCTCATCGTACAACTCTTCTTATACATTTTTTACTGATGGTGTTGCTTTTGGAAAGTCATCTACGAAAAAAATTAGTCCTATTTACTTAATTATCAATGGATTGCCTTACGAAGAAATTGTCACACTTCAAACCAGCTCAAATTTCTGTTTCAAACCAACTATAATCTGATAATACTCACAATCAAGGTACAACTTTACTCAATAATCTATCAAGTTAGCGTAAAACGTTTTATCCCAAGCAGCGGATATTTGTCAAAATATTGCCTGATTGATGTAAATTATTTATCATTAAATAAATGTTACGTTCCCGCTTCCCTGAACTTACGAATTGAAAACATAGACCCCTTCAGTTCTAATTAAGTACCCAATCATATGATTTATTTAATAAATGATGTATTCAATTGACTTCTCGATTGGGAATTGATGCGTAACTCAATAATTATAAACGATAGATCAGGAATCACTGGATAAGACTAACCTTGGATCGGTGTCCTACTTGGTAAATAGAATCAAGGCTGAGTCAAACAGCTTGACAAAGTAAATGCAATTTAATGTTTAAATAAAATAGGATCAACAAAAGCGTTTTGAAATGATTAAATAAACAATAATATTAAAATTGATATACGCTTCTTACAATGACTGTTTATCACACTTGAAGAGTGTAATAAGTATATGAAAGTTAACATTAAGTGAAATACAAAAAATAATGTTTATAACTGGACGTGCTGAAGGCCAAACTCACTCTGCCTTATCCCTCTGCTCCGCTGGCGCCACTGGGGTCGACGTTTCCCAGCTTCCCGTAGTTATCACAATTTCTCTGTGCGCATGATATGGCACCTGGATGGTTATGAACCAATCCAGTTTACTTTAATTTTAGGATGAATAGTTGTTCAATTCCCATTGGCGGTTGTAAATGAGTGCAAGCCGTCCAATTCGCATCCTGTGGATTGTTTCCTGGGCGCCCTTTGTTCGGGGCCGATTTGTGGTTTCTCGTTGACTCGTTCTTTGTGTTATATTGTTATTTTTAGCAATGATATATCTTAACTCCCAGCTTGCCACCAAACCCTAATTACTCATAATCTTGATTATGATGTTCTTATAGAGTTGAGTAATTATTGTAATCATAACTAGCACATACTTGGAGAGCTGAGCAAGTTATACTTATTAAATGTAAAATAATAAATCAATAAAATAATAGACAGAGTTAATTGGAACCGTTTCATAAAGAAATAATCTTTATTGTTAAAAAAAGCAGTAGCAAACTGTGTGTGACCACGTGGGGGCAATAAACTAAGTTACTCTCCGGGACCATCCCACCAATTCCGATCAAGAACTCATGGGCAATGGGGGATTTAATATGTACAAAAGAAATAATTTAATAAATACGTATTGTTATCCATTTCTTAGTACAAAGTTAATTGTAGATATTAGTGCAGTGAAAATTCGAGATTAATAAAACAAAGATATTAATTACATTCTCACCCGAGGAAGATCCGCCACTACCCGGATGAAAACCGGAGAAAAACCCGGGGCTAGGATGGGGCTACAAAGATAATTTACATAATCGTGCCAAGGTTGCGTACAGTTAGAAATAAACGATTAAAAACAAATAGGAGCAAAAACAACGTGCAGGAAAAAAGGAATTAAATCAGTATCTAGAGTACTATAGCAATGGCGTGATAAAATGTAAGAGATATTAACATCACTTACATCATCCGAAGTCATGTGGAAAACAATATTTATTGGAAAATTGAAACGCTCATAAAATTCTTTTATTGGAAAATTGAAACACATTATAGAAAATACAGCACATTAGAAAACTTTTTAAAAATTTAAAAGATTCTATTTAGTTATATATTTTATATTTTTGGGAAGGGTATTGTACAAAATTATTCCTCAATGCATTAATGCACTTGTTCTTTAACATCTCTTCTTCCATTGAAAATGATAATTTATAAACATTTTAAATTGTTTACCTCCAACTGATATGTGTCTGTGAGTTTAGTTGTGCAAGTCCGTGTCCGGGGCGTGCACCATTGTATGTCACACGTTAAAAGATGTGACAAGCGCATTTCGAAACATGGAATAAACAATGTAAAGTATGTGAAAATATTGTTTCAATCGTGTTTCACTCTCTACGAGAAAGCTTGTTTGTAGCGTGTAACGAAACTGAGTATTAACGCACTAAAACGCGTTCCAACCACGTGTAAAGTAAGTTTCGATACCGTTTTAGAACGTAGAAGCAGACAGTGTTTCGAAACACGCTTTAAACGTAGAAAAGTGCAGCCAAAGCATGTTTCAGGTCCGTTTTCTCAGCAAAACATGCTTGAAACGGGCTTGTCACAGACTTGAAACGTACTATTCCGTAGGAGGATTCTATCAGGGAAGAGTATAAACATGATCACAAAGTTAACGATTACTACTGTCCAGAATACAAATAGCCAAAGGAACGATATATAAATTCAACACTTATGAGTATTAAAGTACTACAACGAAATGTACAGAGAAGCAAAATTGAAAGAAAAAGCGGTCATTATGGGAAAAGGACAGTACGATGTAGTCTGTTTACAGAAGACATATTTACTGCAGGAAAGGTCCATATACAATAAATTAAGTCAAAGAGTGATCAAAGAACCAAACGAATGGGTTTGTTTAATAGTGACAAATCAAAAAATAGAAGTCTTGAGCATGATGAAGTGTTGCACAAGAAACTTGATAGTATGCAGATTGTTATATGGACGTCTTGACGTAATAATGATAAGTGTGTATTTACAAGGTAAAAGAACATGTTTGGCTGAAGTGAAAAAGCAGCGATATTTATAAAGAGGAAACAGGAAAGAAAAAAATAATTAATTGCAAAGATGGGAATGACTGGAGAAATAATATGACTGGAGAATCTTATATTTGACTTTGGTTTAGATGTAGAAAATAATTTGGAAGAGAACACGTTTGTTTTTAAGAGAGGCCAATCAGTAACAGATTTATTATCGACAAAGAAGATTGCGTAAGATACACGTAAGAAAGATATCATTGGTTGGAGGCTGGTGATTGGCATGACTTCGGACAATTTGGTGATTGAATTTAAGGTTGGTGAGTTTCATCAAAAGGAAGACTTTCAATTTGGACGGAATTTGCAGAAAATACGATGGAAAGGTTTTCGGAAGGAATTGGAAGAGATGTCAATAAATTGTACTTTAGCAGATACATTTATCATCCCAGATAGTATATTTATTACTATCAGACAAGAGTTTTGTGCGCAGCTTACAAACACGCTTCTCGAAGAAGGGACATGGAGAAGGGGGCACATATGGTGGAGTAAGGAGTTAAGTACATTGAAGCGGAAGCGGGTCAAAGCGAGGGGGAAGTTACAACATACGAGAACGAAAGGACAAAATGAAGATATTGCTCGGATGGAGTATAGAACAATTTTACGTGAATATAGAAGAAAGATGAAAGAGCGTAAAATGGAGACGTGGGAAAACTTCCTCGAAGAAGGGTATATGGGGACTCTCGTGCCTAATAGCGAGGAAAAAGGTTAAGAGACGACACGTGTGGGATAGTATTAATACTGACCAGAAAAAATACGATGAAATGGGTTGATACAGGAAAGGTGTTAATGGAAAGGATTTTGCCGAGGAATGATACAGATGACGAATGGAATGACTTGGTAGTTAGTGACGACGAACTAGACGAAATAACAGATGCAGAGCTTGCAGGGATAATGAAGAAAATAGAAAAGAAAAGAAGTTCAGGCTACGATGGTGTTGCGACATTGGTTAGATATCGCAACGTAAAGAAAGTGGACAATTTAGTTGTGGTTTCGATGCTCTTTGTGCCAATTGAGTGACTTTTCTCGATTGTTGAGATTCTATGAACTATATCTTCAAATCTCATAAGTCCAATCAAAAATCACGCCTTTTAATAAGAAAATGGTGAATGAAATGGTTGAACCAAGTACAACTTAATTGATAAACAAGTCTGTTGAATCAACCTGTAATCCATGAGACTATTCTATATAAACGTAGGCTTCCGCGGCCGGAGTCAATATAAGCTTGTTTGTCCGGGACAAACAAGCTTATATAGACTATTCTATGTTTCCCCGCCAGAACAATTTGCAATACGAACAACATTACGTACTATCCAATCCATCAATACAGATGAACAATCGATACACGGTCGACCTGTGATGTAGCGCTATCGATCGATCGAGCGAACCAGAGCCAGCGCTCGAGGCCTCCGCCGCTACGAAGCAAGCCACGGACGAGCGACCGTCCCCACTTGCCACAAGCCACCTGAGCAGTCATCATCACTTCTCATCATTCGGCACACAAGCCGACAACTTCCCTTCAGCTTCTATCGGGAGACAGCTGAAGGAATTAGTCTCAACCGGCAACAGCACATCTTGTGAACATCGGCACGCCATCCCTCACGAGTTAATCTCCTGGTTGAATCGCCACGTGCTAAGCTGTCAGCATTTTTGGCCTCAACCTAGACTGCACATCAACTCAAAATCAACAAATCCACACCAACCCAACGCCTTCCATGTTGAATCTTTGAAGAAACGTATCATATCGTCTCACCTCATCTTAGCACCTCACCTGAACTTCCAGTTTTGTATTATTTTATTGATTACTTCATTTTAGTGCATTATATTGCTAGTTGCAATGTTTTGTTATTAATTTATTTTGTTGGTATATCCATTCAACTTCCATTGCATCCACATTCCTCAATTTTGGTCCTTTGAATCCCATCACCTCAACTCAAGATGTACATGCAATTTTCCATTAAATTCTGTGCAGATGGTATAACCAAAATTATGGTTAAAAATGCATATCGAATACACAGACATTTAGAAATAATACACAGACCTTTAAAAAGTGGGGTATTTCCACGGCAGTGAAAGATCACTGAAGTCTGAGTGTTTAGAAAAGGTGGGAATAGACACCCTGGTAAAACCCATCAGTTTACTTCGGTGCATGGGTAAAGTGCTGGAAAATTTGCTTATGAACGGAATAGCAAGGGTTGTTGAAAGTGAGAAATGGCTTGAAGATAATCAATACGGATTCCGTAAAGGTAAATCAATCAAAGACGCGTTATATACCGTAACAACAATGGTAGAAAGATGGTGTAAGAAAATAGGGCTCGTCATATATATTGACATTCAAGGAGCATTCGACAATGCAGTGGAGCATAACTTTGGCAGTATTACCAGACCACACAATAAAAAGGTATCTCTACAATATCAAAATACATTATTTCAGAGAGAGGTATTCTTTCTTGAATATAGGAAAGGAACGAATAATAATAAAGAACAAGAAAGGGACACCTCATGACTCTCATGGTGGGTCACTTTTTTTAATTCACATCTTAGATAGTCTCCTAAAACATATGAAATGGAAAGGGGTAGGAATTGTAGTATATGCCGAGGACGTGGCACTCTTTGTGGAAGGTGATTCACGTATGGAGGTAGAAGAAAAGGAAAATCAAGTTCTGAGAGACTTTTCTGAATGATGTGAAAATAAAAGTTTGAAAATTGCAATTAGTAAAACAAGGGCGATGGTCTGTAGTCCAAAAATTGTTAGGAAACGAGAACCATCACTGAGGTTAAATGGGAAGATAATAAAGATAGTTGGAAAACAAAGTTTTTAGGAATAATAATGGATCAAGGTTTGGAATTTAGTGAACACATACGGTTTATGGAAGAGGAAGTCAAGAAAATTTATTATCAAATAGTAAACACTGGGATATCTAAATTCAACCTGGGAAAGAAACAGTTAATGTCATTTTATTCAGGTTCATGATGACAATTATAGCATATGGAAATAGTTTATGAGCAAAGGTATTAAATAGCATAACAATGAAGAATAAATTGGTTCACCTCCAGAAAATATGTACGCTGCGATTGAGTGGTTCATACAAAAGTGGATCAATTGATACATTGCATGAAATTTTGGACATGTTTCCTATCAACTTGGAATTGCAGAAGTGAGTCCTACGGGTTAGAAAGAATAACGCTAGATGGGAACGAAGTGCAAATAACTGAGAAAGGTTGGAAACGTCGGATTACAGACACACTGCTTGAAGCATGGCAAATACGTTGGAATAATTCGCAGAAAGACCGAAATACATATAGATTCATTGAGAATGTGCAATATACAACGAAGAATAAGGAATGTTTAATGCCGAGTAGTAGGACGATCCAAGTGTTAACAGGACAGTGATATGAATAAGTATTTAGAGAAGTTTAAGTGATTAAGATCAGGAAGGTGAAGAGTCAGTCAACCACATTTTATGGAGTTGTGAGTTATACGGGGTAGAGAGAACCAGATATTTGATTCGAATGAAGACAGCAGATGTTTCTTTGATTAGTATCTATAGACATTTAATAGATAGTAAAGAGAAATACAGCATCTTCTATGGGTTTGTTAGCATATGGATTATAAAGGAAGGATTGAAGATGGTTGGGTGATGGTAAGGTATTGTTTGGAAACGGTCTGAAGAATAAAAACGAAAAGAAAAAGCCATGGAATGTCTAACGATGGAATCATGGCGTGCGTAACGTGGAATACGCTGTTATAATATACTGCGAGTATAGTTCTTTACAGAGAACCATGTGTGCTATTAATTGCATCTTGTATTGAATTGTTCGTGGTTTAAATCAAGTTATAGAAAGTAACTATCCAATGGACATAAAAAGAAATAAGTTATTAGGATAGAAGAATCCAAGCTTTTTTCCGGCACCTTAGATTAGCTTTGTTTATTCAATTGAAACTTTTGTAAAAAGTACGAAAGAAATATTATTAACTTTTTCCACGATTATTTCTGTAAACATTTACTCTATTAATATGGATATGCAGCTGTAGAAACGTAATTCATTATGAGTATAGATTTCAAGTAGTATATTGCAAGGCATTTTTCACAATTTTGGGTGTGTTGTTTGTTTCCTTAGACATTTTTCTCTTTTAACAAGCTATACAAGGGTATAACATTGTTGTGAGCTAGCATCATTGAAATCGTTATTAATTCTCTTTATCGCTGAAATGTTATTAACTTAACTACAATATAACGTAAAATATAAAAAGAAGGTTCATCAACTAAGAATTGTCAGTTTTGTAATAATATTTATATCAAAGGTGTTGTCAGCATTAGATAATGTAATTAGTTGTTTATGTGAATTTTTTGTTCAGAGATTTTCAACGTTCATTTTTGACTGGAGTGACCAATAGACCCGCATTCCTTTTTCTGATGAGAGGAGGATTATAAACAATTAAGTTTCGATATTCTGGTTGTTCTTGTTATTATTATTGTTAGACGGGTGACTGCGAAAGCACTTCGCGAACACTTAGAGACTGAGCATTTTTCAAATGGCACTTCGAGCATGGCGAGCACTTCGCTCATGACTTCGAGATTCTTAGATGATCACTTCATCATCAGTCATCACTACTCTGAGAACGTTTTAGAATCCCTTCGAGATTACTTCAGAGTCTATTTTCGAGCAGATCATAGAGCAGTCATCTATTTTCGAGCAGTTAATTATTTGATCAGTACGTCATGACCGAAACTTTTCGGTCATCACTTTGAGTGTTGCTCCGAATGAACTTCAGAATTTTTGACCATTTGGTCTTAATGTTTTGTTAAATTCAAGTTGTCATGAAGTGGCAACTTGAAGCTTATTAAATCTGTTAAAGTTGATGAAACTTCTTCCGGGCGGAAATATTCGGGAACGAATCGAACCCGCGACGCGCTACTTAATTCGCGGACTAGTGACGGCATTCGATAGTGGAATTGTATCTCGGCGAGTTCTGAGGAACACTGGTGTCAACAAACTTTCGTGGCCATGTTGAGACGCGGCAGTTCCGAGAAAGAAGATGAGCGATATTAATGGTTTTATGTTTTGAAATTCAAGTAATATTTGTTGGTTATTAGATGTTAAATTAAATAAGGGGTTATTTGGCAAAGGATGTGTTATTGTAGTTATATTTGGGAAATGACGTGTGAATTTTGGGGGCTTTGTAGCATGCTAATCTTAAATTAAAATGTGCCTGTGTTATTAAATTATTAAGTCAATTTTTTTATGCGTTGTCCTTTGGATTAAGGAACCCCAGAGTGTGCCATTCACTTAAGTAAATAATTCGAACCCACTTACTAAATTTATTAGAACGAGCTAGCCGAGGCAGATATAATTCTTTATAAGGTGATTACACTATTATTCTATCTACCCCCCTCCAGTTTTGTTACAATACACAAGACATGAGCAAATATATACAAGATATATTTATGGCGCGATGTTTGAATGTGTCAAATCATGGATGTGCAAAGAATATAGTGAACTAGATATGACATGTGTTTACTTGAAAACTTTACGTTCGGTGGTCTTGGGAATTTTATCTGTTTGCTGAGGAAGTTTGTAGTACACTGAAATAAACAAAAATAAGGGAAATAATTCGTAAAGTTTTTAAACTTGGTAATTAGCTGCAGAATTTAGTATTGTTTACGATTATTTACTCTCAGCCATATTTTTCGGAGCCACGCATCTTTAAAAGTCACCCCTAATGAGCACATTCGCGATTTTTACAATTTTGACGATAAACGGTCAGGTTTTCGATAAAGTTATCTATACGAGTATAATAAATATTTCATATTAAATTTCCTGCAAAAAAGGTGATAACCAATTTCGAATTAAGTCCAGTGGATCGCGAGATATAAGGTCTCCAATAAGGGGGTAGTTTTCTAAAATACAATTTCTTCGTCATTTTTTTGATAAAGAAATGATGCTTTTAGCCTTGAAGGACCTCGAAGAATCTATATATCTACATGTAGTGATATACACTATGAAACAGCTGCTAGAACATGATTTTCAATGAAAAATCTCAGGTTTCAGTGGGAATAGAAGGTGACTATATATTTCGTCAAATGTTCCCTGCGCTTCCTTCGTTTGCGTTGCATCTGTGCTTTGAATTTTGCATACTTGTTGTCGTGATTCGGCTCTTCAAAGTGTTTCCTTTTTTTAACTGGTGTATGGAACGTTCAATTTGAGTAAAAAAACTTACTGTTTTGACCCATTTTCGGCCAATGTTGCAAAAATTATTTTACCAAATAAATAATTTTATAATACCAAATTATTTTACCGATTTCTTTCATGATGTTTTTGAATACTATATCGAGTTTTTAAATCAGACTGCTTACATATTGTAATAATTACTTGGATATTTTCTTTATGTGCTATTAATTGAAAGAAGAAAAAAAAGAATCATTGACAGTGGTTCTATTTGTGACTTCTTGAAGCGATTAGTATATTTGCTGGATAAATGATTTTAATAATTTTTTGTGCTTATTATTTTATTCAAACTTCGGATTCACTGTGTGCTATAAATGTAGAAATTGAATTACACATATTTTTCTTTAGTTTTAGCATTATTGGTGCTGTGAGTTATTTTTTCTCAAAAGTCAGACTTTTGCGTACTGAAATACATAGAAAAGCCTGATTTCTACTTACTGAGATCTGCGAAGTCTCCTTGTGGTTTTTCTAATGAAATTCTATCTTATTCTAATAGAATATTAGCTGATGTATTTATGAACCATTTTGAAAAATAAATATTTGATTCTGGACACCCACTTTTAAAGAACATTGTATACTGGTATCGTTATGGAGACGACATAATCACACTTTGGACCTGTACTCTTAGACAACTTAATCAGTTTTTATCATACATCAATTCCATACATCCCACCATTAAATTTACTACAGAAACAGAAGACGAACATAGGACACTCAACCTTTTTGGACCTCACTATTACAATTGTTGACAACCACCACGAGTTTCACATTTTTAGAAAACCCACACACACAGATACGATAGATCCTCGCTACACCCACCCACACATAAATATGCAGCGTTCCATGCTATGATACATCGACAGTTCTCCATTCCACTTTCTCCAGACAAAATTCAGAAAGAAGTTTGTACAATAAAACAAATTGCATTTGACAATGGTTATGATACCAGTTTGATAGATTCCATCATTAAAAAGAAGAAAAAAACACACAATACATAGAAAACAAATCACAACACTTTCCCCCCTTCATAAATATACCACGACCCCTCGCATTACTATACCTTATATAGGCAGTCTTTCTCTAAAGTTGGCAAATTTATTAAAACAACACGGTCTCTACACTTCCTTCCATGTTCCCAAGTCCCTGAGAAATATCCTCTCTCACACAAAAGACCCTTCACCCCTCTCGCAATTAAGTCGAGTGTTCGCGCTCACATGCGGTGAGTGCAACGCGATGTACGTGGGACAAACTGGACGCAATTTTGATAAAAGACTACATGAACACATTCACGCTTTCAAACACCTCACGGGACATTCGCTTTTCGCCACACATCTTATAGAAAACAATTACACATTCCACACAGTCAATTATTTCCAAATTTTAGAAATAGAAAATAATTACTGGAAAAGACTTAAACTAGAAAACATTCACATTCACAATTCACCTTATTCCAACATTTTCACACTCAATCATCAAATTCCAGACATTTCCTCCCCCCTGCTAAAATTAGTCATAAAACTACTGAAGCCCGTTACACAGAAAACCCGCGACGTCAATGAAAATTCCTGAAACTTCCCTATATAATGCGACTATTCATGAGACAACAGTGCTTTCAGCCACCGCTTTCAAAAGGACCCAGGTATGCCAGTTTTCTCATTTCCTGTTATTATTTCATATTATATTGAAAACTATTAACTTTTCAAAGAAGAAAGGGGTAGATTATTTTTATACCAAGCCAATTACAAAATAACTATTAACTTTTCAATTTATATTTATTTTGTAATTTATATTTTGTAAAAAAATTGTAGCTCTGAAGATGGCCATCATGCGGTCAAAAAGGACTTTTGCATCAATAAATAGTGACACAATAACGAAATCTTTTACTTCTTATAATGTACATCAATCTTTCAACATCAGATCAATTCCTCCAATTAAGTGACATGAATAAAAGGGTGACTGCTATTCTGTGACCACAAAACTGATGTATTCAACACCATTTTTGAACGTTTCTGATCATTTTTACCTGCTATTCGTCCCTGCCCCTACCCCAGGGATGCTATGGGAGTAATATCTCCATTTTGGACTAATTGTGAACTTACGATGCAACGAGGGCTTCCTCTTCCATCTGAATGGTACCGAGTTTTAAATATAAAATAGGATTTTTCTATTATTTTTATGTCACCCTTTTCCCACCCTTTTTAGGGTTGCTAGGGATGTCTTATTTGCACATAGCTTGTTGTCAGATAATCAGTCATCAAGTTTGGTTGAAATTGCTCCAGGCATTCCAGAGTAATGGTGGAATACATAAATACAACATTCCTACACCCAATTCACCCCCTTCGGAGTGGATTTTTGTCAAATCCGTTCTTAGCAGATATCTACTTTACAAAAGGAACATATCTACCAAATTTCAGGTTCGTAGGTTTCGTAGTTCCTGAGATTTCGTGATTAGTCACTCAGTCACTGGTATTTCACCTTTATATTGACTATACTCGTATATAGACTCGCTTGTGCTCGCTGGGGGGTAAATCTTTCAAGGCTGCACCAGTGCCAAGCCATCTACAACAAAAATCCTTATTGCTAGATTAAAATGGATATATTACTACCAACGTCTATGTTAATGAAATAAATCATGTCTAGAACTTGTGTTTTACTGCGCTAGACAACATTAATTTAATTACCACCAATTAATGAAACGAGTTTTCCAACCACGCTACGCGACATGACAACAACATTAATTGTACGCATTTTACTTCGATTGCAGTTGCTGAATATAGATTCGAAAAAAATATCAATTATTTTGCTGTAACATTTCGAGTCACGAGTAACATTTATTGCATGCTACTTGGAAATTCTGCATTATTATTATTTCGAGTAAAATACATAAGTATGCTCCTTTTCAGTAAGCAGAGTTTTCTTTGAAACAAAATAAATATGGTCTATTATTGGATTCAGAGAGATTAAGTTTTTGTTAATTCAGAGAGATTAAGTGTTTGAATAGTTAATTTTTTGTTAGAAAAATTAATAAATACGTTTAAAGTAGAACATAAAACAATGTTGTTAAATAAAACTTAAACTTCTTTCATATACATGTAGTTAAAATTATTGTTTCTTGCCTAAAACTTCATTCTTTAAGGAGGTTCAACAGGAAATGCGGTGGTCAAATCCACTAGAATAATATTTTATTATTCCACGTCTTTGATTCACATTGTATCCGTTCAGATTTGACAACGCTGAACACGTGGTTCGGCTTGTTAATATCTCATGTGTTAACTTTTGTGACGAAGTGTTATGCGAGGAAAATGTCTAAAATGGAAAATAATCAGAAAAAGGTTTTATTGAAAGGGAAAGATGGTGACTGAAAGGGTTAAGCTACGGAGAAATAAAGTTCAAGAGACGGGAAAAAATATACTAACTATATTCAATAGCAATATTTGCGTAGATAGACATAACCTCGAAAAAATGAAAAATATGAAATTGAAAATAAATGCACAGGAATATAAAAGAAATATGAAAAAATATAATTACGTGGTGATTGCGTGTGCAGTTTTTACTTCCCTTGAAATAACTGTAATAGTCAGAAAATATTTTGTTGAAGGTGCTCAAGCAGATTTCGGCAACTTATGTTATCATTAGTTACGTACAATCAAAGTAAAAAGAATATAAGAAAATTGGGAAACTAATAAAAATTAAAAATAATAAAAGTAAAAATATATGTAAAATATGTGGAGCTAAGAATATAAATATATATTGGTGTTTCTTATCACTAATAATTTGGCTCTGACTATTACCTTTATTTGAAATTAAATATGAAAATTTCTGTAAAAAATGAAATCACAATTGAAGTCCACAAAATGGATAGGACAAATGTTAAAATTTTTTGTAAAAGAGAATTTTTGTTAAAGATACATATTTGAAATATTATGGAAATAGTATTAAATTGAAATTTATTAAATTCAATTGAAATATTTTGGTCTTTTAATTATTTAAAAAGAATTATATAAATATTAAGAAACAATATCAAATTCTTATTATAAATTCTTCTTTATAGGTTACCGTGGATGTACGTCACATTGTTTCGAAATCGTTTCATTGTGGTCCCCATGCTTCTTTTTTGTTCAAACAAATGCGCCTCGTGAATGTGTATACGTGCGACAATGTCAAATCTAAGAGCTGACGTTTGAGGCCATGAAATTTTGTATTTTTTCGACATGAATTTTATTTAATTTATTTTCATTTTTTCAACAGTAATTGATAATTCAAACCTTTTCTTATAAATGTAGTTAATTTTACTGTTAATTCTCACTGATAATTATTTCACTGTTATCAAAAATATTCGGAAGGTCTTCATATCTGCATAATAAGTCACGTTAATTGAATCGAAAAACTGAAAAATTGGTTTGCGATTACTCGCTTGAAAACCGAAGAATCACTCTGAAAATTCGTTACAAAATTCAGGAGATCAAAATCAATTAGTGTGACAAATTTTACACAAAATTAACTCTCACTGTTAATTCTTCTACCGATAGAACCTTCTTAAATGTAGCAAACGCTAAAAACTGAAATTTAAGGACATCTGCAAACATACAAACCTTACATTCAATCGGCGATAGCATACGTCAGATTCAATGGATTTTTCGGAAATTAACGTCATTAGACGCGCCAGTTAATAAGCTATTTGGTGATATAAAATTTAATGTTGTGAAATGAATTTAATTCTTTTCCCTTTTGTCCGGGATTCTGTCTGACGTGAAGATTTTCATATCTTACGGGGCATTTACAAGAATAATTCACCATACACGGTGGAAAATACTGATCTAACGGAAATGGCATCCGCATCTTGTGACTGAAAAAAATGCGACCATAGTCAAAGGAGTCAAACGACAAACTAAATTAATTATGGTGTTTTAAAACCACAAAATAATTGTCCTCATTCAATACAAAAATATCAGTAGAATGTATGAATTTGACTTCAGTCAACACGAATATAATACCTTAATAAATAAAAGCTATTTTAACAAATAAAACATCACTTTGATTACGTTTGGCAAACTATCAGTAACCATTTCAAATATGTTCAAAAAGATCCATTTTTGTCATTTTATTTGCAAAAAGACACAAAACAATTAAACATATGGTATTATTATAAATTGATTGTAAAGTTAAAGCACACTCTACTTCAACATATACACCATAAATAACATGCACTATTCACGATAAATTCCTATACTATTGTGCTAATGTCCACCGCCATACTTTTTTTAAATCGAGGACGCTTTGGCTTAAGTACATGACACATCCACAAGCTAATGCTCGTTTGCTTAGCGTAATATTAATTCCTCAAAAAATGTACCTAAAAATTTAAATTCTCGAGGTTTTTTAAAATGTTGTTGTTCATTGCTATTCTATAGCTATTCGAAATACCAAATTTTATGTTTTTACGACTAGTAGAAGTATCAAATAATTTTCAACTATAAATGAGTACCAAGTGTGTCTCAAGAGGAGTCTTGAGATTCGTTTATAAAGCTATGCTCAGTTGAAAGGAGATTGAAGTGTGTGACGTAACCACTCCCAAAACTAGTTTCAAGAATATTGAATTTATTGAACGATCGTATCTCAAGACTAGTATCACCTGAGACCTGATACTCAGCTGATACATGACTGTTAATACGGGTCAACAGGAGTCTTGAGATTCGTTTCAAAAGCTACGCCACAGACTAAATCCAGATTAGACCGTCAACCGTGACCATTGTTAACAAAATTCGATAAGTCGCTGTCGCTCTTGTAGATAGCTTTGGATACACCGTTTGAAGTTCTGTGAAGCCTCGTTAGCAGTAACATCCGCAGCAAAAGTGTAAATCTACTGTGGACTTTGGCTTCTTATGTTTATATTAGTTGATATGAACTGTGATCACTAATTCAAACCAGATAAAATTCTTAAAAAGGAAATTATTTTCGTTCGTTCTTTAAAAATGTATGTTATTTTCTTTTGGTACAGTTCCTCGAGAATTTAGGAAATATGAAGATTTCGAACATTTATTTTCCGATATGTGAGAATCAGTGAGTAAATATAATACATTTTGACAATAGAAAATTAATGAAGTAGTGCTTAGTGTGTAAATGAAATTGGTATAGAAGTTTAAAAAAATTCGAATTCTCTTGTCTGAAGAAGTATTATTTAAAACTGCTGTATTTTCAGTTGTATTTGAAAGTATTCTCATCTGATGTATTGTTGTTGTGGATGTGTTACCGACGTGCAACAAAATACAGAAAACCAAGGAATTTAATGCATTTTAAATTATAGTCTTGATAATGATCGAGCCAATATATGTATAAAATTGTTGTATCACTGTCTCATAGGTATCATAGTGTTCTTGATTTATATATGGTTTATCATTGTGTCATTTCTCGCTTTTCATTTTCTCGTGTTTAAGATCTAAATAATCATAATAATATTTTAATTTTAGTTTCTTGTAAATGATATATGAAGATTAAATTATTCTATGTTAATTATTTCTGTGAGAACGTTGCCAACGAGCAGGAATATAACGTCGATTCAATGTCGGAGAACGGCGTCTTCACAACGACGCAAAACAGCGCTTATTCGACACCGGGAAACGGCGCCTTAACAACTTCGTCAACTCATCTATACACAACACTCTTGAATTATCATTTTTATTACACCTTTTGTGGATGTTATACATCGTCTTACCTTGATAAACCATATTCTATGAGGCATGTAACACACAATCCTAGGAAAACGTTGTTTTACAACCTCCGTCTTCCAAGACCAACAACAGCGTGGTTTGATCCAGGGTCATTTGAATCACAAGGCGAGCACACTACCACTGAACGACTGCGACATGGTGATAAATGCTAAATTTTAATCCTTTTATATTGCTCTGTTTTTCTGTGAGTACCATGAACACTAAACATGTAAAATTGTAATCTCCTTCAACAAGTAAAAGAGGGGATGTTCTCGGCAAAATTAATTCTTGGCGAAACATGCACCAAAGTACAATTCCAACTTCCACTACCAGATGTCAGTGAAAGACAAAACGTAGAAATTGCGATGAGGTTCCGACCATAGGGTAGCAACCAAAGAGAAATTGGCCAGAATTAACGGGAGCGGAAATACATGCGCTATTATAATAATAATAATTATTATTATTACTACTAATAAATCGTCTCAATGTCGTATAACAGAGTCGTCTCAACGACGATCTTCGACTCGATCTCGACATCGAAACGTAGTTTCTTATCGTCGTCTCGTCGTCACATAACGATGTTGTCTCGACTTCAAACACCGGGAAATAAGACGTCAGGACGGCGTCGTTTATTCGACGTCGTCCTTTGACTCGATCTCGATGTTGAAATACGTCGAAATGCGGTTCAACGTCGGCGATTTCTGCGTGGGTTTACAGGAGAAAAATCGATATGAATTAATTCTAAAAAAATATTGAACACAATAATGCTGTAGGAGGCGTAAGAGCAAGGAGGGTTGATTGGAGAGAACGGCGAGGGCAGAGATGGCGGTAGGGTATTACTGTTTCGGTACCTAGCGATTGTATTTTGAACTTCTTGTAAAATTAATTGGCAGCCGTTATTCGCTAGAGGTGCAAACCCTGTCCATGGATTCTCACATTGATTGGCCAGTCTGGATTTAGTCTGTGATCTACGCTCAGCTGAGAAGAGATTGAAGTGTGTGACGTAACCACTTCCAAAACTAATCTCAAGAATCGGTTATTGAACGAGATCGTATCTAAAGACTAGTATCACCTGATATTATTCTGTGATATATGAACATGGGCTATAATCTATGAAATAAATTATTCTAATCGAATGATAAAATACAATCACTTCAGCATTTGGTATAAGTGTTTGTGAGTCAATGTTGTTGTATCATCACACCTCAAGCCCTGATGTTGTGTTAGTATTTTTTGGTAGACGCGGGATCCACTTAAATACCACAATCCCTATGGTAGTGTTCGTCGCTGCCACCAGCTCGGTTTTCCGAGCAATCAAACACGCGTGTAATAACTATAAATAATGATTTAAACCTTTTCTTTCTTCTTCTTTCAAAATACCACTGTACACCCACTCTTCCAATACGCTATTGATTCATTATTGCACCTGATTGATTTTTTCTTTTCTCACACTGTCCACTCGCGACGCTTTCAAACCACCCACCCACCTCCTGGGAAAGAGGCTTCGCTTCGACATCGGTGTTTTTTCTCACCGCCTGGGTTTTTTCCACGAGGCTTCGCTTCGGCATAGGTGATTTTAAGTGGGTGGGCTCACCACATGGGTTTTTCCCATGGCTCCGCTCTGTCATTTCCTGTCCAATCACCAAACCACAATATCCGGACAAAAATCTATAAATAGAGATTATCTGACTCTGGTTCGGCAAGATTATGCTACTTTAAACCGTCACTTATTCCGAGATTGACGGAGAGAGACATTCTTTTTGCCATCGTCCCAACAATTGTAGAGGTTACTTGTCAAAATTTGGTATTTGTGACATATTTTTCGAAATGTTTTCTTAAAGGAAGATGAGAGAGAGGGAATCCTAAAATATTTTATGTTGAAAGAAGTGGGATGACTGATGAGTCATCTTACCTATTGTCTGTAACAGAGCGGTCTGGAATTCAGGATAGCTTCTATAGGGTATCCCAATAAGAATGCGTTTCAATTAGTATCAGTTTGTCCAGGGCATTATACGGTTTTCTGTCTCCCAAAAGTAGTGAAGTATTGGTTAAACACCATCGGTTTCGTATTATAGAAGCAAAGAATTTTAAAATGAGAGACTAAGAAGCAAGCCAAAAAAACTTAAGCAAGTTTTCTCTAGATCTGGACCATCATTGAATGGTGCAGAATCTCTAGAATATTGAGGTTTCTGACAATGAACATCACATGTTCGTAAGAATATATTTAATATTAAATTTAAATTTTATTTTATGAACCCGAAATTGATATGCGATGGATGCCAGGAATTTTCCCAAATCAGATTTGAAAAATGTCAACTATTTTGTGTAATGTCCTTTGAAGAATGATATATGACCTACAAATTTCACTAGTTCAAATATCGGAGATTCACATGGATTGCTCACAATTCTGTTAGAAATACATTCTCTATATAATGAGGATTATAATAATGTAGGTTAACATAAAACAGTCAAACAGTATATCATTGTGCATAGTTTGAGGAATATCTGGATGACCGGGATAGTTGACAGTCACAATTTAATATCAAGCAAGATATCATTCTGATAAAAATTATTGTAAAGAAGAAATGTCGGAATACTAACCATTGATCTACAGTTGCATACTAGGTCGGTGCGTTGTCCATTATATTACATGTTATCCATAGTCACATTTTTCAGTTTAATACGTAGGTAAGTCAATAAATAAGTCGCAAAACTGGATAGAGGCAATCATAATCAAAGTAACTTTCTGACATTTATTTCACATTTCGACATAATCACTCTGTATATTCAGACACTTATCCCATCTCTTTACAAGTCTTTCCGTTGCTGTCACAACCAACGAATAACCTCTAGTATTATGGCATCAACAGTTTCAAAATGGACTGCCACCCAATTGATTTTTCAGAGACCCAAAAAGATGAAAATCACTGGGGACTAAGTCGGGACTGCACGGTGGATGTACCAAGAGTTACCGACGAAATGTTCGTAACATCTCCTGCGTTGGTCTTATTGTGTCGAGGGTGTGTTAAGGGTGGGAATTGTCATCCATAAGAAACTCTCCCTTTGCCAGGTGTCCAGGTCGCTTGCAGCGAATGGCCTCTCAGAGTTCCCACAGTACGACGCGGCATTCACAGTCTCTCCATGAGACTGGAATTTCTGCTGTATGTCCCAAAACACGGTGATTATAACTTCTGCTGATGGAATCGTCTTGAACTTTTTGGGGAGATGTGGATTTTTTTCATTCCATGGAATATCGTTTAGATTTAGGTTGAAAGTGGTAAACCCAAGACTCTTCCCCGTAAGAATTCGTGTCTTTTTTTAGCCCCGTTCCATGACAGTTGTGTCAATACCTGGGTTCTTATTCATTCAATTCTATATTATCCACTGTGTGAAATGTTCTTTCTTTTGAATCTAATTGAAATCGTCTCCTTCCTCAGTGCACTGAGTGAGGTGCTGCAAGAACAGACCCATTCTGTTCTTTTTGTGTCCCTCAAACAAGTGACGGGGCACCCATCGTTCACATAATTTACGAAAGTGCAATACTTTCCGAACTCATGCTTGACCAAGCTGTTCTATGTGAACAGTCTACAGCATGCGCTGCGTCATTGATCGTCACACGCCGGTCATTACCAATAATTTGTTCCACACGCTGCACTTGACATTTCCGCGAGACGACCGGGATTCTCCCCATCCTTCCTTTGTTAAACTTCTGGATCCAATTAAACACAGCTTTCAGTAAGAAATAGTTGTCACCATACACGGGATGCATTTCGCGATACACTTCTTCTGTGGACAGTCCTTTGTCCACGAAAAACGTACAACTGCACGCTGAACGTGAGGAACTGGGATGTTTCGAACAATATATAAGCTACTTGCTTTAAATGATATGGGTAGAAAACTTATATACCAAGAGCGAATAGACACCTGTGGCTTTCCGGTACCTCATTGCACCTGCGCTGTACGATCAACTTGATGTTGGTGCTTAAAAGATAAAGTATTTTGTATTCTAATTAGTGCCCTTGTGGATTTCGTAGGTGCCATGTTGCAGCAATCAGTAAGGAATGAAATTCATTTCCGTAAGAGTGTGCGCTCCAGTCCAAGCTTTGCGAGGGGAGATCCAGGGAAAGTTGCAAATGGTCGGAGACACAAATGTATCGGCTAGGAGTAAATTCAGTTGTAGAGTATAATATTTATTGCATTGTTTAAAATTGTTCAATGCTCTGACGAAAGGGAATTTATCTTACGTTACATTACAAGCAACCATTTTAGAAAATAAGAATTCTGAGGAAAATGTTCGTTTTAGGTAAAATCGTTTAACTCGGGAACTAATGAACGGAATGACTTCAAACTAAAGGTAATAGATTAAATAAAGTTAAATAAAGTATATAACAGGAAATAATGCCAGAAATTTTAATATTCACTAATAAACAGGAAATGAAAATTTAGAAAAATAATTTGACAAAATATTTTCATATAAATAATCCATAGGAAATAGTTAGGAGTCTACAGTGCGCGAGAATAAATTTTGTAAATATTAAAGGGTAGGCTGAAAATTGCATCGTCATCTTGGAAGAGAACGTAAGACAATAACAGTTATAACTACGTAAGAGATAGAGTTTTTTGGACACGAATGCGGGGAATAATATGGTAAAAGAAAACTTACTTGATATAAAGCCAACAAATAGAAGTAAAACACAGGCAAAATGGAGAATGATACACAAGAGAAACAAAGCAGAATATCGATACCAAAGCGTAGCAGCAGTAGCTGTGGAGGAGATGATGAAAGTACAGCAAAAGATTAAGGATATATAATCGAGACACGGACAAAGAAATATAAGAAAACTGCCTACAATGATAAGAATGGAGGGAGATTCGCTTTCGAAATGTTACAATCAGTCTTTGAGGATGGGAAATTTCGCAAACTACCTGACAAACTCCAGCAAAAGATAAAAGACGGAGTTAAGGATATATGGAGAGTGGCTGAACAAGCACAGAGGGAGGTTAAAGTGCTACGCCGACAGTTGAAAGAGGCAAAGAAAACAGCTGAGGAGAAAAGAGAAATAGTGAAGATTGGAGAAATGTTATAAAAGACACCCGAAGGATTTTGTGGCATATATAATATGTAGACAATGGAAGAACGATTGATTGAAGTTATCGATGAAAGGTGGAACATGGCACAAGAACGGATGAGGAAGAGGCCAATAAGACAATAGAGAAGATCGAGATGACACAGAATGCAACACAAAAGTAAATCGAAATAGTTCAGCTACAACAAGAAACTATGCTAAATGAAATAGAAAAGGTGCAGACAAAAATTGAATCGCATAAAATAGAGTTAGGGAAAATAGCAACCAGCAATACATTCAATACAGAGAAAACGTACTCTGCAGCAGTGAAAAGGAAAAAAATACGGATAGAAAAGAATATGATTATAGGGAAGAAAAACGCTGAAGATGATGTAAACATCGATAAAGAAGTTTTGATATACTTGATTCTGATAAGGGGACGTTGAACATGTCGCCAGATGTCGTCAGACAAATGACGGGAATATATTGTTGCGCGTAGTAGAAGGGGAAATGTGCGACAGAGTTAATAACAGGTTAGGTACGAATATACATTTGCTCCTGGAACAGACGAAATAACTACAACCAAAATAATTATATATAATATTAAAAACAAGATGAAGAGATATCCCTCGAAAGTGTAAGAAAGCAGAATTCCGGGACAGAACAAAACCCATAAGAAATACGGGTAAGTAAGAAAATTGGGAGAGAATCATGGCGGGCAAAGCATTGGGTTATAGAGACGAATGGAGAATTTTTTGGAAGATAATGCAACACGGAAAAATATACGCGGGGTATACGTCATACAGGGTCGCAGAATATATAGAACCACTACGTTGCTATAAATACCAACGATATGGCCACATGGCTAAATATCGCAGAGAAAAACATCAAATTTGTGGACATGGCGGTGGGACCGAACGTGATGAAAAGGATTAAAGAGCGAAAGAAAAGAAATGTGTTTAAATTGTTGAAGGAAAGGAAGAGATTGCAACAATAACGTACGAGACAAGGAGTGCGAGGAATACAAACATATATGTGAAATATTTCCACGAAAAACAAATTATTGTAATTAGAGTACTGCAGCTAAACATGGGAGGCGGAGAATAAGGGATGATGGACTTAGTAAAATTCGTGAAAGATGAAAGGATAGATCTATGTGCGGTACAGGAACCGTACCTGAAGAAAGGAATACTAATATACTTGCCTCAACGAATGCGTACTATTTATAAAATTGGAGGAAAAACAGCAATCATAATTTGCAACAATAAAATAGACGTTATGGAATTGAAAGAGTATACTAGCGACCACATGCAAGTACTAAGAATAGTTAAAAAGAGAATAAATATAGCGTTAATAATTATATATGTACAATACTCATGTAAGCGTTTAACAATATTCCGGAAATTAGAACATGTTGGAGAAAATTAGAAATGCAGAGGTATACATCAGCGGAGACTTTAACGCACGTTCGAACTTATGGAGTGATTGTGTAACCAACAGAAGGGGTAATGGAAATGGAAAAACTAATATATCAAAGGGATTTAACACTAATAAATACACGGGGAGTAAATACTTTTAAAACTATAAATGGAAAATCTTCAGTGGACTTGACCTTGCAAAATAGAACCAACAAAACAACAGCAACAATGTGGCAGACAACGGGAGTGATAGAAAGCGAACATTGGGCGATAACATATATTATTGAAGAGACATTATTGAATAGTATAGAAGAACCGGAAGGAGGCATAAACTACAGGAAAATAAATTGGCGCAGATATAGGCAACAACATAAAACCAAACGACCATTTCTAAGACAAAGCGATAAAACAGAAATAGACAAAAGAACTGAAGATATGCAGCAACATATGCTAAAGCATATAGCTCCATATTCTGCCAAAAGACAGACGGTTATCGGAATGGATAAACATGGTGGGACAGGGAAGCGGAGGAGGCACAGAAGAAACGTGTCAGATTGCGTCGACTATGCCAAAAAGACATAAGAGGGATAGAAAATAACTTGATAAATAATGAGATATACCGAAAATTCTTAAACGAATTCAAAAGACTAGTACGCAGAAATAAAAGAGAAGACTAGGAAAGATACGTAGAAGGGAATAGTATCCAAAATGTCTGGGGACTTCCCTATGTAATCGGACGAGAGAAAATAAAAAAGGAATAGCTTCGAGTACTGTAAGAGACGGTATGCACATAACAATAGGTTGGCAGGACGCTGGAATTACATTAATAACAGAAATATTGCAAGAGACACGCTAAAGATGACAATACGACATCCCAGATGAAAAAGAACGCATCGAAATAACACAACAAAGGCTAACAAATATTGTCGAACGGCTCAAGAGAAAGAAGAGTCCAGGATACGACAACGTGACCAACGAGATGATCAAAAATGTATATGAGACATACAAGGATGAAATACACGAAATATGTAATTTGTGTTACACCATAGGTTATTACCCAAGATAGTGGAAGATCGGCCTAGTGAAATTGTCCAAGAAACCAGGGAATACGAACCCACTCCTGTGTAAAAGTTATCACCCAATCACTCTACTGCCAGGTATAGGTAAGATACTGAATAGATGGCTAGCAGAAAATCAGCAAGAACTGACCGGACGCATGAGCGACAACCAATATGGATTCACAAAAGGACGAAGTACCGAAAACGCAGTGGAAGAGCTGATAAACCACATAAAAATCGGAAAAAATACATATTAGTAGTGTTTATTGATTACGAAGTGGCGTTTGCTAGTGTCCTATGGATGTCATAATAAACGTGTTAGAGCGTAAAGAAGTGTCGAAAAAAATGCAGCAAATAATACGATCTTATCTTGAGGATAGGCATATTATATTGAACATAGGAAACGAGCGAATAATACAGAAATTAACACAGGGGTGCCCGCAGGGCGGCCATTTGGGCCCCATACTATGGAATATAGTATTAAATATCATATCAAACAGATGGAACAAGACAGAATATTGACGATTGCATTCGCGGAAGATTTAGCGCTCCTCATTGAGGGAAAAAGCCGAAAAGAACTGGAAGAAGAAAGTAAGCAAATACTAGAAAGATTCGAGAATGCATGTATAACTATCAAGCTAAAAATATCACAGACAAAAACTGTGGGAATAATATTCTGTAAGAGTAGGAAAGGAAAAAATCGAAGAGCACCGATAATTAAATTCCCAGATTTGAGATTACGGCTATAAATCACAATTAAATATTTAAGAGTAGTTATTGATGAAAGACTGAGTTTTAGCGAGCATATATAAGACATGAGGCTAAAGATAAAGAGGATACTTTGTGAGCTAATGAGAGTCGGAATAACTAATGAAACGATAGGAATACAGCAATTACTTATAATGTATAAAGGGGAACTTTTACCCCATTTGACTTATTGCAGACGTGTATGGCACAGCAAAAGTAAAACAATACATATAGAAAGACGTATAAGCAGCTACCAAAGAACAAGCTTATTACATTGCAGCGGACTTTACAAAAGTGTGTCAACTAAAGCAATGCAGGTTATATTGGCTCAAAGATAAGCTCTACTTACGCTATAAGATGCCACAAAAAATTAAGACCTGCATATGAGAGAAAGAAATACAGATACAAGATAATGGATGGCAAAATAAAATAGGAGAACTGACGAAGTGTTGGGAAATCCAATGGGATAAAGCACACAATGGGCGACATGCATATAGGTCCATTACTACAAATAATAACGGAACATGGTGATTTTAACGTATACAAGCAGAAACTGAACTTGATGGACACAGGACGCTGTATATGCGGACTGGATGATGAGACAGTGAGACACGTACTACACGACTGTGATTTGACAGATAGGGAACGAGGACACTGGATAAACAAACTGAAAGAAAATGGCATCTACTCAGATAGGACTTGGCGAAGATATATCGATGCTAAGGAAGTGTATTGTATTGCTGAAGAATACGTACAAGAAACACCCTCAATTAGGAAAGAAATACACGTTATTCGTTAGAAATAATAAAGGATGCCCGTTAGACATAAGACACATTTAACTTGGCAAAATAGAGATTGTTCCATACCTGCTGCTTTTCTTTTCTATACCTGCTGCTTTTCTTTTCTTCATCAATCTTATGGCAGTTATTATCTCTCTTTTTGATGGGGGTCTTACACTAATCTGCATTTCTGACACAGCTGTTTGTGAATCAGCATCGATGTTGCTACCTTGAGAGGTATTTAATGCTTCATAAAAGTGCTCTCCATCTATCTAGTTGTTCCTGAGTAGCTAATTGCAGCCTGCCTTGCAAGAAAAAAAAACATAATCATGGGATTGAAGCTATAGGAGCTTGTACTTCTCTATTTCTATTGATTCCATGCACCCAACATGGTATTTTTTCCTGTTACATTGTAGTGCTGAAAGAAGGAGTTGCTCTTCGTCAGATGTGTGGTTGTTGACGTGAATATATCAGTTCCGAAGAAGGGTACTAAAACAGGTAATTATACATTCGTACGCTGGATGATTTTCATTGCAGATGAAACTGAACATCTTTTCTCTTCTGATGAGAGTAGGAATGACTAAATTCAATATTGGACGAAAACAATTACTGCAGTTATAGAAAGAAGTGACGGTTCCCATGATAACATATGGATGCGAGACTTCGGGCAGGGTTCTGCGTCATATGGCTCACAGAAGAACGCTCGATAGAATACAACCCATATGCCTACTGCCTCCGCTCAACATCAGTAAGTTGAGCGGAGCATATAACACAGTATCCTATGATGCATTAAATGTATTAGTGGGAGTAATGTCAATGGACTTATGTATGCAGAAATGGATACTATGGTCGATGATGAGAAGATAAAAAATAGGAATAGAGAATAAGAAATTAAAAATTGAAGAAAAACGATGGAAGAGAAGGATAACAGAAGCGTTACTCGCAGCATAGCAGATCAGATGGTATGTATCTACGAAAGGGAGGCAAGTATATGGCATGGTACCGGATGTACATTTTGTAGAAAGGAATAGACGATGGTTTAAGTCCGGACTAGTTGAGGCAGAAAGAATGACGGAACACAGCCGGCGACATAAGGACATATTTTCACAGATTTGGATTGACTGACAATGAAGGCTGTGTGTGTGAATTAGGGCAGGAAACAAGAGACCATATGTTCTGCGATTGCCCGCTGTATGGAATGGAGAGGACAAAATACCTAAATAAAATGAAGACAGAAGTCATAATAATGAAATTTGGACATGACGGGGTAAGCGTTGAGATAAGATACAGGATATTTAAAAAAATATGTGATTGGAATTAAAAAGATAAAGTAAGCACTGAAAAATTAACAGATTGTTCGGTCCTGGAGTAACAAAGTGTATTTTAACATTCTAACCGATAATCAATAAGGTATATGGTTTAGAGTGGAATCTAATATTGAGAGTGTTGAAACATAATATTTCTAAACGAATGTAACGAATGAATGACAGTAAATTTGTCATTGCGTTCTCTCACCATAATTATGCTTGTCTTCTCGATCGATTCATTTTAAATTGGTGTTATTTCAGGTTATAGAACATAAAATCCTACTGAATTAAATAACGAAAATTTCATCTTCGGTGACCAGCATAAATCCAGGGAAAAATATCTGAAATTTACATAAAAGTAATGTGGTTTTTTAATTGTGTTTGCTCAGATCAAAATTACATTTAGTAACATTATTGAGTTTGAGAATTGGGTTTTATAAGTTAAATGCGTCTAAATATTGTTTTTGAATTAATATCTCTTATGGATATATTTACGTACGATCAGTTCTTGCTAATTTGTGAAAGTGTTTTGATATCCGCTTTTATTCTTTTTCGTTCGTAATCTAATATTTCTGTTACATATCTTGACATTAAGCAATTATTGCAAATAACATAAAATCTTCGATAAATACTTGGATCTACAAGAAACAACACATCTTAATTGATACCAATATGCTTTTATTTCTTTATGCCATGGGCACATTTGGGGCCTACAAGGTGACAGTTTGACTTGACTTTACTAAAGACAATTTTACAGATACAAGCTTAAATCTAAATATTTCGTAAACGTGCGGCTCGACGGGCAAATTTATGTGATTGAAGTCTTACAATGTAATCCAGATTATATCGTGAGACAATTGCGATTTTTCTGCCTTATTCATCATTCAGTTAGACAGTATTATAATTTCCAATATATTCCATTTCATGGCATGTCGCAGTGATACCACATAAATGCGAATATATTGAATTTCAAGGAGAAATTATGTTTTTTGTCTTCATAAGTATTACTGGCCATAAATATTTTGAAATGTGTATAACTAAAAACTAAAGAATATTCCACTAAAAATGATACGATTCAACAATTCTCTCCGCGTGTTTTATTAGAAAAATGTTCGTTGTTCCTGCTTTACCATTAGACAACGAAATATAAAACCTTCTTTAATTTACGTTCTATTTGTTAAACAAAAGTGACGTGTCATTCGCGTCTACGTGGTCTGTCCGAGATGAACACTTCTGTGATCTAAATTTCTATTTTAAAAGGCAGCAAAAAGTGGAAGGCCATTTAAATACTCCGCATAAGTCACATAAATATTCCAATGAAAAAACTTATTTGTATTATTTCATAAACATAGAAATCTCTTAGATTGCGGTGAACCTCACCGCCAGGTAACAGCTCAAGGTCCCGGGTTCGAATCCCGGTCCCGTCTCCCATTTTCATTCGACGTAACATGATTAATCTGTTACCTGGCGGTGAGGTTCACCGCAATCTAAGAGATTTCTATGTTTGTGAACCAGAAATGGAAAATACTACCCAAATAAAGTACTTCCTAAGGGAGTCGCCTCAGATGAGGAGTTTAGTCTCTACGAGACCACCTCAGAGGTCTTTGGGTTTCACAAGTTGAATGAGAATGGTAGACGGACCCGAGAAGCGAACGGGATGGTGCAGTTGGTAGGCGCATGAGCGCGTAAAGCTCAAGGTCCCGGGTTCGAATCCCGGTCCCGTCTCCCATTTTCATTCGACGTAACATGATTAATCTGTTACCTGGCGGTGAGGTTCACCGCAATCTAAGAGATTTCTATGTTTGTGAACCAGAAATGGAAAATACTACCCAAATAAAGTACTTCCTAAGGGAGTCGCCTCAGATGAGGAATTTAGTCTCTACGAGACCACCTCAGAGGTCTTTGGGTTTCACAAGTTGAATGAGAATGGTAGACGGACCCGAGAAGCGAACGGGATGGTGCAGTTGGTAGGCGCATGAGCGCGTAAAGCTCAAGGTCCCGGGTTCGAATCCCGGTCCCGTCTCCCATTTTCATTCGACGTAACATGATTAATAAGTATTATTTCATATTTTTGTTCAACTCTTTCTGTAAATACGAAATTCTCTATTGCATTGATGGTAAAAAAAATTGTTAATTAGGGGAGATTTCTAGATTTAAAATAACAAGTTCTTAAAACAAACAACGAACCTGGAATGCTGACTTTATAATAACTTTATATTTAAATTTTTATGCGTTATCTTGTCAACTACCTCGCTGCTATTTTAATTTACTGTAAATATTGTGCTTAGTGTCTAATCAATACGTTTGTTTTAACAAATATAAATATCCATTTGGTTCGTAGAAAGTTATATACTCGTAAAGAATGCATCTAAATTACCATATTTGTCTCCTGCTATTGAAATCAATAAATAATACGGAATATCGATGGTAACATTTGAAATGAAGAATGAGTTTTATTATTATTATATGTGTATCAAATGAATTCTTTTTTTGTGAAATATAGAAGAGGTACTCTTTTGAAATTAATGTGAATGAATTATAATTAATTTCCCTGAATTTATATGTGTCCAGGAAGGAAAACAAGAAAGAAAGAAAAAAGAGAGAAAATGGAAAGAAGGAAAGGAAGTGGAAACAAATAAAGAAAGTATGAAAGGAAAACGAAAGAAGGAAAACAGAGAATATGATGAAATTAAAATCTGAGAGAATGAGAGATACTTATATGCACTATTTATTTTTATTCTATACTTTATTCTGGAATATTTTTCTCATATTGGTAAATTGCTTAACCATTATTGAAATGCGATGTTTTATTTTGCGATAATCTTTGTCAATCTGCGTGAATACAATTCAATTTCATTGGAATATATTAATAAAAGTGATTTGTGTTATTTTATATATATATTGAAATCTAAAAATCGTTTTTTGTAATATTACTCTCCGAGCATGTTGTTTTATATGTTGCATGATTACGGCTAAAACGTTATATCTAGTTCAATATATTTAACTTGTAGGTGTAATCTATTTATTCGTTAAGTGGTTTAACATTATTAATGATACCACTAGAATCAACATTTACAGTTATTCATTCATGTTTTATACAATTGTTTACTCTAATTCTTGAATTTCGATTGACATATAAGATTAAAAGAACTGCAAATCATGTAAAATTATGATAGGTAATGCACATCACTTGATGCCAATGAGTTTTGAGTTCTTTACGCCACTGTATAAAGTTCAGAAATTATAAGAATATTTATAAGTAATTACTCATTCGAATTTTACATAATACATATGATATCTTGAGGTGATAACCAAATTCTATGATAAAAACAATATTGATTTTAGAGTAAGACGCAAACGTTTTTACAGAAACTCTAATATCTTTTATATTCTCTAGGAAGGCGTTGTGAGACAACAAATCTGCTTTTTAAATATAGAGAATGATAAAGTTTATTGAAGTTAATAATATACAGAATATTTTTTGTTATGGAAGTCCAAAATGTGAATAATAAAAATTTACAAAATATTTCTTTTATAGCGGCACAATAAAACATTTTCTCCCTTTACGATTTAATAGGGGTATGTTTGCCAGTACTAGTCTTCTATTGGTCTGCCAAATATGGAAGCAGTTTCAAGTTTGCCTACGATTGGCCGAACGAAAGTGAGGAGCTTTTCCTCCGTCGCAGAGACGTGACGTTGCAAACCTAACGGCTCCAAGTCTCCAAGCGCGCGGGTCTTTAAATATATAAACTTGAGCCCTTTTATATTTCGAGCAGTGTACATTAAGACTAAGGAAGAATGTAAACATTAGATGTCGTGGAATGTCTGCGGATTGAGAAACGACGAAAAATAAAATAAATGAATAAATAAATAAATAATAAGTATGTCTCTCAATTAGAACTATTAAATTTTTCTCAAAATCTATTTAAAATGTGAACGAAATTTACGAAAAGCATAACAAAGATATCGCACTGTTTGAGAGTGCCATATCGTCGACCTCCGCGAACATGGTGAATACGGATATGGTGCATCTTCTGTAACTTTAGCATTGGGAGACATATCCCCATTAGTCGGAACTTCACGGTCTACTTAAGAGAATGCTATTGGGCACTGTGTATCTCTGTACATGAGTGATTGGTATGGAAACGGAGAGGGGGTTACAGCGCTCGCCACGGTGGAATTAAATTCGTCGTGGCGCACGCATTCAAATTGAACCAATTAAAACAAATTAAATGATCTGAATTGGTGTCGAACTCAATTGGGACGAACTAAATTAAACATCAAGAGTCTGAAAAGGAATGCTATAAAATTAAGTTTTTCATCGAGTGGGATATGATGTCTCAATTATTGAAAAATAATTTTTCCCTTTTTCCTCTATGAAAATCTACTACTAAAACAGTGTAACATTGTTTTCAAAAGTCATTGTTAATATCACGATTGCGTTGGAGTTTATGGAAATGAATTTAAATATTTCATTTTAGTTTAACTGGAATAATATATTTCACAATTAATATAGCACACCGTGTATGGAAGTGACCGTAAGGATTTCTCTTCTTCAGCAACTATTTATTTAAGAAAAATTGTCACACGTTGTGCTGAGCCTTCCTGCGTAAAATATAATCAGGATGAAAACTTCTCGTTGTTATAGCGACACAATAAAACATTTTCTCTCGTTACGAGTTCCAGATGATTTAAATTTGAGACTTCAATCGTCTGCAATTCTGTTACGTCCTTTGAGTGAAAAGTCATGTGATTGTGAAAAACATTTTAAGAATTATGACATTTGCAGCAGTTTGACCGTTACCAATAATGAAGGAATAGAATAAATTCAAGAAAGTTATAGAAAACTCTGTAATTAATTTTACTCTATTATTGTAACTATGTTAATAAAAAACTTCCGAAGTATAAATATTAGTATTTTACATCTAAAAATTATTAGAGTATTTAGTACTATTACATTTCAGGGACTGTATCTCAGAGCAACAAATTAATTACTATCACACTAGTAATAATGAAAATGGTGCATAACCAAAACTTTTCCCCAAATCTTTCTCAACTCAAAAAACGGAACATCAGTTCCCAGTATAAGCAAGGAATTGTGTTGGTATTCTGGAAAAAAATTATCTATATTATACGTACGTTTAAATCAGTTTGATTCCTTTCATCGCTAAGCATTTTGTTACTTCTCAGTAATTTTTTTCCGTCGAGTTGCGTACTGAGCCCAGTTCATAGTCAACTAGCGGTGTATAGCGGCCATTTCGCGAAGTTCCGACGTATGTGGATAGGATACGAAGCCACTTTTCTTAATATATATCGAGCATGAAAATAAATTTTTTAACCACACTAAATACTCTAGAAATAGTAGTACCTTAAATTTCATAAAACTTTAGTTTTGCGATAGCATATATAATGACCAATACTGGTTCAGTCCTTCAAAACCCACAAAACTGGTTCCGTCCAAATTGGAACGTCCAAAACTAGCATTAGTCTTTTCGAAAACGCACAGAACTAGTTGTGGAAAAAACGCATCTGCCAAAACTGGTTTTGGTTGGGTTTTTTTTCGTCCAATGTCCGAATTCGGATCTTGTGCGTAACATATTCTGGGTTTAGACCCGTGGGAGAAATCATTGAACAATAGTTTCATTTTCATATACTTTCATTTATCTCAGAAATAAAAATAAATAAATAATTTCAAAGGTTATAGAAAACTTTCATACTTTTCAAGAAAGCCTCATAAGCGCGAATTCTCTCGGCGAGGAAACGACGGAAAATGTCCTATAATTTTTCAGTGAAAGATTGACTCCAAAGGCGAATATTTATATTCCATGAAGCGGTAGCCTTATCTGTGGCACAAGAGTCGATCTATACAATTACTTATGAAATCGCTTAATTTGAAATAGAACTGTCCATTTAAAGGTCATTACTAATCAGGGTATTCGATCACATCTAGAAATGTATAAGCTCTTTAAAGAGAAATGAATAAACAGAAATATTTTTAAGGTAAACATGAATATGTATTTAAATTAAAGATAAATTAATTTGAATTTCTGAAATTCATGTAACATGTATAAAATACGTCTATGAGGGGTCTATATAAGAATACGTTTATATAAGGGGTCACGGAGGAGTATTCCTTACAGGTGCAGCTCTGGTTGGGTCATTGGTTTCTCCCAGAAGTGTGCGGCTGGGCACGTAAGGTGTAAATAACTCACTCCTGTGCTCACTTATTGAAAGAGCGAGTTGCACCAGAAGAAATTTTGCAAATCTTCTGCAAGTGCACGAGAGGTCATAGTTACAATAAATATGGGTAGATGAAAGTATCCATTAGTTTCTTGTTGGACCAAAACTATCAGAGCAATTTGTCAAAATGGTGAGCCCATTTTGGAAAATGAAGATGATTTTGATGAAATTGAATCATATCTCCTGTAGTTACCCTTTCCGAGGTGGATGAACGAGAACCAGACCCTCCGGATACAAGTGAGCAAGAGTATCGTAATTCCGGTCTAACCATTCAAAAATGAGGACTGCAATGTCGGGTATTCCTTCGAAATGTGAGTTAACCTAAACTTTTCATAGTCCCATGGCACCGGACCAGTTGAAGATCGAGTAGTAAAGATGCATATAAATTTGATGTAAATTTCATATTCCATTATTTCATGTTCTCTATACCCCCTTCGTTGACAAAAACCAATAGGTACCAATCAACTCGTGGAAACGGTTCCTGGCCCTACCTCGTCTGCGCTTCTTCAGCCATTTAAATCAATTCAAAACTCAAGAAATTGGCACATGATATTAAATCTAAGCATGATGTCCTTCTTTAGGATTGTTTGAAGTAGTATAGCAATTAGAGCCATTGTTCACTATATATAGGCACTTGAAGGAAACCAAAAACGTTTGTCCACGTTTTTTAGCATTAAATGCTAATTTATCGAAAATCGGTGAGAAGTACAGAAAATACTGGAGTCACTACGACTAGTACCGTGCGAAATATATTCCCACACGTTGTCGTAAAACTTTCAATGTTTTCCACGTTACACACCACATTACCATCTTTACGTTTTAGAAGTCCATGTAGTACAAATTCTGTTCGCAGATGCAATACAGAATGTATCGTCACGAATGGCCGTCGCTTTCCTTATTACGTTTTAAACAGCGAGGAATCTACGAGAAGTGATCTGTACTTTGCGTGTTATACTTCGGGTATTGTTAACAATATCCAAGCTATGTTGGAAAGGAAAATTATTTCCTACTTTGCCCCATATTATGGTTTCTAGGCATTGTTTACTTTACCTAATCAGACATTAGGTACAATGCCTGATTTTCTACAAAGCATATAACAAATGTATTATATATTTTCATTATATTAATACAATAAACTGTACAAGTTTATTTTATTAATTTATTATGTGTTCAAATAACACGCACAAGTAAGGTAAATTGAATTAGATGATGCAGGCAGTGTGAACTGCGATCACTAGCTGTCTTTTGCTGTTTCTAGATTTTCCTGAGTGGTCTTATATTTACGACCCTTTTGTTTCCTTTTTTGCGTCTGTGCAGGTGGGTGGAGTTGAGGCGCGTGTTGGAGCGAGAGTCTCGCGATGAGAGGCGTCTACGGCGAGCGAATGCCTCCACGTCATACGAAGCTACGGCAGGCGCCACACAAGTGCTCACACTGCAACATTTGCAAGTAAGTATGGACATACGTCTAACTGTAAAACTAGGCAATGATAAAAATCGATTTTTTTTTGAAATACCAAGCGATAACCATTCAACCAACTACTAATTAAGAATCTAATCTCGCGTTTGAGTTTTGAGTTTTTATGATGTGTATATAATTTACAATGCACACAATTTAGTAATGCAGATGACTGTTTCTTAGCGTTTTGGTTGTGTAATAGAGTATTTACTTTTTAGGAAGTCACTTGAAGAAAGATATCGTCAAATGGGCTCTAATGACCTCGATGTTGACGAGCCCTAAAGCCCCACCAAAAAAAAAAAAAAAAAGATATCGTCAAACGAAGAAAATCTTGACCTCTTATTTCTATAAATCAATTCTTTTCCTAAGATCCAGAAAATTTGGTGCATTAATTCAGTATTATATCCGTGGCTTGAAGGAAAATCGATTTAACTTTACTTTTCGAAAAACACTTTTTTCCCCATAATTCATGTTATTTCTTTGTCTACTTGATGTGACAAAATGTAGAATATCCTAAAACATATTATTTTGTTTATGCTAGCTAACAAAAACTATTTTTTAAATCCAAATTGTGAGTAAAACAAGTTAATTCTAACAAAAGTAGGAATAACAAGTTAATTCCAATTGTAATGAAAAAGACAGGTTAACTCAATGTTCATAGGTTAAATACTGGTTTATTAAGGATTAAAAAATAATAATCATCTAATTTGTTTACAAATCTTATTAGCTGAGGAGTATAAATGGTTTTATTCTACAAAAGTGTAATAAAAATCATTAAAATTCTTTGTAATTGGGTATCTTTATTAAATACATACACTCTTTACAAATATTATACAAAAACAATTTACAAACTTGGTCCTTGTCTTCTCTTATAAATTCTTGCTGTACCATTTCAATGTCATCATTATTCTCCTTGACTCATTGACTTATTGTGCTCCGACACAGACTTTCCGTTTCTAGTTGGACATTATTTTCTGTCCTATCAGTTAAATAGTCTGTATATTCGGAATTTCTTCTTTTTGGATCTATACTTTCCGGTGTTATCTATATTCTGCCTTGAGAGAGAGGGTTTCTTTCTTTTTGCTTAATTGTCTCCAGACGTGTTTCAGCCAAAAAATAATTCTTCACAATCACTGCAATTCTCTATTCACTAACATCAATTTCAGGATATCGCTGCAAAGAGATTTGGTGGAGTTTAAACCGGTATGCTGTTTTGTCAGTTTACATTTCGGTGATTAAATAACACTCGCGCGTGATGAAAGCATTTACTTGCATAGTCCACTTCATCTTAGGGCGTGGTCTGCCTGCAAGGTTGGTCTTGGGGAGCAAAAGGTTGCTCCTTTGAGAAGTATTCATCGCAGTTGCAGCAGTATATGTACATGGACGATTGCTGCTTACGTCGGCTGCGGCATTTTGAGAGTTATCTCTGATTAGGGCCTGCCTATTCAGCTCACGACAGTCAATGAATTGCAGGCTATCACCTCGACAGTGACTCAAGTGGCGCCGTGACATTCCCCAGACTGCGGCTCGTTTTCCGATGCTTTACGACTTCTTAAGATACGTCTCTCCATCTCTACGGTGGGTTGCTTTTTGCCCCACTGCCAGGGGGGGGGAGTATTCTGACAGGAAAGAGGAATAGGGTGACAGTGAGTTGCTCAGTCTACACGTCAACTCCCGTGGAGAGCAAAGGAATTGTTAAGGTTAAAAGATCTATGGATCAGCGCCCCTCATTGGCAGGGGAGTGATTGTGCAGTACACCCTCTCCGGCGAGTCACTGCGGACATATCCTCTCCTTTTAAAACCTATCATTTCCTTTCTTTCACAAGAAGAAACTCAGTCGACTAGTCAGGTTCCGTGGAGAACAACGGAAACACCTAGAAAACTTTCTCAATAATTCTTAAAAATAAAACACTGTTCACTCATCTATGCTTAATTTTGACAATTATGTGAGGTAGATTATTTTTCTGTGGTTGACAATAAACAAAATGTAGGAGAGAGAGGGAAAAATTCACTGATTTAACCTTCATTCATTCGAATCCTGATTTTTCGTTATATTCTGTTTTTGTTCTCATAGCTGTAGGCTGCGCACTATTGCGCGCCAGTCACGATGGCGTACAGATACGCGGATAAATTTTCGAGCCACTGAGAAAAATTAGGTTGTGAATACTATAAAAGGGTCGCGTTCACAGAGCTTTAGAAACCTTTTGGATGGGATGGTTAAAGGAGGACGGCTGCTTATATTTTGGTGGCGGATGCTGCATGAAGTTTTTTTATAGGACGGAGAGACAGGACAGCTTCCTTTTGGTAACGGATGTGGAAAGTGCGGATGACGAATGCGTTTCTCCATACGTTTGGTGGTATTTGACGCTTCCAAATCTTCATCGTACCAGCCATTGAACCTGAACCGTTCATCCAACTCGCACTATCGGCCTTACACCACTGGTATTTGCCTGACTGATGTTGTGCCGATGATTGTTTCGCGCGTGTAGTGCTGTGAAGCAAGTTTAAGTGTATTTTGCATTGAAGATTTTTCAAAGAGAGGGTTTTTTCCTTGGCACTGGAGCATTGGTTCATAGAATGCTCTTTCTATGTTATTGTTAGAAAATGTTTGGGGAACTTAAACGTGGAAAATTGTGGAATTTGGGTTACGTCTGTCCAATCTATTTTTTTTCTATTAAATTTGTACTAAAGAGTGGTTTTTGAAAAACTGAGAAGAAGGGTGCTTGTCCAAACAAGAAATGACAGTGTCTTTTCTTAGTTTTGCCATGAAAAATTTCCTCTTAGTAATATTCAACTAGTGTCATGAACTGAGCTATTAAACTTATCTCTGAACTTTAACAAATATTGTTATGCTACATGGTGCAATATGTGAGAGTATTGCGAGACAAGTTTTCCAACATTAAGTGAAGTGTGTTGTAATGGATTGTCTAACTACTTTTTCATTTGTGTATTTTTAATTTTTGTGGATGGTGAAACCTTTCCTGTTCTCCTGGAGCTCAACTTCACTAGCTGTGTCCGAGGACAGTAACCGAGAAATTTACGGTTACAATTCATGTACTTGTATCACTTGAAATGGACATACAGCGGGCAATACAGGGATCAAGGAAGCTGGGTGAGTACATGCGACTAGGAAAAATAGGAGAGGTATATTTGCAGGAATTGTATGCTATGGGGGATTAATTATGTCATCTACCGCTCAAGAATGGGGCAATCAACACAGAAGAACCGTGGTCGGTATTAATAATTGCTAGTACGAAAATAGAAGTTTTCAATTTGAGGCAATAAGTGCAACCGAATGTTTCCGTACATAAATACGGCGTAATAGAAGTAATACTCATAAACTTGTATTCATAATGTATCAAACGTTTACGCAAGGATTTCAGAATAGTAGAAAGAATATCAGATAACTATGGAGGCAAATATAATACTATACGTGCAGATACAAACGCCCGTTCTGAAATGTGGGACAAAATAACTATTAAGAGGGGAGGACAATAAAATTTTTATTTTGCGTAGAGGATTGATAGTGCACACTGAGAAAGGACAAGCGACATATAGCAGTGACCGTGGAGAATCAGTTATAGGTCTAACAGTGTCGACTAGATTGAGAAGTTTAATAAGAAAATTCGAGATTGGCAGATGGAGTAACAAATGATCACAAGGTTATTCAATTTATACACAGGATAATGGGAAGATAGGCAAAGATAATGGTACATAATGAAATGAGAAGTTTGTGAAAATTAGATACGAGGGTTCACGAGAAGAAAATGTGTTAAGATGTAGAAATGAAAATGATAATGTAAAAAACAGGAGGTAATATTGACGATAAAATATATCAACTACAGATGAAATGTTACGGATATGAAAGTTGTGTTTCAAGAAAGATAGAAGGGAACTGCGGTTGAATATGGATGACGAAGGAATTAACACGGAAGAAGAAGGAAAGAAATAAGGTGGCAAAGAAAATGAGAGAAGCGCGAATGGAGAGACAAGCAAATAAAGAGGACTTTGAAAATTAATATTCGAAATTAAAACGATCTTTCAAGATACCAGTGATGAAGGAGAAGAAGAGAAGCTGGTGGAACTATTTAGAGACAGTATTTGAGAAAACGTACCTTACAAGATAAGTGTAGGCAGAGTGAGAAAAGCAGACGTGGAGTAGTATGATAGGAGAAGCCGGCACAACGCAAAACTGAAAGGAAGTAGGTGAATTGTTGTTGGGAAAGATAGCTAAAAAATAGGATCAAATGGGACGATGGGAAAGAGAGTGGATGGAAGAGGACTTAAAAGATGTGACGCAAAAAGAACAACGGTGGTTTATAAAAGGAATAGGAAGCAATAAGAGTGCTGGTTACGATCGTATAACGTCTGAGATGGTGAAAGGATGAGGTAAAGAGTTGTTCACATGGCTTGTAACAATATATAATAGATGCATTAAGAAAAATACATTGTGGAAAATAGGTAACTCTTTCTAAAGAACGTGAAAAAATACTCAACTGATCGATTCCTATCGAACAGTATTACGTAAATTCTTATATACGATTCTTACGCAGCGCTTAATGACCAATCTAGAGACATAAGGGAAGCTGAAATATGTACAATATGGTTTCCGTCGGGGTCGTGGTATGGAGGGCGCAGTGGAGAAATTATTAGACAAATTAACGGGCGTGAAAAGAAATATAGTCATTTTAATATATCTCTGTACATATCTACACACACAAATACACACTGCCCCACAAAATTGGCGACCAGGAAATTTATCACTGCATGACTATGTTTTGAAATGTATCAGAGTGAAATTTGAGCTTAGCAAGCTCCTATGTTTTATCAAGACACTCCCTTATTTGGAGCTTTCTGTACCGTCACCATCACGCTGGGTCACCCTTAAAGTGAAGAGAAATGCAATTTTCGAGAAATGCGAGCAAAATTATCACACTTCAAAATGTCGGGGAGAGCAAGTCTCACGTATACAAACACAATCGTATTCACTCCAGTAGCTGAGGTTAAAAATCACCAAATTCTGAAGACCTAAAATTGCATTTCTCTTCACTTGAAGGGTGCCCCAGCGTGATGACGGCACAGAAAGCTCCCAATAAGGGAGTGTCTTGATAAAACATAGGAGCTTCCTCAGTCTAAATTTCATTTTGATGCATTTTAAAACAGAAGTTACGGAGCTATGAATTTACTGCGTCGCCAATTTTGTGGGGCAGCGTATTTTACTATTTATCGTGTAAAATTTTTTTTTGAAATCAACATAAGTGCAATGTAGTTTTACTCTTCTGAACCCTGCTTGGAAAATTGATCGTTTTTTTAATTCTCAGCCCATCTTTTCAGCCTACAGTACAGTATTTTATAAAAAAAATTACTACAACACTGATGAGTGAAATTCCTCTATTGTTAGTAGTTTCATTTACATTGCTTTTGTTTTGACATACTGGAAAAATAATTGAGGTGTTCTAGATTACAGGGAATGTACCCATTGTAGACATATAGTTAAAGAGATCACAAAGTACCGGAGCAATTTCGTAGTTTAATACTTTAAAAAATTCGGCAAGGAGACGTCGTATCCCGCTACATTGCGGTTTTTTAGTTCCTGTATCGCGAACATTACTTCATCTACCTCCATATTTTTTATCTAATTCAGGTACTTGAAGTTCCATATAATTTGTTACTACTACATTTTGAATACTGAGGAGCTCGCAGAAGTGAGTTTCCTAACTTTACCCGTCTATACGATTAATAATGTACGCAGATAATTTATTGACTTTACCTGCACATGGGGTGATTCGGTTCGAAGGACCAACTCTAGTGACAGTACAGAATGAAGAAAGGATAAGGTGTAAGATGAGTAGTGATTTCCAACAAAAAACAGTTTAATGAAACATGCTATGAAGGTAATGGAGAAGAATGATACAATACTAAGCTTCCATGATACATCGTGATGAGATGAGATGATCCTGGAGAGTTATTCTAGATGACGTTGAAGGTCGAGTTGAATTGATGTGTTGAAATTCAGTGACGTTGAGTTGAAATCCAAAGGATTGAAGAAAGATCTTCAGAAAGACGAAAGTGCCTTCAGCTGCGTCGTGGTGCAGGGTTGAAGCAGAAAAATGTCGGATAGCATGCCGACTAACGAGAGTAGTAATGCGAAGAGAGGTGTCTCCGCTGACAAGGTTGGAGAGCGAAGTGAAGAACGAACGAATGGATCTCTTGTTTTTAAGCTCTCTCCTTTGTGCGCGCGGTTGCATGTTCGATAGGGGCAATCGATAGCGTGACGTGACGACTCGACCATCTATCGATTGTTTCTCAATGTCGTGAGGATTATGTGATAATACTGGAATTCTTGGACTCGTTCAGACTAAGTGACGCAGCATCGCGATTTACAAATATAATCAACAAAGGAACTTGTAATTAATAGATCTGATTACATTATGTCCAATGACTTCCTCTGCATTTTTTTAACTCCATGGCGTGGAATTTGAACACACCTAAGGTGTTAGAGGAAATTTTTCACAGAAAGCCAACAACTGAGATGTGTCACTCAACTTGCACAAAGAGTTTGAGTTTCAGAGATGACCCACTTGACTTTAATATTTTCATCCGATAAAATGTCTGAACAGTACGATTTCCGAGTAATATCCGTTTAGTTGTCTAGATGTCGCTAGTATTATTTAGATTAGTTATATTTTGTATTCTAATTGCTTCCGCCCGTTGTCATGCTATTTCGATCACTAATAAGGTCTTTTTAAACTGTTTCCATAACTTGATGAATTTTTAACGCAAGATTTCCCCCTCCTCGTGCCAAACAAAGAATTTTAGTGCATTTTCAGCTTCAATTTTATCTTTTTCGCAATTAGCGTTGTATCTTCCTGTCTCTCTGTCTAGTCTTACTGTCTTCCTGTCTAGTCTTACTTGTTTCCAAAACTCCCATATTTGTACTAATTTTATAAAGAAGTACTTCAGCTGCTGTATTATAATTTCCTATAGACGTGTGTGAATGAACAACTGAGTAGAAACTTTCGTAACTCCTGCAAATATTCTCGATGAGTTCATCTTTCATATATTCAGTACATTTAAACACACAGGTTTACTACGTGTGATACAATTTGGCACTTCTTTTTCCAGGATATTTGATTTTAATCTTATGCATATTGGCATAAGATGTGATTATACCCTACTTTCAATCCAGAAATCGTCTAGTCATTGCAATGTTTTCTCGCACGCTAAGGCATTATTTATCACACTATTTCCATTTGTAATAAGATATGTGAAGTTACCCATGAGACTTGCACATGATTTCCGTTAAGGATTTCTAAAAGATGCATACAACTTAATATTATGTGTTTCTTCCCGTCAGTGTTAAATTCTTGATCCTTACTTTGCCTACATTTTACATTTGCATTAATGTCATTATCATAATATTCATTTATTTAAGGAACTGATGTTTCTTTTCCGATTCTTAAATTTAAATCCCCTAATATTAACAATCCGGCAAACGGATACATAGTTTTAAATTGTTCTAGTATATTTTTTAAATCATCATAAAATGTATTGTTGTAGTATGTCAATCCTTGTGGATGTCTATACTATATTATAATTATCAATTCTAAATTCTACAATTTAATTTCATGCAAACTGCATTTTGTAAATTTACTTTAATTTCTTGGAACCTAAAGATATCTTCAATTTTACAAAGAGTTACAATACTACCAGGGTGCCGACCTCTTAAACCTTTTCTCATCAAAAATTTACTAAAAAATGTGTACCCGTTCATTGACACATCGTCTCCTACTTTGTTCCACGTTTCAACGAGACCAATCATCGAGAATTTTTCCAGGAAATCACGGATGTTTCCTCGAGACAATTTCTTAGCTCGGCCTTCCACATTTTAAAATCAAATGTTTATTACCCCATAACTTTCTTCCTAGAAATTTGCAGACATACCCGTGTTCAACTTTCCTCCCCTCCCAATGGTACCTACTACTTATATATTCCTATACAGTCCTTGCTCTATCATAGATGTTCAAATCGCTTTATTCACGTTCATTAAATACGGTATCCCCATTTATGTTTCTCCATAGACTTCTCTATGAATAATTGCCAACTTCGTCGCTTTGCATCTTCTACTGTCAACTTAAATTGCATTCTCAGTGCCTTATATTTTCTTTGTTCATCCGCATCATTTTCGTCGCAGCGTTTGCATCTTCCTTCGCGCCTTATTTTCATCTTCCCTAATTCTGCCGTCCATCAATTTGTTGGTATCCGACCACTTCTGGGATGCGCTTGTTGGCATTCCATGCCCAATTTCAGTCCGGCAATTTGCTATCTATCAACCCAGTCATCCACATCTTTGCACGCTCCTACTATATTAGTGAACAAACTACCCTTACACATTTCAAATTTCTTCCAGTCGATTCGCTGACTATTGAATTTACATTGGCTAATATTTGGTTTCTGTCCTAAGTCCAACAGCAATGCACGAGGATCATTATGGACCCGTTCTGTTAACTGCCACCGGAGTGCTTGCACCCTGTTGCCACCAACATGAAATCTATATCGGATGTTCCATTTGTTCCACAGAATGTATTTACCGCATAATCGTTAACAAGTAGTATCCTCTTTTCTATTATGAACGTTTCTGTCTTCCTCTCCGCGTCGTACGCACGTCCCCCCAAAACTTACTTCGTGCGACGCTATTTATACATACTACGCACACATAGACTTGCAGTTCTATGAACATCTCTGTCAGTCGCCCCAAATCATCCTTTGTGTTCTTCTTATATCTACAGTGGCAATTTATTATTCCCGAAGTCATTTCTCCTGTACTTATGTAGTATCACTTGCGTATTTTGCGTGAGATATTGGCGCATAACCATTACTTCTGTTTCCCTGTTTGCAATAATCAGCCACACCATTGCTGGTCCACTGCAATAATTCGATATGCTTAAGGCATATTGGATATTTTTCTCCGCACATTATGTATCTCCTGAAAACACACCATATGAATTTCATTTGCTTGCATATATCCCCCAAATTCATACATGAAATTTTGCCCCGATGAAGATTCTGTTGCATAATTTTAACCATAATCAATTGCTTGTTGTAGTTATCTCTTCGTACCAAGTATATTCGGTATTTTGGACTCCGCACCTCATGATCACTCTTCATACCCCTTCTCTGACTATTTGTGCATTTTCCTGACGCGTAAAGCAGTATCAGCATTAATTCCACACATTTGTGCACAGTGTCCACACACATTCATTGCCTCCCTGCAGACTGCTGTCAGATGGCCGTTTCTCTGACAGCGGAAGCATCGCAAAGGCTCACGTTCCTCCTCCACTCGCAGACTATATATGTCCATAAATATCCGTCTTTGTGCAATGTATTTCTTTTAGACTCTGTCCGTCTCCAGGACCCAAAATTATTTTGTTTTTATACTTCGTACTATACAATACCGTTGCCTGCTTTACAAATTTCTTTCCATCCTCTATCGCAAAATTACGTTCCGCTAATCAGTAAGGAATTCTTTTTTCTTGGTACTGCCTTCCACCCCCACAGACACAAAGACGCAGTTTTTTCGTCCAACCTCACGTGCCTCAATCGCCGTGTTTTCTACCATTAATGCTACTACCTTTGTCTTCTCTTCCTTGTGTGACAATACCAGTACAGCTTCCTTCCGTAACGTTTCCCGTGTTGCAATTATCTGTATGTGTGTTTTTTTCTCCCGCACCATACCCCGTAACATGTCATTCACTTTTTGGTTCTACGTTCCTGTTTGCCGCAATATCAAAACCTCTTCAGTAGCACCCGGACGCCTACCATTCTGTAGTATATCTGAATAAGTCTTCTTTTGTGCGTCATATACCTCTTGCAAGATCCTTTACACACGGGTCCCTAACTGATCCATATGCCGTTCTACTACATTTGCAATATCCACCTCAACTCTTTCATTGTCACTCGTCCCATAACAACCTCGCGTCGCCCGATCTCGCAACTCCTGTGTGCGCTCCTCAATCACCTCCACTAATTCCTCCGTCTGCTGTGTCATCTGGCGGTGTATCTACTCCTTTATTCCTTCAGATATTTCCCCCATCTGTACTTGCATTTTCCCCCTAAATTGTGAGGTATCGAACTTTCTGCTTCTAGCAGCTTTTCATTGGTTCCAGATACTAGTGCCTCTAGCAGATTAATTCGATCTTGTATTCTCACCTATTCACGAAGCTTTTGATTCATTCTTAGGCAAACCACAGCCTGCCATAAGTCTTGCACATCATTCTTAAGTGAATCCTAGAGACTCTTTTTCACCCATCCAAAAGAATCGCCTTGGAACACTTCCTCTAACTTGTCCACTTGTTTATGAATTTGTTCCATGTCCACTCCTCGCAACTCTCTCTTCAACACGTGATGCCAACTTCCCTTTCTTTCGCCGTCACCCACTCTTCTGGGGTGTATCTTCGCCCTTTCGTGATGCCATTTCATTTTCGCTACATTGCGCTGATTGCGACGATTCAATCTCTAATCGTTCTAAATACACAGCCAGCATTTTCTCTAGTTACCCTCCGTTCATAACTGGCGTTCTCACTTTCTTTGCGCAAGTATACTCATTTTTAAAATAGTAATGGCTACTCATCCACCACGTAGCAACACAAAATGCAACAAATTGGCTTCTTGCAACTGTATGTATACATGCAGGAGTATGGTTTTTCACCTTTTCTCCTTGCTGAACACAATGAATCACGTGTATGTCCTCTTGCTTCACACACGTTAGCTTTTGCCTTCTAATTCGGCTCCCGTATAATTAGACCCAATGCACCATGCACGGACATGCATTCTAAGCATCATGGATCTATAATGCAGCTTATCTACTCAACTTCAACGGTGCAAGTTGGAAGATAATTAACCGTCTGATTCCCATGTTATTGACAATTCAGTGGAATTGAACGTTTCTCCTTTGAATGTGAGGGTTCTCGTATTGCACGTATCGCCCTATTACACGTATCGCTACAAAACTCACGTGAACGCTTGATGGTATCTGGATCTACCTACCGAGTTTGGTGCACGTGGTGCTCACCAATCTCGGATATGGGCAATTTATAGTTTTGTTACGCTACGATTGGTCGCGCTGTTAGCAGTGCCTATAGTATAGTATGTACTGAGGGGAAACCTATATTTCATTGTGTACTGTGGGTTGCACCTTACACATATATTGGGCGTTAGATCTATACTTTTCTATGGGGATGTGTAAACATTACATATGGCCGTTGTCGGGGAAATACGTAAACTATGTATATTTCATATGTAAAAACTTCTACGCTATTGACCCGTTGTCAAGAAAAAAATACTTCACAGACGTTTCGGTCGCTACTGCGGCGGCCATCTTCAGTGTCGATGTTTACATGGGTGCAGGCCTTTCCTCACCAGCGACACACCAGCTAATGATGTGCTGAGTGGAGACTCAGTGCTATTTATACATTTGGAAAGAGAGGGCATTATAAATAGCACTGAGTCTCCACTCAGCACAGTCTCCAGTCTCCACTGTGTCGATGTTTACGTGGGTGCAGGCCTTTCCTCAGCGGCGACACACCAGCTACTGATGTGCTGAGTGGAGACTCAGTGCTATTTATAATGCCCTCTTTTTCCATATGTATAAATAGCACTGAGTCTCCACTCAGCACATCAGTAGCTGGTGTGTCGCCGCTGAGGAAAGGCCTGCACCCACGTAAACATCGACACTGAAGATGACCACCGCAGTAGTGACCGAAACGTCTGTGAAGGACTATTTATCTGGATCACGGCTCAATAGCCCAGAAGTTTTTACTTATATTGACTCCGACCGTTAAAGCTAGTATTCTTTTATGTGTATTTTATTTATTGGAAGCCACTGCCTTCTCTGGTATTCTTACACCAAGCTGTAACTACACACAGCTTACTACTAAAAAATTCACTGCGTCAACTGGTTACCTTATAATCAGTTATTGAAGTTACACATATCAACGTCCTATGATGGTTTCGTCCGATATGAATTTTAATATCTCCGTATTCCAACGCCCGATTTTCCTTCAAATTTCAAAGGAGCTCTTCAGAAGTATTTTCTTGTAGGCAGTATGCACATTATTTCACGTCCTTACCTAGTAAATGCCGTTTCGAGGAACCAGATATACGTAACCATGATCCTCCATTGAACACACTCATAAAAATTACAGATATTTCGTCACCTATGGGCCAAATTTCACCAAACGTTTTACTGGCTCACTCAGAACTCTTCCCTATTCCTTCTAATGTATAATTTGCACTATCTATATCGCTCAATAATGACCCTGTATAACTCTGTAAAAAGCTCTCTCAAAGACGTGTTTAATAAACTATTTTAATTGTTCCAGTCTGGTTCAACCAGTACCGCAGTCTCAACCTATGAATGTGGGTCTCTAGTTGCATTATACCTAGAAGTACTTCTTCTGTCGGGATTGAAACCGTCGAGTAGCATCCACTGAGTCTTATAAGACGTGTTCGCTGCACGCAGTAAATTTTCCTTTCCGAGTGTACGTAACACACTTGCGTTAGACAAACACTTGTCCGATTATAGGTATCATGTCGCTTTATTACATCTTTATTAACTTCTTTTGTGGGAGATTGTTCCTCTTGTAGCCAACACGTTGCAAACTGTAATGCATAGGTTGTTTTTTTAGTGTTACGTACGCTACATGCTTGGTAAACGTCATCTTATCATCTATCAGTATATTTCGTTACGATCTTGATTGACTTGCCATGTGTCTTAATGACCGGATTCCACCTTTTGCAACGAGGGTACCCAAAGAACATACCCCTCGTTTTTGTCCAAGATATTTCCAAACCTCTATTGTTTAACTCCTGCACGCAGCATAGAAGGGGAAAATGTACTCAGTATTGTCTCAAAAATGTTAAGTGTACGGAAAATTATGAAAATATAACATGTATTGTCTGAATATTTAATTACAAAATACAATTTCTTTAGCGAAGTAAAAATATACTATTCAGTATTAATATTTTCGAAATTTTGTGGCGTCTGCCCGGGATCTGTGCATATTGGTACGGCGTTTTGAACCCTATATACCGAGGTACGTCTTAGAAATCTTTTGCGCTCCTGTCATCAATAAAATCCTCGATCTTCCCCTGACTCAAGGCCAGTTGTTAATAGTAAAATATTAAACCTCTTAAGTTAAACAAAATCTCCTAAATTTAACAATTGGTATCCTTAGAAATTTTTAATGACATTTCAAACAATTCCAATTTTGTTTCAAATCAAATTCGAAATGTCGATACTTCTGTAATCTACTGCCATCAAAATTTTCTCTTAATCGAAGTTACAGTAATTACGAAATTAGATTTTTCCGCGGAGGACCTCCTACTGGAAGAGTATTCCAGATTCCCTGGTGCCACCCAGTGGAAACGTTCCTCACATGATATTATCTTCGGAGAAGTCCGTCTACATTTCCACTCCCGACGTTGTATGATGAACCTTGATTGTATCCCCACCGAATGTAGGCCCTGCATCATAGTCATCTTCCGTATCATTGCCAACGTCCATTACTAACCCCTAATGATGTCCACTCTCTTCTGAGAGTCTGCTTTCCAGTCTACAGTCTCTCTCCCTTCGTCTGTTCCGACACCGTAGCCTTATTTTATATACACTTTTACAATACAATTTACAATTTTTTTAGAAATAAAGAATTTAATTTTCTATTACTCTGTTAATTGTTTTCCAATAACCAAAATTAAGTTCATTAATTAATGTAATACACTATTAACTCATTTCACATTGAGGTTTTTAGTTTTTGAAATTTGCATTGATGTTCTTATTCATTTTCTTTTATAAATGTTTGTGTATTTCAGTTTGTATATATTGTTTAGTGTTAATTGTTATGCGGAAAATTTATATTTCTTTCTATTCTGTCTCTGAGATTTGGTCATTTACAGGTTAAGTAATCAAGTTAATAATTATTATAGCTTTAATCCTCAGTATTAATGTTTACTTGTCTTTCCACACAGGGAGCGTTCGCTTTGCTAGCTGTTGGCTTAAGTGCAGCGACTCTGACTTTTTGGACTGAGGCAGTGACGGGAATGGTGTGTGTGTGGCGCTGCTGTCACCACCTCCGCTCTCATTTCTGACCTTCCTTGCGTTCGAACTGATGAGGAGAGATGACTTATATCGTTGTGGATCCACAAGTGCAAGACATTTGCTTTTCAGGACACCTTTTCTTCTCGAAACAAGATGATATGTTTCGTTCAGCACATATTTCAGGCTTACACATAAAGTAGTATTTATTAGCAAATTTGAATGCAATTTAGCCAAAATATTCTCAATTGATAAAATAATATAATACCCAGCGAGAATCTTGTAAATTTTAGAATTGTTGTGAAAATAATCCTCCTTAAAAACCCATTCAAGTCTATTGTGGTGTATCATAAGAACATTTTTGAAAATATTTTGAATTAATATGGACTAACATATATTATGATCTGATAAAGATATCTGACACAAAATCCTTATGGTCTATTTAATTATTGCCTCTAAACCCTGTACATTGCAATTACCAAGGTTTAAAACTAGTCTTTCGTTTCTTTTTTAAATTCTGTTTCCTTTTCTTCAATACCTCTATTTGACTTTAGTCATCTGGTTTTTTGATTGAACTCATTCATTGCCTGAGACGTTGTCCGTTCCCGTCTATTGTTATGTGACCTCTCGCGCAGCGCGTAGAAACAGTTTTAATTCCGTCACATGTTCTTCGACGTCTTTAAATGCAACATCATCCTCTGTACATCCTTCTCAGTTCTTTAGGTTAAATATTCCCTTTCATTCCATTTTGTTAACCATCTCCTTCGATCCTCTCCATTTAGCATGTAATCAAACAATACATGTTCCACACTATCTACAGGATCTCCCCATAAACATTAGATTCTCCTCATGATGAGATAAGCATTTATAGCCCCATGTCCTGGCAGAATTGCTAATGTTGGTCTATTTGGCTTGAATCATTCTCTATTCCTTTTCGAATAAGTTACATATCTTTATAAATCTAAGTAGGTCATGTCAATATGGTAACAGTGCTGTTTTATGCAATGTTTGTGCAAAGGGGGTGATGACAAGATATCCCATGCTATCTTATGGAGGCACAAAATGGGTGAGGGAGGCAGATATGGTGGCAGGAAAGAAACAGACAGGAGTTTGGTGTGGGATGGATGACGTGTCGGCCTACGCTGTCTTATGGAGACGCAAATCGGGCATTGGCGGTGGTAAGAAAAACAACGATGTATCAGCTTATGCTGTCTTATGGAGGTGCAAATTAATGGCGGTAGCAGGGTGATAACGTATCGACCTGTGTTGTCTTATGGAGGCGCAAATCGGGCAAGGAAAGTGGTAGGAAGGCGATGACGCTATCCCATGTTATCTTATGGGAAAAGGTTTTAAACCATTTTGGGCGAGGGAGGCGGAGATGGTGGCGGGAGAGTATCAACCTGGGGATTGGTGAGGTATGATTGACATATCTACCTATGCTGTCATATCGAGGCGCAAATCGAGGTGGTGAGGAAGTGTTGCATGGAGACGATCACATGATAAATATCCCAGTTGAGACATGTTTTCTCTCCAACTTGTTGTACGTCATTCCCCCACCCCACCTCCTACCAGAACATGACGTAACTCCTCTTCTTTTTTAGAGTTAGAGCATGCCCAAGGTGAGTACCATCACCCTCCTCCTTCTTCCAAAAATACTTTAAAAATATTTTGAAATGAGGAAGGGGGAGGAGAAGGATTGTTGGATGCTGACGCACAAAAGAAGGAAAAAAGAGTGCATGCACTCTCACCTGCGTGCGCGTGTAGGACTGATGTGACGGCTGCCGGTGACAACTGCGCTCCACCAAGCGTGTTGTGAGATGGGTGTTGGATGGAAACTGGTCACGTGATACAAACCGCAGAACACAATGAGACATGTTTATCTTTCTTTTCTCGCTCGAAATAGTGGTCTAGACACAGTGTGCGTCATTCCCCCACCCAAACTCCTACCAACGCATGACGTACTCTTTTTTAGAGTTGGTTCATTTCAAAATTGGGTGACATCACCCACCACCTTCCTCAAAAACGAAAAAAAATTGGAAGAGAGGGAGGGAGAGGATGTGTGAGAAGGATGCTGACACAATTAAAAACCCTGTATGCAGGATGTGTGCGCGCGTAGGACCTGCTACGACAGCTGCTACGTTCCAAGCGAGTTGACTCACTGCGTTCCAAGCGTGTTGACTCACTGCGTTCCAAGCGTGTTGACTCACTGCGTTCCAAGCGTGTTGTAAGATGGGAGTTGGGTGATGAGGGTCACATACAAAGACAAGTGAAGACTCGATTTACGAATAGGATGTGGAAAAACTGAATGCGAGGTTGAGCGTGTCACGAGAGGAGGAAAAATAGTTGGAAGAGATGAGAGAAGTTTTCAATAAAGAAATTTAATACAGATGTTTTTTAATTACAAAAATTGATAACATGGTATAATTTAAAACCAAACAGATTACATTGATTTTTTTCTTTTGTTCATATATTTTTTCATGCAAAAAACGTAATAGCCTTTATGACAAATTATTTATATAAAATCATCATCACCCATTATGTATAATTGTTCAACTCGTTCTTGGTAATAGGGAAGGCAATTGTTATAGAATGCTCGTCTTTGTTCAACTGTATTCACCTGTGAGAGAGGGTGGCAGTTGTACACTACACATATAAAGTTACACATCAACTCGATGAATCTTACTATATTCCCATTGATAAATGTTTGTGCACGAAAACACTTGTATTGAGAAAGGAGTCTTTTGTCACAGTCCTAGTTTTGCACAAAACCATAATGTCTTCAACAATGCTATCTCTAAACAAAGCAAACACGATTTGAGAAATCAGTCTGCTATGATAGAAAAACATGAGGGATGTTGTTTTGCCATAGTGATCAAAATTGATGTTTGTAAACAGAGTATGATGGTAATTGTGAATCTCGTGCACCAATAATGGATCATGATCATTATTAAATGGCTCTCCTTCCTCTAAGTAAGATGTAATGTGAAGGAAATATCGACACATGGGACATGTACGGTGTTTGTAACCACTGGTCAATACAAGTCTTGCAGAAAACGTAGTTACAACTTTTGGGGACAATTAAAAAAAGCTGTCCAAATAACACTTTTCATCCCTGATCGTATCTAGAAGAACTGTGCATCCTTACACATGGTAAGACATCAATCGGAATGCTCTCCATTAATGACTCCACAACGTGGTAATTTAGAAATTATTAGAAGTTCTTTATTAACCAGTCAATGAAAGAAACGAGAGATTTTGCCGAGCATGCGTTGAGTATTTTTGACATAGGAAGCACGTGGACATATGAGCTCCGAAGAAGGCCGCTAAAACGGGTTCTTAAACATTCGTTCGCTAGATGATTTTCATTACAGATAAAACTGGATATATATTGGAATAACTGAATAAAAGGAATCGGTGCAAGGGAGTCCGAACTACGACAACCGAAAGATTTCCTATGGTTTCTCATTTGACGACAATTTTCATGAGCCTACAATGGAATTTATAAGAAAACGCGCCGAGAAAATCAAGTGAGAATTGTTGAACAGGTACAATATCACACTCCCCGTATAGTATTTATTTATTCCGTTTTAGCCGTGTAGTGTTGAACGCATTGGCATATATNATTTTTAAGGGTAAATCTTGGATTAAAGTTTAAGCGATATCTATTGAGGGATAGTCCTACTATACAACACGATCGGTTAATAGATGGTAAAACAATAGAAACACAACGAAATAATTGTCAGTAATGGATGAATGATGGAATGTCGTGAAGAACAGTATAAGCGAGGAGATCAAGAGATTGACAGAAAAATTAACACAAAGAATGGCTGCGTATAGTAGGGGTCCATGATAGGACAAACTGCAGAAGGATAGTCTGGAGCAAAGTTTAGATGGGATATTAGGAAAAAATGGAAGAAAAAGAATGAAAAAAAGATACAAATTCAACATACTCGGAGACAATAAGAATCCCAAGACAAAACACAGCAAGTAAAAATGTGTTAATGGTAGAGAAAAAAAACGGATGGAGAACAAGGAGCATCTGCGAGGGAGATAGAGACAAATATACTGCGGAAAAAGAAAACTGTAGTGAATATACAAGGAATGAGGGAAGTAAGAAACAATAGGCTTACTAGGAGAGACAGAACAGGAAATAGACAAGTTCGAGGAAGTGATAGATGGAGAATAAGAAAGCTATGTGAAACGACGAAAATGAAGAAAACAAAAATGCTGATACATGGGATACGAACCAATTTTGAAAGTATGACAGAGAACAATTTATATTAAGACAGATAATATTTATTTAGACGTAAAAGTGGATTCAGGATTTGAATGTGGAACACAAAATATATTGAAGAGAAATTGAAGAAAATTTATTATTCGCTGATGAGAGTAGTAATGACTAAATTCGATAGTGGAAGCAAATAATTACAATAGTTATGTAAAGAAGTGATGGTCCCCATGATAACTTATGGGTGGAGGTTTGAGGCAGGGTTCTGCGGAATTTTGCTCTTCGGAGATAGGATCTAAATAGAATACAATGCTCATGCCTATTGAGGCTGAGCGGAGCATACAGCACAATATCCAAATTTATATTGAATGTATTAGTGGGTGGAATACAAATGGATTTATGTACACAGAGATGGATACTGAGAACGATAATGAAATGGGATGAAGACATAGTAATAGAGGGAAAGAAATTAAAAATCGAAGAAAAAAGGATGGAAAAGAAAGATAACAGAAGAGTTTCGTACAGCGTGGCAGATAAGGTGGAACGTATCAAATAAAGGTAGACATCTGTATGCTATGTACATTTTGTAGAAAGGAGTAGATAATAGTATAGGTCCGGACCAACCTAAGCAGAAATAATGTTGGGACGCGGTGACATCAGATCAAATATTTAAAATTTGGATTGAACGACCACGAAGACTAAGTGTGAATTAGGACAGGAAACATGAGCCCGGTGTAGAACCAGAGAGGACAAAATACCTGAAGAAAATTAAGACAGAAGAAATAATAATTAAATTTGGATATGGCATGACGAGTACTGACAACATACATGAAATTTAAAGAGTATGTGAAAGGAAGTAAAGAAATTAAAGTAGCATTAAAAATATTTAGATTGTAGACTAAGGAATAACTCACACAATTGATGTAGTGATGGAACGTCTGCGGATGAAGTCTCAACGAAAATTAAAGTGATAAAATAAATAATATATGAGGGAATATAAAGCAAGAGGAATACACTTATTTGGTCATCATAAACAATAACCCTTCACAGAGATTAGTTGCATGTAATGCACGTTATTATCTGAACTTGTAGATAATCTGTATAAAAACATAAAAATCAGCAATAACACAAAAATATAACAATGAAACATCAATATGTAAAGGGAGATTAATAATGAACATATTTTTATTTCTTTCCGTATTTTAAACAATGTACGGAATAAAATAACGGATATAGAGCCAATACGGATATAAAATTGGTTTACGTCTTATAACTTAAATCAGAAGCACAAACAACAAATCTGGAATATCTATACATCGTAACGTATATAATAAGTTACATATATAATCGTAGTTAATGTAAGTGAATATCTATTGGTGATATTTCCATTAAGACTTCCACACACGGGGTCGCTACACTCCCGTATCATCCACTCAAACGAAGAATACACGATTATTATAGATTTCGAGGAAGTTTTCGATACAGTATATAGAGCTCATCTTTACAAATACTAGGAAAAAAAGGAATCTCACAAAAGTTCATCAACATGCTTAGGGCAATTTATCACGGAGACAGTGCATGTGTTAAAATTGACAGGCATTCTACAACAAATGTTTTCTCTGTAAACACAATTGTGAAGCATGGATGCGTCCTCTCTCCACTGCTTTTTATCCTGTTCATTGATGACGTTATTGATTATTTCAGTATCGCACAGACGGAGGCACCTATTGTAACATACTCAGGAAGGTATATACCGACATTATTATTTGCGAATGACTTGGTCATCTTCTCTAAATACGTAGTGGGACTCCAAACATAGTTATATGCCCTAGGAAAATTTTGTAACGATAGAAAAATAAAATTAAGTGTTAAAAAAACAAAAAGTAATATTAAGAAACCGATGAGTACTAAGCATAGAAGAAAAACGGGTATTCAAAGATATCACCTTAGATATTGTTAAAGAGTTTACATACTTAGGGGTACAGCTGTCAATGAATCTGGATTAGAGAAGACATAAAGAAAGAGTTCAAAGAAAAGGTATGTTTGCACTCTATAAAAGTTCCATTAGAGTTCCTGAAATTTCCCCAAACCTTTCGGAAAAAATGTTTAATTCAGTATTAATAAACGAATCGGAATTATGGAGAATAGGGAAAAATTCTCTTTTTACCTCCCTCCAATCCGGTTATCTGAAACACATTCTAGGAGTTTCTACAAGCATAGCTAATAGCGGTATTCTGTGGGAATTCGGAGAATATTCACTAAACGGTATCTTAAAATTAAAATCACTGAAATATTGAATTCTTATCAAAAGTAGTAAGAAGAATGAAATTGTTCTAGAATGTTACATAAACAATAGAGATGTCGGAGGGTGTACAAAAATTAAAATTATTTTAAATCAATTAGGAGGGTTCTTGGGGACTTCTGGTACGTAAATGAATACAATTATGTGTTTTTAGAAAGCATCAAAACAGAACTCAGGAAACTAGATAAGATGGAACCAGTGCAGCCGTGGAAAAATTCATTCGCGGGATTTGGATGTAAATATTCAACTTGGTGGTCCCTGATACCACAAACGCGGTTTTTAAATAACTCTGAGTCCGACCAGAAAACTGAATATTTTACTGCATTACTTTCTCATATACGTAATAAACAGAAAATCATGAAAAAATTCAATCGCGAGAATTTGACGTTAATATCCTTTTTGGGGGTCCTTGATTATAAAAATGTTTCAAAATAATGTCAGAACACGAGATAAAAATTAGTTATTATTCTTATTAATCACGGTTATAAGAAAGTTTTAATTTATTATTTTCTCATATGTTATATGCAACGTAAGTTATTCGCTACCTCTTCGTTACCATGTTCAATATTCTCAGTCAGTACACTCAGGGACTGATTAATATACACGCATGACATAATGAGCATATAATAAACATGACGCCAATAATTCACACATTATATATTGTAATATAAAAGTTTGAGATACATGGGGGCTCTAAGCAAATATATGAGACAGTACGATGCCACACGTTGCGGCGCCAATTGTAATATAAAATTGATGTGGTGTCTCATTAATATGAGGATCACATACCTAGCCCACTCTGCATGTTTTAACTCAGGGACGATGTGGTCCTGTAGCTACAAGTTGCAAGGAGAGGAGGGGTTTCGGTAGACAATTTTTGTGAAACATACATTAATCCTTCTCGAAGAAAACACAGCTTTCATAAAATAGTGGTTTAATTATTATTACCCAATTACATGAATACAGCAATTCATTTTACAAATTCCCAGTTGAATATTCCCCCCCCCCAAAAAAAAAAAAAATTCAACTAATTCNACACATATTTAATAATAACTGAATGTACAATATCATATGGAATGGATCCGTTTGGAAATGTTTTTAAGTTAATGGCTCATTATCATAGTTTATTATAAAAGCTTTATCATAGTTCATTACGAAAGCCCATCTTTACGTGAAACATCTTAACAGTTAAGGGCACGATTACGTCAAGAGTCCTTGGCACCCTTTTACCACTGAATGAATTCTTGGTCACACACTTTAGGATAATATTTGACCAAGAAATGGAATTCCTGCGTGATACTTTCCTCAATAATGGCTACAACAACAAGGCCATAAACAAGTCTCTCAAATCGCATCATAACGTTCGTTCGGAAGATAAAGAAAACCGTGAATTTTCTAAAACCGCCTTATTCCCATATGTGGAAGGAGTAACTGACAAGGTTGGTAAAATTCTCAAGAGACATGACATAAGATCTGTCTACAGTGCCCCTGAAAAGTTAGGCAAATCTCTTGTTAAAGCTAAAGACAAGCTACCCCCCCCCCCGGCGTCGGCCAGCATTTACTCCATACCCTGTAAATGCGATCGCTAATACATAGGGGAAACCGGACGAACTGTGGAAGAGAGAATGAGAGAACACATTAGACATTTCAAATATGGAAGGAAAACCAAGTCAGCCATAGCCCTCCATGCGATAGAGGCGGGGCATGACTTTAACTTTGATGAAACTCGAATAATTACTAAGCAGGATCGTTGGTGGCCCAGGCGGATCAAAGAAGCCATAGAGATTGCCAGAACACCTAACAATCTTAATGTTGACAATGGCTTGATCTTAAGCAGCGTCTAGAGTTGGGCACTAACTCCATCCGAGCGTTCCGCTTCACCCGGTCTCCAAGCACAGAGTGACCCCACACCCGCCCCACCCGGTTCTGCTCCGCCCCGCTCTGATTGGCCACCGCGGCGCAGCCGCCCAACATGGCGCACCAATCATGGCGCAGCCGCCCAACCCCAACCTAATCTATATAACCGACGCGTAACACGTTCGACCTCGCAGAGCACGACAGCGACGTAGGTCTGTACGACTCTGACATTACCCTGAAGAAGGCCACAGCACGATGGCCGAAACGTTGGTAGTTACATCTATTGAGACGCGGTTTGTCCCGGACAAACAAGCTTATATTGACTCCGGCCGCGGAAGCCTACGTTTATATATATCAAGAAGTGTTTGCAACTCGTGGCGATGCTGCTGCAGTCCATTGGCATTCCATGCCATAATTTTCAGACATTTATTCATTTCTTCTGATTTTTGGGTATAGCTCCTTTATTGCTATATTCAAGTTTCATTAATCGCTCTTCAAGTGTATTGATCATTCTTCCTTGTTTCTCTAATTTATCAAGAATAAGTTCCAAAGTCTTCTTGATTTCTTCATTTAAAACTTCACTTTTCTTGTCCTTATGTTGTGTCAATGTCTGAGCGTAGGTTTTCTCTTCATCCTTTCTTTGAGGGATTATCTTCTTTTCTGATTTCATATTTTGTTTTTTATTTCTTAATTGTTGCAGCTCCTTAGCTACACTACATCCTCTATAGTTAGCTGGGTGTTCTTCTCCGCAGTGTACACATTGTGGTTTAGCATTAGCAGTCTTTAGTTGAATATTGTCCGACGCATTTAACACTTTTCAGTTGCTTATTACAATATTTCTGAGTGTGCTCATATGCCTGGCATCTTTTACACTGTGGAAGCATCTTGGAACTTTCAGATACATGAATTTCCACTTTGCAATTTAATATACTAGTGATATTATATATCATGTTAATATTTACTCTTGCTTCAAATGTTAACATAAACATATTCAAAGGTTCCTTAGTTCTCCACTTTAGCTTGTTGACTGCTTCAATTATTCTGAACTTTTCTTCTTTCAAGTCTTCCACAATAGCTTGAGGCTCACAAGAGTGATGTAACTTTTTAACCATGACTCTGATAGATCTTGTTCGTTTTCGTAAGAATGCCAGTTACAGCCTTTCATTACATTTGTCATTTCTCGGTAGACGTCTCCATCTGCTACATTTATTTTATAGTTATCTTTATTGATAAGCTTAATCGTAAATTTCTCTGTTGGGATACGTTCCGTTATCTGTTTGTAGAAACTACTGTAATTTTTGATGCCATCTACCATAATTGGTGGTGGAGCAGGTCCTCTCTTGGGGTTATGTTGATTAGAGTTTGTTGGTGTACTTTTTTAACTGGACTTGGAGTAAAGTTCATTTTTCTTTTCTTGCTTTTTTTAAAACACGTATCCATTCTGTTTCTTCCGCTAAAAGTTCTTCATCAGTGTAATAGTCAGTTTTCATTATTTCTCCTTTTTTCTTTTCATTATAATTTCTTTCATCTTCCATAGTTTTAATCTTCAATTCCATCTCCTTAATTGGTTGCTGGAAAGTCTGTATTATATTTTTAAGTTCCTGATTTTTTTGTACTGACTTCTGCCACTTTTCATAAAGCTGTTGTTCATTTTTCATCATGGTAACTTTCTGTTCCGGTTTTCCATCGTCAAAAGTAAATGTTGGACCTTTCTCTAAAGGTGGGGTTGTATTTGGTGGCGATCTCATTAAAATACTTTTTTAAGGGGTCTTTTGAAAGCAACAGACGGTCTCCCCCAGAATCCATGAGACCAGCCTCCGAAGAGGGTGGATTGCCCAGACTAGAGCCTGGCATACCAACTGGGGTTGTTACAAACGAATAGCCATTCGTAGTAATCATAGACAATATACAGGGGGGACTCGTGTGTTTCAACGAGCATGGAGAAGGTGAAAATGAATAGGATTCTTTTTTGGACACGCTTCAGATTCACAAACTTGCATTTATTACAAATAACATATATACATATATTTTCCTAAGTCTACAAAAGCAGAATTACAGAGTTGATCCTGGTTTTTGCAATATTGAAGTCAGTTGTTGTGGGCAGCTGACGCTCCGAGGAGAACACTTCCTACGGAGTTTGAATTAAACATAAACGTTTGAATTAAACATAATTAAATTTAAACATAAACGATAGTTTATGAAATATGCCCTTTAGTACCCCTTTCCCAATTTAAAAAGAATTACGAATGGTTAAGAACAAAGTTGAAGTGCGATTGTAAGTAATCTGCACGTAATAAAAAAATGCCCTTGGACTCAAGTTTTTGAGAACATCCCCCCGACATCAACTAATAGTTGCATACAAAAAATACCTGCTATTTACTTTAGAATAGGTTATAAAAACCATATGATTAGTGCAGGATTTATGATCCATCAGATTAATATCTGATGTAGTCCTCCCTTTACTAGGAATATTAATAGTACTTTGGAATTGCTTCCTTGTCGTACTTAGTGAAGAAATAGTTGCACGTTGGAATAGTTTCCTTATCGTACTGCTTTTCCGGCTGCCTGCGGATGTCTGGCCGAGGTCTGCTGTCGGAATGTTGAGTTGTTCCAGTTGGCCTTGTAGCTTTGGTGAGCATGTGGCTGTAAATGGAAAATACTTATGAACATCTGTCTTCGAAGTCGCTTTGCTATGAGCGTCGCACTATTCACTGTATAGCACAACAGGTAAATGATTTCTATAAAGAAATCATGCTCTAAAAAGTTATCAATGAAACGTATGTTTCATAATATCACACGCGGCGTAGGGAGTGGTCCTCCCTGTACGAGGAATCATACTTGTACGTTGAGCTTCAAACCGCGAAGAACGGAATGGATTATTTTTGCCCGTAGGCGAATGGTGGCCTTAAGGCGCTAAGTTGCCCGAATGCGAATAATGTTGAGAGTCCATAAACGGTAGAGTCACAATAGGTAGACTTGATCAGGTTTCAGAGTGTCATCACGATACGGCGACGCACTCGCAGAGTAACATCGTACACGACGAATGGATACTTGTGGAATGGATAATTGGACGTTGATCGTAGCCGTATATATAGCTGTACATAGAACGTGCATATGGAGTGCGGTCAATGATCCTATGTCAAGGAACGTACATAGTGAGTGTGTTCAATGATTCTATATCATGGAACGTGCAAGGTACTTGCACAGAGCGTCTATATACAAAGAATGTTTATATAGGCACGGAGTATTTATACTATGTCATGGAAAGTGCAAGGTACTTGTACCGAGCGTCTATATACAAAGAATGTTTATATAGACACATAATATTTATAAACAAACAATAAATAACACAATTCTCATGAAATATAAATAATAACAAAGTACATAATAAATGAGAATGTGTAAATAAACCCCTTACAAACGTTTGGTTTGTAACAGGGGTATTTTCACTATTTGTTTTGTTCATTGCTTTTCGGGTACGTGATGATGGGGATGCCATCCTGCTATATTCACGCCTACAGAAGAAAAATTAAGAAGAAAGCAAGAGTATTGTGAGGTAGAGTAGTAATAAATGGGGAAGACAAGAATATAAGGAAAGAAAAGAGGAAAGTGAATGACTTCCTAGCCCTCGAAACCTAATAGCGTCGGGGTCGAAAGACGTAAGAGGTCAAGAGAGACCTAATAGGAAATATAACAGATAGTGTGGCACAAGTAAGTGGAAGCAATGCTACCCTAGCTTGGTAAACCTTTAGCGTGAACCAGGGGACACCACGAGGAGGCTTACCAAAAGAAGCAGTCTAGAATATAACAACCTGAAAACAAGACTGCTGTCCCCCGCTTCTTTTACATGTTCTTTTTTTTACATTTTAGGTGTTTCAATTATGATTTAGATCAATTGCTTACAATAAAACACATTTACAAATAAAATAGTTGTCAATTGTGATTTTAGGGAAAATTTTACGTGTTTTTTGAGAGAAACAATACATTGCCTCTTCTACGTGTCACCATGTGTAACCCAACTCTTTACAGAAGTAGTATTTTGGTTATTATACGTATTCTGAGTAAGAAGTTCTTTGGTAAATAAGTGCTGGTTAAATTTATATTAAGTTTAAATAATACTTCTGATGTTAAATGAATAAACAATGAACATAACCTGCGAATTGACATGGCAAATTCTCTCCATGATAACTTATGTCTATAACTTCTGAAACTAAGGTTAGTATACAAGCATAAACAGTGCCTTAACTAATTATATTATTATTAATTATATAATTATTAATTTCATTATTATTATTATTCCCATTTTGCACGGCTTAAATGATGTAGAGACCGGTTATCTTTCATATTATTATTATTATTATTATTGTGACCTTAGGTCTTGGTAACAACTATATCATTAGCCTACACGTGTCTAAACTCTGCTTGAAATATTCCCGTGGGTACAAAGAAATAGGTAGCACTCGTGGTCACAGTTGGGGTGACTATGGGGTGCGATCATTGGACTATTCCCACGGGTGCAGAGCTGTGACCAGGTGCAACGGGTTGTACCAATGGGTGGGACCTATGGTTACATATCTGCACCCATGGGTATACCCCAATTGTGACCATGAGTGCCAACCCGTTGGTCACATCTCATTGACAATGGGTACCCTCCACGGTTGCTGATTGCATTTGCACCAATTGGAACAACCCAATGGTCACACGTCATTGGCACTCCGCTTGTGACCACGGAAGCCACTCATGAGTGCACTTCATTCCGAGCACTAGCTAGTTTGCAAACCATGCACAATAATAAAATGGATTACCCAGAAGCAAGGATATAAGATATAGAACAAAAAACTTCAGCGGTACACAAAAATTATGATTTAAAATGATTTAATTCAATGTTTTCTTGTTTTTAAATTCTTCACATTTTTTATTTTTTATTTTAAATACTTGTTAAGCTGTGTGTTTGACAGCCTACTGTCTTTATCGATAACATGAACAGGTGCTGCCTCATGCGTTATTCTCAAACTCAGAAGGTCAATAACAAACACAGAAGATACATTTACTGTAAATTCATGATCATAAATATGTTTACTAACTCGCCTTTCAGGTAATCCTTTTTAGAAGGAATGAATAGGGCCCTTTTCCCTCTGCTGGCATTATTGGGACAGGCGACTCCTGTAACACTCCACTGCGCCAGAATTGCCTCATTTGGCCACTAACATGCAGCAAGATTTTTGTAAAATTGGGAATCTCCCCGTTCCTCTGCTCGTACAATTGCAACAATTTGTATGAATTGTTGATATGATAAATTGTGTGCCTGGAATAATAAATGGGCTCTAATGACCTTGTTGTTGACGAGCCCTTAAAGCCCCACAAAAAAAATTACTCATTTGTACTAATCAATACCATCACACTTCTCTCACATCCTCAGTTTAGTTTTTAATCCTCTCTTGGTTTGGCCTATACACCTAGCAATACAATATTTGCACTTCATTTCGTATACCATATTTCTGGAATTTATAATATCTGTCTTATCTTTCCCTTTAGTTACCGAATTAATTGTTTTATTTTTTAATGTTGATATTTCAAATTAATTGATAATTTTTAATGTTCATTTGCAGATTTTAGCAATCTATGAAATGAAGGAGTTATATTCTTGTTATTAGTAAATACAACATAAATCATCTTGTTGAATTTGAATTTGTTGTTGACTATTTTGAAGGTAATACAATCTCTTTTTTTACATTTTTGTTAACAAATTCTAAGGGTAATTGTGGAGCGTTAGCAACAATATCAAAGAATGGTAATTTAAAAGACATTTGTATGTTGCTCATTGTTTTATTGTTAGAAAGCTTTTTCGGCTGCATAGCATCAGGCCTTTTTCCTAACACGCTGAATATTCTTCCTTCTAACCCAACCCCTCCACGTCTATATGGTTTACCTAAGATCCATAAGGCTTCCATACCCATAAGGCCCATTGTCTCCTACACCAACACGATCACACACAGACTAGCATACCAGCTGAATAAACACTTTCACCAACACACCAATTTCTGTCCATCACACACCGCTAAGAATAGTACGGACCTAGCCAAAAAAATTAAAAACATTCCTGTTCCTCCTAAAGCTAAATTAATCTCTTTCGATGTCAAAAAATATTTTCCCAGTATCCCTCCATCTGATTGTAAAACTCTTTTACGTGACACCCTAGACTCCGCGTCTTACCCCCTCTTTGTAAAAACAGAACTTTTTAACCTAATTTCTGTTTGCTTGGATGTGAATTATTTTAAATTTGATAATAAATTCTATCAACAGAACTCAGGTTTACCCATGGGTTCCCCTCTCCATTACTTGCAGACTTATTTACGGACCATCTCGAAAAACAAATTTTGGACTCTGGACATTTTCTTCTACCTAACATCATTTATTGGTACCGCTACGTAGATGACGTAATCACTCTTTGGTCAGGGATGCACAGACAACTTGACAGTTTTACTCAATTTCTCAATTCACTTCACCCTAACATAACCTTCACCACATAAATTGAAAATGACAATAGAACACTAAGTTTCCTAGACTTTAGTAAACAACCGCCACCAGTTTGACATATTCCGGAAAGACACATTTTCAGACACAACAATTCACGATTCCTCACTACACCCTCCTTCGCACAAACATGCTGCCTTCCACTCCATGGTCCATCGTCTGTTCACCATTACACTCTCACCAGATAAAATTAAAAAAGGAAATAGACACAATAAAACTTATAGCATCAAACAATGGCTACAATACCTCTCTCATTGATAATAAAATCACTAAGAAAGTTAGATTATATCACACGAAGAACCTCACATCTCTTACGCCAAAAAATAATATTCAAATCAGATATGCAATCCCTTTCATAGACCCTCTCTCACTTAAAATCGCTAATTCATTAAAACATTTCAACATTCACACTACCTTCTTCTCTCCACAAACACTCAACTCAACCTTATTATACACTAAGGATCCCACCCCCCATCTCCTCCTAAGTGGAGTGTATGCTCTCACATGCAGTGATTGTCCCTCCGTGTATGTGGAGCAGTCTGGACGAACGTTCAAACAAAGGGTACAAGAACACATAAATACATGGAAAAATAACTCTAAAATCTCACACTTCGCCAGCATCACTAAAGTCTCACACTTCACTAGTAGAAAACACACACACATTTAACATTGACAAGGATTTTTATATTTCAGAAGTAGAAAATAGATTTTGACCCCGGATCAAATTAGAAATTTTACATATCCATAGTATTCTAAAAAACCACATTTCCCTATTAAATGAACAAATCCCTGAATTTCATTCCCCTCTCATGAAACTAACCTTCAAATTCCTTCCCTCTCACCCCCAACTCTCCCGGACACTGCACCCCATTCCCAACAGTTAAAACCCTGAGAAATTATTTCCGTCTTCTGCCGCCAGTTCCTGGAAAACTCGGACAGCCCNCCTCCATCACTTTCCATATAATGACCTCCGTACGGCGCACTCTGCGCACTTGCCAAAAATTTTCCTCAATAATCAGGTACGTAATTTTGTCGTTTTTCTCACTCTGAATTTGTTTTCTTTTATTCATTTTTCATTGTTCTTTTCCTTTCTTTATTTCAACAAAAAATACACTTCTTTCGATATTGTTTTACTCAATTATTGTTTACTTTCATGTTATGTTTTTATTATTGTCATTTTCATGTACATATATATTTTTCAGTGTACGTTACTGATGATGGCTGCTGTGCAGCCGAAAAAGTTTTCTAACAATAAAACAATGAGCACATACAAACGTCTTTTAATTTATCATTCAAATTCCAAGGGATAGTAATTAGCTAAATGTATGTTTCTCACTATTTGTAAATTTTGCCTCCAATGTTGTTCATCCGACACTCCTATATATTTGTCTGTTGAGTTGTAAATAAACATTTTTGTGTTCTCACGGTTAATCAATACATCCAGAAAATTCAGTTCATTATTATTTTCCACTTATAATGTAAATTTTATCTTTGGATGATACCTGTTTAAAATATCTAAAATGTTTCGTTTCACTTTCTGACACTACAATAATGTTATCATCTACATATCTGGCATAAAGTACGAGTGTAAAATTTAGTTTCTCAAAATTCAGTTTTCTAAATCATGTAATACAAATTCTGACATAATTGGGCTTCTTGAACTTCCCATGGGATATCCCTCGACCTTATGATAATTTTTTTGATTGAATGTAAAATATGTAGACTGCAATAATAATCGAATAGCTATTTTCATTTCGTTTTCTGGAATTACACTATGATTATGAATAGTTACCCAATGTGACATTATTCCTTTTGTACATGACTCATTGGGAAGACAAGTAAACAATGATAGTACATCTAATGAAATTAATTTCATGTAACTATCAAGAGTAGTATTTCTATATTGGTTTATGAAAGTTGAACTATTTATTACAGTATGATTGGGTTCATTTAATCCACTTCTACGTATATTCAAGATAAGTTTAGAAAATAAATTTATTGGGCTATCCTGGGAAGAATTATCCTATGTGGGTTTATAGGTTTGTGTATCTTTAGTAAACCATAAGCCAAAGAAATGTTCCCCGAGGTGCTATTTAAAATATTATATGTTTCTTTATCTACGTAATTATTTAAGTTGAATAGTATAAGTTAAGGATTGAAAGGAGTTGAATGGAGTTGTATTTGCTGTCGTAAGTTTCAATTCATATGAAATAATACTATCACCGACCACTAATAGCTAATTGTCTGTATTTATCTGAAGAATCCATTGCATGTATTACAGGAATTAATTTTCTTCTACAGGTATCTAGGACTCATTATTCAAGTACCTCCAAGGAGAGGCTGTACAAATTACTGTCGCTGACAGCTATGATTGAGATGCAGCACAAATTAAAATTATTGTCGCTGACAACTATGATGGAGATCCAACACAAGTTAAAATTACAATATGAACAACCTTCTCTCATTGTAAGGTATATGAACTACAATTTGTCAAAGATAAATGAAGCAGAAAATCAATTGGTAGAATCCATGTATTGGCTTACTTTAAAGAGGAACACACTACCTGCCATTGGTGAACTTCAATGGGAATATTATTTCAGAATAATTTCTCGCGTACAATACACTTGTTATAAACCTCCGTCAATTTTCCTTTCAATACACCAAAGCTCCTCTGGACCATTTCATGTGTAATCCAGTCATATCCTGGACTCCTATTTCTACGTAATCCATTTACCGAAATCTGCAGGTCTGCATCATCTAGTATACGGCGTCTCTCAGGAGCTTGTGATGGAGCGCTCCAGAACCGATAACGATTTTTATGCTCCACAGAAGCAATACCAACAAGTGTCATCCAAATCGATCGCATCACGTGGAGAATGCCACACCTATGTGTGAATCGTTCATGCATGCTCTATTTCACAAATTTTATCAAACAAGAAAAGAAAATAGTGATACAATTCAATCGATGGGAGCTGCATTAACAAACGACAAAAACACAAGGTCAATGAAGACGGTGCATAAAAATCGTTATCGGTTCTGGAGCGCTCCATCACAAGCTCCTGGGAGACGCCGTATACTAGATGATGCAGACCTGCAGATTTCGGTAAATGGATTACGTAGAAATAGGAGTCCAGGATATGACTGGATTACACATGAAATGGTCCTACTCTACAACATATTCGCTTTCAAACGAACAATCGTTATAATTTAAAGAAAAATGCGAGAGAATTCGATTCCTACAGTCTACTAGCCGCAATGCTCTACCTAAACGATGTGTGTACTCCCTACAACGACGTACGCATGGATTGGTCCAGGAGTGAACAGTCAGATCATAGGTTTCCTGAAACATACAACATCTATAAACAGTTTGAGAATGGTTATAACGATAGAGAATCCATCTCTGCTGTGACACCATGGAGGTATAACAAAATGTATTCCTTTATTGTGTTTGATTGTACACGAATTTTAAAAAAACATTCTCGGGTTCGATAGTGGATATTACAGTTGATTTCAAAACGAAGGATAATATTCCAGCAAAAACATCTACCTATTGTTCAATGATTTACCCACGAGTCTATAACTATATCCACGTATTAGGTATTGTTAACAAATCTATTTAAACAGAAACATGAGAAAAGCAGAGGTAGTGATGCATTGTTCTTCGTACTGTACACGTCATGGAAGAAAAATAAAATACTTTTGATAAAAATAGTTCTTCTTCTTCTTCTCGCGTAACGATTTTCACAGTATTCATCAAGACTCTCCTCACCTCAGAGGAGAAAAAACGTCATTAAAAAACAATACAAGGATGATGTAATACTGTGTACACTGTGTGCAAAAGAAGTAAAAAGAAGGAAGAAGACGACAAGAGAACGGTGTTACATGCTTGGTCATGTGAAACATACACAGAGGAGGAGACAACTTGCTGTTGCATCTAAACACCACTGTGCCAAGATTGCCTCAAAATGGTTTCTTCACGGCATTAAACACGCCACGCTTCATTGTAGTACACCAGAGAAAACACCAGCTTCTGCTGCATCATCACCATGAACGTTTTTGCTCATGACAACTACCCTGTTTTATCATATATGTATAACGTGATTTTACATGGTCTTTTTAAACACTATATTGAACAAAAAGATTTGATTTTTTAAACAATAAGCATTCTTATTATTTTATTCCGCCTCCATATAATACTATCCTGTGTTCACCTGCTCATGAGAAAACAAATTTATTATTTCATAAACCTAAGGGCAAAAACAAAAGAGAGAGAAAGTCGAGTATGATTAGATCATGTTTATTTATTTATTTTCTTCAAAGCATATAGACAGTATACAAAATAATAACTTATGATTCAAAAGAAAGTGCGAGTTTAAAATCTCCCATTATGTAGCGGTGAACTTCATTGCAATAAATGTATCCACGTGTGTGTGTCTTGAGTTGTGTCAAGTATCAAGAAGCAATAAGAAACAAAACATGAGAGTCAAAGACAAAAAATATCTCTTTAGGATTCGTTTTATTAATTTATTTTTTCATAGACTTACATGCGAAGCATGGAGAATTTACACGTAGGAGTGAATGAAAGAATACATGTTCCGTTCTTGTCGCCATGCTGTAACTATTTTTGTGTCACAGTGTTGCATGCAAGGATGCGTTGCTTCTGGAAGTTTGCCCACGAAGGAGACGCTGTTGTGTTGATGTCACTAGTTTTATGTTGAAACATCTTGTTTATTTCCTCAATCGATGGTTTGTACCGTGACATCACACCATGTTTTCTAGAATAATAATGAAATGGTAAATGGCATTGAGGTAAAGCAATATATCCTCGTGTAGTTTCGTTAGAAAGTAAAACAACAGAATGGCTTAATGAAGCTGTCTTGACCATTCTGATTTGAGCGTGGACATAGAAGAAGAAGAATGTTACAAACGAATAGCCACTCGCTGCTACATAGGAGAGGATATGGGGGACTTGTATGTTTCAACAAACATCAAAGATTAAAGAAAGACGGATTCTTGTAAGCACGCATCAGATTCACAAAAGCACATTTATTACATTTAAACAAATACAAATATACATCAATTTTCCTTATAACTACATAAACAGAATTACGTAAATGATCCCCTCGCTACAAGATTGATATTAGTTGTTGTGAGCAACTAATTCTCTGGAAATATCAAATTTTACAGAGTTACATAAATAAATTATTACCTTGAAACACAAACGAGTTTTCATGTGTAAAAATATATACCCACTGAATCCCTTCCCAAAATATTAAGCAGAACTACAGTGATGGATTATTTACAAAGGTGAAGCATGGCCTAGGCCGGCCTATGCAAAAAAAAACCCAATTGAGTTCAAGTTTTTGAGCTTTTGCCCCCTGAAACAAACTCTAAATATGCATAATATTACCAGCAAATTATCTAACATTTGAGAAAAATGGTTAAGAACCATATACTTATAATGCAGGATTTATAATAGCAAAAAATTGAGAACTAGCTCAAATTTCAATGATACATTCATATACATGAGTAATAATACTTAACATCTTTATCGTTGCGAAATTAGATAGAGCTGACTTCAATACTCTTGAGTTATCAGCAGTTGCGTGCGTTCCTTCCTTGTGATCAGTCATGGTTACAGGTATCCATGGTCTTACGTGAAGGTTGCTGTCTTCATGTGGCAGCTGTAACTGGTTTCTGGAGAGCAGACGTCGTTAGACGTGTTGATAATTGTAGGTGGACTGAAACTTAGAGAGCGATGTGAATAAATACGTTCAGTATCTCGGTGATTGTTTCGGGTCACGTTGCCATGAATAGAGTTATGCAGCATTGGAGTAACTTAGTAAGTTACTTTCCAAAAAATGTATGAAGTGTTGATAAGTCAAGTAGCATAGTGTCACTCTGGTTCAGCATCTCGGCGATTTCGAAGACCAGATGGACGATAAGAGTGACAGCATGTCACTTCTGTCGAAGACTGAAACTTCTAGAGTATTGCTTGGTATAGTGACGGCATGTCACTTGTGATGAAGACTGAAGCTGTAGCGAGACGACGACGGCATGTCACTGGAATTGTATGTAGCAGTGTAACGTCGTGTCCCTCGCAGTGAAGACTGAGCTTGAGCATCTGAGTTCGACTAGTCTGTGCATGCGTCAGCATCTGAACTGAGCTCGGTGAAGTGACCGCATGTCACGTATGTTGAAGACTAAGCTTGCTGTATGTTGAACGTTGCTCTATATATAGTGAAAGCACAGAGTGTCTATCTTGAGCACGTTCACAAAGGATGTTCCACGGAACATCAATCTTTCTCACGGAACTTAGAACTCGCACGGAACTTCTAACTTCCTAAGAGTGTTTATATATGCAAGGAATGTTTATGTATTCATGGATAAATTATGTACTCAAAGAGTACTAGTAACTTGAATGTTCATAATGCAAGTACATACAAGTACGAGCTTTTAGTTCGTAAGACGTAGATAAATGCTTTACGAGCGTTTCGTTTGTAACAAAGAAGAATCACCTTTTTTTCTATTGTTGTTCTGGATTTTACATGGATCTGAGGTATATCTTCTTCATCTCTTGATGTCTCATCGCCTCGGCATATGTAGAGATTTTTTGTTCACCATTTTGTCTTTCGGCTTGTTCATCATCGCTGGAATCAACATTCCACTTTGCAGCTTGGGTGTATCTCCCTACAAAAAAGATTATATGAACAATAAACATATATTAATTTTATAAACTACAAATATTGCTATCATGAGTGAGAAAAAGATGTAAAAAATGTTTCCTCACCTTATGTGATCGTTTCCTGAAAAAAAAACATGGTCACCGGTCCACGTCAAACAAAAGTACACGTTTCTTCGTGAGAAAACACACCTCTTATAGTCCACTGGTCTCTCTTTCTCTCTTCCTAAACATCTCTTCATGAAAAATAATGGTCTTGGCACAGCACCAATCCTTATTCGAGTGCCTTAACAAAACCGCTCCATGACGAAGAGGAGGAGAGGGGCAGCTCAAGTCAAAAACCAGGAAAAAACTATTGCGCTCCCTGAACATGTGGTTTCATTCTCTTTCTGTCTCTATTCTCCTCCGCGCGAGTCGACGCGGAATGTCTTTTCTCTTGTTTAAGTGACAGTATTTTTTATCCTCCCCGCGTTTGACATGATAGATTGATTTGGCAAGAGAATTTGTTACCTGTTCCGAAAGTGTGTTTGTGGGAAGTGATTGACAGGAGATTCCTAAACGATGCGGGTAAGAGAAGAAAAATGTATCGTGATTTGACAAAACGTATTGGCACACGTGTAGCTCTTCGAGAAGGGTCAGGGGATAAAAACTCTACGCAGGTGTTCCAGACTGTTCTCGAAGTTTCTCCCGCGTTTCAGAAAGAATGGTGTAAAATGAAGAGAGAACCAGCATGAAAAACCATGGTGCATTGGAGTATTGACAAAGCTGCATTGCAGATAATCCAACTGGCTGATTTTTTTGTGAGAAGCAACTATGCCTGGCGATCAATACACGTCAGGTTTTTTATTATTTTATTTTAATTTTATAATTATCATTATTATTCTATGAATAATTTTCTTCTTTTATTTAGAAGAAACATTTGACATGCTTGAGAGTTATCCGGAGCTGATGCAGATAGAGGAGAATGTGAGTATTGTAATGAATAATTAATTCATTACAATTATTCTGAAAATTATTAAAAGAATAGTATAATAAATAAATTTCGCACCCGAGTAGGTAGGGTTTCGAAGGGACGCAGGACAAAAGGGAGAGTGGAGTGGGAAGACTAGTTCGTTTGGGGAGCAGACAAGGGGGTTTCTTTTGAATAAAGTCATGAAAATATCAGTCGAGTGTCTGGACATCCTGCGCAGCTAGTTCGTGGGGGCCGAATGCTAGGGAAAGAAAATTGATTAGATGTGAGAGGCGATTGACTAGATACGTTGTTGACATGTACTTTGAAAAGGCAAATGGAAAGTTACGATAAAAATCCGGGAGATAGAGCCGAGAACCGGTTATTTTGGAGAAAGAGCCGAGAAACACGTGTAAGGTCATGCAAAAAAACAGAGAAAAAAGAAGATTCGTTGTAGGGCGCTCTCGCCGGACGAAGGAGTCCATTAGTAAGGATGTTGATTGAAGAAAGGCAGCATTAACGAGGGACCAGAAAACATTTGCGTAAAAGACGATCTGGGGTTTAGGATGGAAAGAAGGGTCAATGACGGGGGACAGAGGCATTGAAATAAAGTGTCACTGGCAAGAACAAAGAGGGACGAGGGTAACTTTCTAGTATTAAATATCACCTTGCGAAAAAATGAGGGTCACGAGACTGCGTAGTGTCATAGAATGGGACCTGATAGGAAAAACATTAAGATTTCGGAGACAACGAAGTATTGTGATAATCAAACCTTGTTATTCGTCGAAAACGAATAGATTTTTTTTTGTGGGGCTTTAGGGCTCGTCAACATCAAAGGTCATTAGAGCCCTAAAACGAATAGACGTCATTCAAAATAACCAACCAAAAATACACACGACCGTTTCATAAATATAAAAGCAGGGAAGTGTTAATATATTTAATTCCTTGAATAAAGGTTTACAAGAGTTTCGAGGGTGAGATTTACTAATTATCCGAACTATCATCTTCTGAATTCTTAAAGTTTGAATGCTCTGTCCGGAATTGCCCCAGAAGGTAATGTCGTAACGTAAATGAGAGTAAATGTTTGCAAAATATACGCAACGGGAAATACGTGGACTAACTACGTTAACTAAGATTCGGAATGCGTAACTCAATTTGTTTAATTGGGAATTAAGATTGTCAACGTGACAATTCCATTTGAGGTTGTCTTGAATATGGAGACCTAAGAATTTTGTATTCGTAACAGTTTTTAATTGTGTTCCGTTTAAAGAAAGAGAAACCTGGGGTAAAGATTTTGTGATACTATTGTGAAATGACATAGACACTGTTTTGTCAGTGTTTACAATGAGACGATTTGCATGGAACCAAGTCGAAAGGTTAGACAAAACTTTTTGAGCATTGGCGTGTTTACATAGTAAATTAGTGTCATCAGCAAAAAGAACCATTTTGCAATCTGATGTGGATGATGACATGTCGTTCACATACAATAAAAAGAGTATAGGGCCGAGAATTGATCCTTGGGGTACTCCGCAAGTAAGTGGCTTTGTTTCTGAAAGACAACGCTCAAGTATTTTATTTTTAGTATAGGATATTTCTACTTGTTGATATCTATCTTTTAAATAAGAAGTTAGCCATTGATGTGGAAGTCCACGAATGCCTAAAGAATGCAATTTGGTAAGGAGAATTCCGTGATCGATGACATCGAATGCTTTGGATAAGTCAAGAAAAACACCCTGAGGATTTTCTCCACTGTCTAGAGATGTGGTAACATCGTTTAAGAAGGAAAATATGGCGCTTGTAGTGGAAAAGGATTTCCTAAAACCGTGTTGATCGTCAGAGAGAATGTTATATTTTGATAAAAAATCTAGAAGACGCTTATAGAACAATTTTTCTAGGATTTTTGAGAAAGTGGGTAGTAGAGATATTGGTCGGTAATTTCCAATATTAAGTTTGTTTCCTTTCTTGTGTAAAGGTTTCACTTTTGCTCTTTTAAATATTTTAGGAAACACCCCTTCCAGTAAAGAACTATTAAAAATGTTTATGAGTGGATTTAATATAGCATGGGACGAAAATTTAACAATGAACTCAGGTATATTATCTACGCCTGTTGAAAATTTGTTTTTTAATGAGCTGATGATTCTCATGACTGCACTGGCGTTAGTTTCGGAAGTGAACATTGAATTGGGTACGTGCGTGGATATAATTGGAGGACATTGATTTGGATATATTGAGTTCGTTATTTTACCAACTTCTGATAAGTGAGAATTAAATAAATTTGCGATTTCCGGAGGTTTTGATACGATTTTGCCTTCGTTTAGTAAAGAAACATTTTCTTCGCGGTTTTCAGAAGTTGACGTGTAATTTTTAACAATATTCCATATGGCTTTCATCCGGTTGTTCGATTTTAGTACGTTTTAGTTTTGTACGAGACGATCTAGAACACTTGCTGCATTTGCAAATGCAGTTGGTAAAAATGAATTCTAATGAAATCACCAAATGTAATAATTTCAGCGAAAAACTTTAAAACCTCATCTTACAGCAATAACTGCAGTAATATCGTCTAACTTATCTTAACCAAAATAATGCTATTAAGAGGGCTGCGAATGATGATTTTTCCTCCTCAAGTTCTAAATCTAAGTACATTTCATTAAAGAAGTTATTTTTTTTCTCAGGAATCTTGTGTTTTGTAACTTCTTTACTCCTACTCTATGTACGGTCCAAGAAACATATAAGGGCTCACAAAAATATTCTAAGACCCGCGCTCTTAGCAGTTTGGATATGTTAGGTTTGCAATATCACTCTCCTGCGACGCGGTCAAATGCTCCTCACCTTCGTTCGACCAATCGTAGGCAAACTTGAAACTGCTTCCATATTTGACTACCAATAGAAGACTAGTACTGGCGAACATACCCCTATTAAATCGTAACCAGTGTAAATGTTTTATTACGCCGCTATTAAAAAAATATTTCGTGATTTTTTATTATACAGGTCTTGAACTTCCATTACAAAATAATATTCTTTATGTTCTTAACTTCAATAAACTTTATTATTCTCTGTATTAAAATGACATCTCAAGTTGTTGTCTCACAACGCCGTCCTATGGAATAAAAACAAATTAAACTACTTCGTAAATAGATTTACTTCTTACTGTAAAGAAACATTGTTTTTATCATAGAATTTGGATATCATCGCAAGTTATCGTATGGATTTTTTAAAATTCGAATCAGGAATTATGTATAAATATTCCTATAATTTCTGAACTTTATACAGTGGCGTAAAGAGCTCAAAGCTCATTGGCATGAAGTGAAGTGTATTGTCTATCGTAATTTAACATAATTTGCAATTCTTTTATACTATTCTTATATATCAATCGGAATTCAAGAATTATAGAAAACAGTTGTACAAAATATGATTGAATAACACTAAAGGATCATTCTAGCGATATTAATAAAGAATAAATAAATTACCTCTACTAGTAATATATTGATCCCAGATATAACCCTTTGGCTGTAATAGTGCAACATAAAGCAACAGGCTCAGTGAGTAATATTACAAAAAAACGTTTTTTAGAAATCAATAAATATAACAAAAAATCATGTTTATTAAGATATTCAAATGAAATTGAATTTTATTCACACAGATTGACTAAGTTAATCACACAATAAAACATCGCATTTCATACATGGGAAATTTAAGTAATTTACCAAAACAAGAAAAATATTCCAGAATAAATTATAGAATAAAAATTAATACTGCATTTAATTGAGTATCTCTCATTCTCTCATATATCAATTTCAACATTTTCTCTGATTTCCTTCTTTCCTTCACCTTTTATCATTTCCTTCCTTTCTTCTTTCCTTCACCTTTTATAATATCTTTCCTTTCCCTTTTATAATGTCTTTCCTTCCTTCTTTCCTTTCCTTTCTTCCTTCTTTTCTTCCGTCCTTTCTTCCTTCCTTCCTTCCTTCCTTTCTTCCCTCCTTCCTTCCTTTCTTCTTTCCTTTCTTCCCTCCTTCCTTCCTTTCTTCTTTCCTTTCTTCTTTTCTTTCTTCTTTCCTTTCTTCTTTTCTTTCTTCTTTTCTTCCTTCTTTCCTTCCTTCTTTCTTTCTTTCTCACCTCTTTTCTATTTCCTTTATTTCGTTCTTTCTTTCTTGTTTTCCTTCCTGAACACTTATGTAATTTCAAGGAACATAATTATAATTCATTCACTTTAATTTCAAAAGAGTACCACTTTTATTCTTCACAAATACAGAATTCATTTGATACACATATAATAATAATAATAATAATAAAAGCAGTCGTATTGCAAACGTGCATATAGTTAGAATTTTTTATCGTTATAAACTATAAGTACATACTATTGGTCTAAGTTTAGTGGAATAGTGTAACAGCTGTTGCAGGGATGAAATGGGTAATAAGGGATCAGGTTGAATTGCCTTTCCTGAAGTAAAGCGTGGCCAAAAATAAAATGGTAGGTGAATAATATCCAGCGACAGGGCTGAGTATTAGAGAAATGTCGAAATAATAATAATAATAATAATTCATTCTTCATTAAAAATGTTGGCACCAATATTCAGTATTAATTGTTGATTTTAATAGCAGGGGTCGAACATGGGTATTTAGATGCATTCTTTACGAGTATATTACTTTTTACGAACCAACATGGATATTTATATTTGTTAAGACAAACGTATTGATTACACACTAAACACAACATTTACAGTAAATTAAATTAGTAGCGACGCAGTTGACAAGATACATAGAAATTTAAATATAAAGTTATTGTAACTAGTTGGTCTCAGCATTCCAGATTGAGGGTCATATTTTAAGAACTTGTTTTAAATCTAGAAATCTCCTCTAATTAACAGAATATTTTACCATCAATACAATAGAGAATTTCGTATTTTCAGAAGGTGTTGAACAAAAATATGAAATTATACGAATGAGGTGTTTCATTGGAATATTTATGTGACTTATTAATCATGTTACGTCGAATGAAAATGGTAGACGGGACTGGGATTCGGGACCGGGATTCGAACCCGGGACCTTGAGCTCTACGCGCTCATGCGCTTACCGACTGCGCCATCCCGTTCGCTTCTCGGGTCCGTCTATCATTCTCATTCAACTTGTGAAACCCAAAGACCTCTGAGGTGGTCTCGTAGAGACTAGATTCCTCATCTGAGGCGACTCCNGATGAGGAATCTAGTCTCTACGAGACCACCTCAGAGGTCTATGGGTTTCACAAGTTGAATGAGAATGATAGACGGACCCGAGAAGCGAACGAGATGGCGCAGTCGGTAAGCGCATGAGCGCGTAGAGCTCAAGGTCCCGGGTTCGAATCCCCGTCCCGTCTACCATTTTCATTCGACGTAACATGATTAATCTGTTACCTGGCGGTGAGGTTCACCGCAATCTAAGAGATTTCTATGTTTGTGANGTGACTTATGCGGGGTAATTAAATGGCGTTCTACGTTTTGCTGCCTCTTAAAATAGAAATTTAGATCGCAGAAGAGTTCATCCCGAACTGACCACGGAGACGTGAATGACACGTCACACTTGTTTAACAAATAGAACGTAGAATTAAAGTAGATGTTATATTTGTTGGTCTAATAGTTCAGTAGAAACAACGAAGAGATTCATAATAAAACTCGCGAAGATAAATATTGTATTTTATCATTATTAGTGGAATATTTTTTAGCTTTTAGTCATACACATTTCAAAGTATTTACAGCAAGTAATACTTATAAAGAAGAAAAGGTTTATTTCTCTTTGAAATTCAATCAGTTCGCAATTATGTGATCTCAATACGACATGCCATGGAATGGAATATGTTGGAAATTATAGTATTGTGTAACTGAATGATGAATAATGCAGAAAAATCGCTATTATTCCACGATACATTGTGGGTAACATTGTAAAAATTCAATCACATAAATTTGCTAGTCGAGCCGTACGTTTACGAAATATTTAGGTTTAAGCTTATAACTTGAGAATTCTATTTAGTCAAGTCAAACTGTCACCTTGTAGGCCCCAAAGGTGCCCATGGCATAAAGAAATAAAAGCATATTCGCATCGATTAAGATGTGTTGTTTGTTGTAGATTCAAGTGTTTTTCGAAGATTTTATATTATTTGCACTTATTGCTTCATAGCAAGGTATGTAACAAAAATATTATGAACAAACGAGTTTGAAAAAAAACGAATTTCAAAATACTCTCACAAATTGGCAAGCACTGATCTATCCATAAGAGGTATTAATTCAAACACAATATTTAGACGCATTTAACTTATAAAACCCTATTCTGAAACTCAATAATATTACTAAATGTATAACTGAGCAAACTCAATTAAAAAACCGCATTTCCTTTATTTAAATTTCAGAATTTTTTGCTAGATTTATGCTGGTCACCAAAGATGAAACTTTCGTCATTTAATTCAATAAGATTTCTTATTATATAACTTGAAATAACTCAACTTTAGAATGCATCGATCGATAAGACAAACATAATTATGGAGAGGGATCGCAATGACAAATTTACTATCAGTCATTTGTTATATTTGTTTAGAAATATATATTCAACACTTTCAATATTAGATCCCACTCTAAACCATATACCTTATTGATTTTCGGTCAGTGTTAAAATACACTTTTTAAATTATAATTAGTTTGATATTAGTAAACGATAGGGTTGGTTGTCCTTGTAGGTTTCATTCAAAGGCACACTTGGCGACTAATACATGTCATTATTGCAAAATCAGCAATATCAAATTTAAATGTATCTAAAGAAGGAATTGGAAGATTCACATTACAATGTGTGAATAAAGTACAGTTACGCGAGACTATTGTATAAAACAAACTTAATACTTGAGGAAGCTAGATTGTATTAAAATAATAAAGAACTTAAAAAACGGTACCAATTTCGATTTTCTTGGCATTGTATGTTTCGATTTTTTCAACAATTTAAACAAAAATGAAAGTAATGCGAAGACGTTCGTTAATATCAGATGATACGGAAATGAACTGCGAATGCTTGTTATCTGCTTAGATGCCAACAAAGTTGGTGCGATGACGCGTTATGCGACGTTGCCAAATAACACATTTATATTTTCTGAGCATCGTGAGAGTTTTCGTGAAGATATCGTTTTTATCACCTCATACAGACATTGTCAGCTACTTTATAATTGAATTCGCTTTCAAAACTCTTTTCTCGTATATCACCTGGGATTGAACCAGTGACTTATAGATCGTATCATTCGTGGTAGGGCTTCGTTCTCCTGAGCCACGTCTCCCATGCACTTGAGAGGGCCAATACACTTCAAATTATTTCATTTTACACCCATAAATTATTATATTCATTATATAAAACTATTCTTTGAAAACAAAATTTCGTCAATTCGTAGAAAAATATAAAAAAATCTGCATTTTTTCTTTATATAGTGTGAGATTTTATTAATTTCGCAGTTAAACAGCAGAAATCAGCCTTGTTGGGTATTTCAAATACGGAAAACGAGCGATGGAGCAGGGGAGAAAAGCCTCCTCACTCCACAGAATTTAAAAGTCCACCGTTGAGCGCGGGCGTGAGAAGCTAACGCGCGATTCACCAACAAAGAAAACACCCACATCTGGTAAAAGGCGCAGCGACCCACGCCACGACAAGCTAGGACTTGTTCGAGAAAGTTTTTACTACTCTATAGAAATCGCAGGCAGATGGGGGGGGGTAGGCGATCCATTCCGGTCGTATAATTAAGGGACACGCAGGCGAACTGAACATAATGCGACTTGTATAAGAAAAAACGTTACGAAACAGCGGTTGAAGACGGTTCAAAAATACACCCGAGGATTGGCGGATCGTGAAACGAAAAACACTCAAAATCCCCAATCGGAACTGAAGCACGGCAGGGGGAGTAGTGATGTTATTGGAAATATCGGTCGAGTGGAATTCAAAATTTGAGGACATTGGAAGTGGAATAAGAAGTGCAGGAAGGGATGAAACCATTTAAGGAATGGCAAATGAGATTCAGCACATTACATGAAATGTTTTCGCGGACATTTTCATTACTACTCTGAGACGAGTATTTCGAGGCTTTTGCCCCATTATTATTTCGATTATTTTCGAAGATTTTTCGCAGACCAGTATTTCGAGATTTTCGCGCAGTACACCAGTATTTCACTGTTTTGAAGATGCTGCACGCGGCTCACTACTTGTCGATTTTTTCGGGAGTATCGAACAAGTCTGGTAGATTGTTCGTGAGCAGAGCCACGACTCAGTTATTTTAAAGTTAACTGATTAGTTCACAATCTCACATGAGATTCCTGCGTTCGTTATTGTCCGGATCGAAGCCTTTAGTTTGGGCTAACATTTTTCGTCAGGCTCTTCCGAGAAACCGAGGTCAGGCCGACGCTACGCCTGAGGGCGCCCGAGCCGTGTAGCTGAGGGAAAGGAGTCACCACCTGTCGAGTTGTCGCTGGTAACGCCACCACAAAGGAGCCGCCCCGCGATCGGAGCTTGGCTGGGGTTGCGAGGTCAATGCACCCTCTTCTCACCACTGTCGGATTTGATTGATCATCTAATGAGGTATTTGCACGACGGTTGGTGGCGTCCAACCCACGTCGTAATGCGCTTAAGACTAGTGTGGAACTTGTGAAAAGAGGCCTAGAACTGTGGACTTAATTATTGCGAAGAGGGGCCAATAATCACAAGAGAACTCCGCCTAATTATCTCTTTTATTTGTCATAAATGTATCATCCTTTTTAAGAAGAGAGAGTTCATGTAAATTCAGTGTTCTTTTTATTTTGTTGAAGGAGAAATTTTTAATGTTAATGTTAGAATTTAAATCTGTTTAAAATTCCTGATTGTTGTGTTGAAACCGAATTCGGCGGTAATGTTAGAGTGTTCATGTTAACGTTGGAAGGGAGTGACATGTGATTTTTGGGGGATGGCATGAGGGTTTTATTATTATTGTACATGATTATGTTATTAAAGTTAATAATTTTTTTTCACAAAGCATTTTTCTCTGTGTGGAACCCTAGTATGATTCTTTCCCTTAGGTAAAATAATTTGCGAACCCAATTACTAGTGGAACCTTGAGATAGAGCTAGTCGACTCGGTAGGCGTTCTTCACAGAATTGAAGGTCGTCTTGATGGGCATCAATATCTCCATATCTTGCGAGATATTATGATCCCTTCGGTGCGACAATTGTATCCTGCTGTACAACTATTTTTTCAGCATGATATTTCATCTGTCCACACGTCTCGTTTGGTGCAGGAATGGATTGCAGAGAAGGAGGATGTGGAAATTCTCCACTGGCCCCCGCATACCCCTGACCTCAACCCAATCGTGTGGGCGGAGACGAAGCGTGTCATGGACGAAAATTGGTCTGATCCACCTCCCACAACCACTGATGCGCTCTGGGATGTTGTATGTGAAGCGTGCGAGGAAATTGCCAACAGCACGACTTATGCGTCAACCTTAGTTAACTCAATCCCTAGACTGTTGCAAGACGTGATAGACTATGACGGGTATTGGACTCGTTATTCAGTGAACAAAACAGCCCTTTTAAGGGTTCAAAAAATACACACAAAGATATCCACAACTTAGCGAGCATAGAATACTTTGCGTAGAAGATGTTTAGTCTTCTAAGTTAAAGTTTGAAAGTAAGAAATAAAAAATAAATATAAAAGTGGATTTGAACCAGGTAAATTCACTTCACACTTTCCATCTAGCGAGCACGTTAGCAATGTGCCAAACAACCTGTTTGCATCGGCAAAAATATGCATAGAAAATGATGAGTTAATATTTAGAATAAAACTTGGAATTTCCATATTGCATAGAATATTTAAACTGATGTAAAAAGTATTCCAGACTATAAAAAAAAAATTTTTGTTCGGGCTCATCCCATACGAGTCCTTCGATCCAAAGTTTTTGTATGAATGTTTTAGCAGTCAAGACGACAGGTGACAACAATCCCAGTGGATCGAACAGTGAACATACCTTACTAGCGACTAATCTTTTTGTCCAATTTTCTATTAATTCATTTTTAACATTGTATTTGAATTGATCAAATTTCCTGTCCCTGATTAACCCGAGAATTTTAAAGTCTTCGTCTGTTGTAAATTGTGTATTTGTTTCTTCAGATCTCTCAAGTTTAGGAATTCAATTAGTAGCCTGTGAATTATTTGTTGCCCACTTTCTAATGGGGAATCCACCCAAAGACAGTAATTTAGTAATTTCCTTTCTAATGTGAATTGCTTCTTGTGTTCTTTATGCACCGGTTACTAGATCATCTACGTAGAATCCATTTAAAACTGCTTGTGAGGCTTCCGGGTAGGGACTGCCCTCGTCCTCCACGAGTTGTAATAAGGTTCTACACGAGAAGAATGCACTGCATGCTAATCCGTACGTAACTGTATTGAGTGTATATGTGTTTACAATGGAATCAGGAGAGTTCCTCCATATGATTCTTCACGAATTCCTTTGGTCTAGAGTGACCCAAATTTATCTATAAAACTTTTCAATATCGACAGTAAGTGCTACGGGAAAAGTTCTAAATCTCAAAATAACATCATATAAATCATTTTGCACACAAGGGTCTACCTGTAATTTTTGATTTAATGATTCTTGATTATCACTACTGAAGCTTCCGTCGAATACGACTCTAAGATGCGACGTAGTACTAGATTCTTAAATCACGTAGTGATGGGGAATATAATTAGTGTCTCCTCCATCACGAGAAATATTATGTTTAAGTTGAGTCATGTGGCCCATGTCTATGTATGAATTCATGAACTCAATGTATTCCTGTTTGAAGTCAGGTTTAATTTTTAATTTGGATTCAACTGAATAAAATCTCTTTAGAGCTATATTTCTTGTTTTTGGGAAATTGGATTCTGTTTTAAATGACATCCTAACGATATATTTGCCGTTAGGAGTTCGCCTTGTAGTACCTTTATAAAGTTGTTCCGCGAACTGTTCTGAGTCTGTCAGTTGCATGGATTTATTCAGTTTAATGTTTTCTAATTCCCAAAGCTTTTGAATAGAAGTGTTGAGGTCATGATCCTCACAAGATAAATGTGACACACGCGCTGTCCCGTAAGAGGGTATTGATGTGATCACAATGTATCCTAACTTAGTTTGCTGTAATTTAACGCTTGATTTTGATTTAGTTTTAATATTAATGGTTTTTTACATTAAGATGTCCCAAAACGGTTGCGATCCTAATAATATGTCGATACTACCCGATATTAAATTTAGTGTCAGCTAGCGGACAATTTTTAGGTTGTTCGTTAGGATTGATGTTTATTGGGAGCGAAGGTATTTTACTTGCTATCTCTTGAACTATTAAACACGGAATTTTGTATGAATTTTTACCACTGATAGAATCTATTATATTAATTGTTGTAGAGGTTCCTCGTGATCAATCGTATCGTCCCTTTCATGATAGTAGGTGATAAAATCAAATTACGAAAAATAGAACAAATCTGTTCAAAATGAGTTCAAGCTCATGTTCAAATGTAATTCTGACTTCTGATTCGTTCTTTGCGCATGAAATTCATGCGAAAACGACTCCAAGATCTCCCCTGTAGCTTGAAAAGTATTATGAGGTAAATTTTCAAAAACCACCCCTAAGGGGTGATGAAATAAAAAAATTCGCGGGTCAAATCACTTGAATTCTTCCAAACACCAAATGTACCAAAGAAAAACTTGTATCACATTATGCCCTATATTGTCAGTTGCCGCACGCACTATGACTGCGTACGTGGAGACTAGACTGCCATGACGGATGATACATCTTCTTGCATACACTCCTCACCCTGACGTTAGCATCTCTCATGAATACGTAAAAATTGGTATCAATATATCATATTTACAAAAGCATGTGCAATAACTTTTACACGAAGATTTTTTTCCGTATAATTTCATATATAAAATATATTTTACAAAAATCAAAAAAACAATGTGAAAAATCGATTTTATAATTTTCTATAATTGATGGAAAATTATTCGTTTTACCGCAAATTTGAAGATAAATAATATTGTAGTCTGTGTAATAGTAAATAGATCAAAAATATTTGAGCTCATTTTGATCATTAGTAACAGACATTAAGATTCCCGTAAATATTCACATTTTGTAACTTTGAGGGGGACTGTGGGGTTAAGTTCCAGGGGAATTCTCAGAGACATCTGTGAAAATAATCCTTGGAATGTGGTCTATCAATGGAGAAAAATTCAACTTTAACCAATTTTTTCCCAAAATCGATATTTTTGAACGTTATTGACTGGGCTACACCGATGAACATGCATATTCGAAACTCATAAAAAACATACGAAGGTGTTGGTAATGGAGCTGTATTATCGACGACATGTCGATGTTTTAAATGCTTATTGAATGTTACCTATATCAATTTCCTGGAGAAACTTTAAATTGCATCAAAAGACTAAAAATTTTCACAGGTCATGTGTGAACATTGACAATATTTTTTCATTATAATAGATTCTGGTCTATTGAGTCATTTGAGTTGTGTAATTGCCTAGAATACACAGTTGTGCGTGTGATTGAGACTTCACGATGATTTGTTTTTATTGATTATTAAATGCTCATTTGGAGGAAATTTTACGAGCACACATCATACATCAGTTGCTAACTAACTCACAACAATGGAATCTATCAAATTCCTTAACTAATTCAAAGCTGATCTTCAGAAGGCGTACAATGACGTGGTACACTATATTGACACACGGATCTGTGCGCTGGAAGAGGTCAATAAGAACACGATCGGCGGTTAGACTACAGTCAGGAATTTTCGCCGTCCTTCCAACTGCTATCACCCGGTTAGACCAACGACACATGCACCACCCCAACTCTTCACTCAGAATAGGTTTAGTGTGTTAGATGGCATGTCCCTGTTTCCTCCCTTACCTACTCGTTTCATCCCCTCCCGTCCAGTACCCGAATCTGTTCACAAACCACGCACTGGTAAGCACAGCCGCCCAAAACCACGTAAAGTAGTGCTACTCAGAGATGAAGCCAACACTTCCACGCAGAAAACAAACGTGCTCATATTAGCTGATTTGCATAGTCGTCAGATGTCCTCCGTTTTGCGTGGATTGCTTCCTAGCCAGCTCTCGGTCTCCGGTTTCTTTAAGCGAAACGTTCCCTTGGCTGAAGTTATTCGAAAACTGGACACCTACACTAAAAGAAGTCACAAAGCGGGACACAGTAATCATCATAGGTGGTCAGAACGATATTAACTTGGGTGGTCATTTCAACGCATCTGAACAACTACAAAAACTAAAAATGGCCTCTCAACAAACAAACATAATACTCTCTAGTCTGCCTCCAGGCTTCAACATTCCACAAATAAACCACGAAATTAACCTTGCAAACATCTCCCTAAAACATAACCTTGCAAACACAAATATCACATTTTTTTAAAATTGCAACTACATCTGACCGCTAAGAATTTTACCCTGCATGGTCTACATCTGACACCGTCTGGGAAACATCACTTCGTAGCTTAACATCTGACCTCACATCACCAACCTGCCCCTTTACCCACTCCTAAACCTCCTCTTTCTCCTACCTCATCTCCTTCTCCTACCTCATCTCCTTCTCCTCCCTCTGCTCCTACCTCATCACCATCTCCTCCACCTATCTCCACAACCATTTCTTCTCCTGTCCTCGTTCTTTCACCTATTGCTTCATCTCCCACGTCTTCATCTATTCTTCCATCCACATCTCCTGCCGCCCCATCCACAGTTACAACTTGCGCCCAAGCTACGACAACTTCTGCGTAGATAGTATGTTTGAATTTTCTGCAGTTAATCTGATCGACACCGGAATTGTTTTTTTTTGTGTATTTATAGACCACCTCAATCAGATCTTGACATATTATTTCGGAATTTCCAAATTGTTTTAAAACATATTTCACATAAATCTGCTAAATCTATCGTTATATGTGGTGATTTAAACATCGATTCCCTGAGTACATCCTACTATGCACATTCACCAATTAATCGATTCAAGAATCTTATCGATTCTCTCAACCTTATTACTACGATAAACGACCCCACTCGAATCTCCGGTTCACCTCAAACATTGCTAGATCAAATTATCGTAAACAATGGAATCTCGTATCTCCCTGAAGTGTTTATCTCAGGATAAAGCGATCACCTTGCTCAAGTATTGTGATGGGGTGGTTATTACAAGTTTATTAGCAAAGACCCTGGGTTTCAATAAAGCTGGTCTTGAACGTTGGGCGCCAAATTACCCCCAAAAATTAGGGTAATTAATTTTTAAAAATTTCAAAGGAAGTTAGGACATTTAAAATAAATAAAAACATGAGATCTCAGGGTATTCAAATTTTAATTAAGGATTCGAGTTATTTCGAGGATTCGAGATTCGAGGATATGAGATGCTTCTTACATAAGGAACCCTGCGTGTTTTATCAATTTACAAATAAAAGCACTAAATTGTTTATTCACTGATATTACAAAGCACTTAAAAATATCATGTATTCTTCTTCGCTGAAGCGCACATACACTCCCCCAAAATAACACAACACAGCAATATTGGCGATCAATGATACCATACTTGATCTCGCCACTGGTTAAAAATGCTGAAGGCACATTATGGTTACATTTACACAAAATTAAGTGATTGATCATTTATCATTTAGATTAGACCCTTTTGAACAAAGTTAATGTTTGTTTAACGTCTTTAACTGGGCCAAGGTAATCTCATATTCGATGCACACGCCTTTCTTCTTCGCTGTGCGGGTTAAGTGACTGGATGCATTCCAGCATTTAGGTTACCTTTTTCGAAGATTAGCCGATGGTGTCGAACAGTTCAATGGCTATTTGCGCCCCCCCCCTACAGCCGATCGCCTCGCGTTGCCTCAGTTCATTCAGCTCTTCCATTCATCTCGTGACGGTCAGCCCCTCTGCCTCGGAGCATCAATTGTCCGCATCTCAGGAACTCGACCCCCTCAGTTCTGATAAGTTGTTTCCAGGAACGCGCCTCCTCCGATCAGCTTGGACCCATGGTTTCTTATTTCTCGTTCGGAATATTTGAAGTGTTGAACGATCATTTACAAATCAGAAATGATGCTCCATAAACAAATTTTCTGATGTTCCAAATTAACAATCGAATGTTTCTATATCTTGGATGAAACTCCGCGCATTACATGACGGTAAATATCTGAATCACTAGCAGCATCGTACGAAATTGAGCGTGTAGTAAGTCGTGGGCAGCGAATAATCGCATCTCTAAGTTACTCGCGAATCTCCTCTGACTCATAAAAATTCTCATCAATTCTCATAAAAATCAACTCTCATCTGAACACTCTGAACAATCTGAAAAATCTCATCTGAATCTGAACTGCGTCTCAGAAGCGTCTCATCTGCGTCTTATCTTTATCAATTCGTTCCCCCTCCAAAATCATATTTCCGCCTCCCTCGCCCCTGGATTTTGAAGACAAGATCTCATGACGAGTACAAGTTTTCCCCCAGGCACTCCTCCGTCGCTTCTTTTCAAAATCAATTATCCAGTCATCATCTTCTTCATGCTCCATGTTACTCTCAGACAGTGCGTATTTAATAATCTTATCTCACCTCGTCAACTACGACTCAGAATGTGCCTTGCCTACGCCGCACGCCACCGACTAAATAGGCATTAAATTTTATGAGGCCCTGCTCTGATCTCTGCTTGGGATTCCGCAACACTCAACGATCACTCGCGTGACTGTTTATTTCACATGTCTAGTCTGGCTCCCAGATGAAAGCCCTTTCTTTCATAATCGGCCACCCCCCTTGTCTAGGCCTTTGAGTTCTAAGGTTTCTTTCATCTACCAAAATATAATTGCGTCTGTCTTGTTTTCCAGCTACGTCGTCTTGCGTTGGTAATTGTTTATCTTAACTTAAACTAAAGATTATTATATAATCACAAATGTCCCCACTAGTTTTAGATTGACGAGCCCTAAAGCCCCACAAAAAAAAAACAAAAAAAAACTAGTTTTAGAGATTTGTTTAATATTTTATGTTTACCAAATATGTGCTAATAAATTTCTAATTAATATTAAATTAATAATTCCCTGTACTGAAGTCCTGATGGTAAATTACATTCTTCGTAGTATTTTACTAATTCCTTAATATTTTAAAACTATTAATTTATTTACCCCTTTTGTCATTCCAACGCTTTATCAATAATAATTACTTTGATAATTGTTTATCTTAATTTAAACTATAGATTAATATATAATGTTATGAAATATTATTTTTAATAAAATATATACTGTGCCCCGAACTAACCTGCCTACTCGTGCGCTCCTCCGTACTAGCTCAAATTACGATCAGCAAGTCGATCGCTCACACTCCTTGCTCTTACCAACACTTCTACGAGTATTTCAATGTTATAAATGTTGTGATGTCAAGCACTTACTATTATCCTTATACTCGTAATAAATAAAAAGTTGAGTGCCATAAACCTAAATGATTACTTTTGCACTTACAGGCTTAAAATAAATTAATGAAAGGGATCAACAGTCTTTTGGAACAACAAACAACAATTTATTACAAAAACACAAATATCATATTGGCAACACAACCCTTACATTGACCAATAATTACTACTTTGCAAATTAGATAACTTATGCATAACAAACATCCTCGACTCTAGTTACAGTATCTTCTTGTACTACAATCCTTCATAATACCTTTACGTCTTGATGTTGAAGCGTTGACCTCGTACCAGGATGTTCCGACTTCTTCGGAAACCGTTCATACTAGTGATGCCTCGATTCAACTGACCCTCAGTAATTATGAAGAATGATGAAATAAAGTTTTCTTCATATCATATTACTCGAAAGCATATGACTTTTTAACAATTTATAGTCTCTACTCGAAAGGAAGTTCAATATACAACGAGTTGTTCTCGCAACTACTTTCCCAATAGAATCACATACTATCGTATTGAGAAGTTAGTATCTCGCGTTCTCGTAACAGACTGAGCACAAGAACTTATCAACCCGCGTTCTTCTAGAAAAGTCTCTCGTTCTCGTGTTTGACTCAGAATAAGAACTTATCAACTCTCGTGAAGTAAGCTTTTTAAAGAGTGGGGGGTAGGGTTCACTTTACGTAGCCATACGCTCTGACCACCAGGGCGGAATAAATTTCCATTAGCTGGCGACGTCACTCGCGCGTATTTGAAGCCAAATATGAGATGTCTCAATACACGAAATTCGAACCGTGGAAAAATACAGCGTGGGCTGACGGCTCTCACTACCCGCGTGGTATGCTGTTCTAGGGTGCGGGTGTCGGCGTTTTAGAAAGGCCATTAGTTTTCAGGAAGGGTCGAACAAAATAATAAAATTTATTTCCTAAGATGGAAGGGCACTCAGCACTACAAAGACTGTTTGGAGAGTGAGAAAGCGACTGGAAACGTTCTAAGACCTACGATGGAAGGCGCGGCCAACACATACCACAATAACGGACGTGGCCCGAACAATTGAAAAATAGTTAAGAATATTTTGCAGCATCGAGACATGGGCGCGAGTCGAAGGCGGAAGTATACTAAGGGCGCGGTTTCTTGAGCGTTTAGGGACAAAGGACGGCGAGTATCAAAGCAAGGTAGTCATTAGGGACTTCCGCAGCGTGCAGGAACTCGCAGAATTCCAAATTTTGGGTGTTCGGCAAAAATGTGGTAAACAAACAAACGTCACGGCAGCTTTAGCCTATCCAGAGAAGCTTGCTGGAAATAAGACGAAGGCAAGGATTGGTTAAAAAAGATCACGTGTCATGACGGGGGCGTGTCATTATTTCGAAATTTTGCATCAAAGTGGGGATTGAAATTATAAAAAGAAGAGATTTTATGTTTTTGACACAGAGAAATAGAGGAGACACCGAGAGGACAGGGTAGACAGGGTAGACAGGGTAGACAGGGTAGACGGAGAAGAGACAGAGTCGGATTTCAGAGGACTGACAGACACTTCAAGTTTTCTGTTTGTGGTGCTCGGACACTTCCAGTATTTTCGAGCATTGTCCTACTTCAAGATATAGCATTTTCGTGGTGAATCAGGTTTTCCCTGATCACTACAATGGAATCGATAGTCTTAATTAAGAAGTTTTAGCGCGATGACTTGGATTCTGTGTAATGAATCTAAATTACTTGGTTACCAAGGGGCTTCGACATTAGAAATCCTCTCAAAATGTGTTCGACTCGGATTTTTGCTACGATGTCAATTAACTAATGGGATAAGTACCATAGTTGGGTCGTGAAAAGATTTCATTCTGATTGAAAGCGAGCGAGATGGGACTTTAAGCGGTGAAGCGCAGGCCAGTGGCTCCACCACAAGTCAACAGCTGTCGGGTGGCGGCGCTGAGCCTACAAGGCGGCGGTCGAGTCCTTGATACCGCGAAGGGCCATGAACAACCACGCCGCTTCGAGACGGAAAGGTCATCCATACTACCCCTAGTAAGGTAAAAACATTCTGTCAAGCAAGTCAAAATAGCAACAAAGTGTCGAGATACTGTGAATCAAAAGGTGTGTGTTCCGTTATGAATGAACCAAATATGAATAAGAATTTAGCAACAGTTTACGAAAACATTTTAAATAGTAATCAAAATAAGTTAATCTATGTTTTTAGTATGAAATCAATGTGGTTGGGACTAATAGTGTACCAACACTTATGTCCATCAAGAAACGAATGTGATAACGTGTGATTTTGGGGGAATTGTACGGGGAGAAAAATGAGTAGATAATAGATGTATCTTTGTAAGAAATAAATAAATCTTCATTTATAATGCTGTGTGAAACTATTTTAATTGTTCATTTTAGTGAAATAAATAGGCCGAACCTCCCCCTCATCCGAACTTCCCTGGCACCAACAAGCCGGTGCAGACGCAGATAGTAGAGTGGGCTAGGTAGGTGGCCCACTGAATCAGCACCATCTCTTCAATTAAGAATGTTACAATAATCACAGTATTGACTATTAACAATAAACTAAAACCACTTAAAATCCTTTACAAGTTTTGAAGAGAATTTAATGACATAAATCAATCCATATTAATAAATTATTTGCGTGAAGAAACATGGAAAGATGTTCACAATTGCAAAAACAACGACGAGAAACTCAATGTATTTATATCAGTATTCCTAAAACATTACAACTCTAGCTTAAAACAAAGAAATACAATAGATGGATCACCCAAGGGATAATAAATTCATCAAAAAAAAAACGCCGTTTATATTATCTTTCAAAACTATAACCAACCACCCGAATTCCATAATTATTTTCGTGCAGTGGAGTCATGAGAATTATCAGCTCATTAAAAAAACAAATTTTCAACAGGCGTAGATGATATACCTGAGTTTATTGTTAAATTTTCGTCCCATGCTATATTAAATCCACTCATAAATATTTTTTATAGTTCTTTTTCGGAAAGGGTATTTCCTAAAATATTTAAGAGAGCTAAAGTTAAACCTTTACTTAAGAAAAGAAAGAAACTCAATAATGGAATTAACCTCCAAATATCTCTACTACTCACTTTCTCAAAAATCCTAGAATTCTCTCTGATGATCAACACTGTCTTAGGAAATCATTTTCCACTACAAGCGCCATATTTTCATTCTTAAACCACATCTCGTCACCGTGGAGAAAATCCTCTAGGTGTTTTTCTTGACTTATCCAAAGCATTCGATGTCATCGATCACGAAATTCTCCTTTCCAAATTGCATTCTTTAGGCATTCGTGGACTTCCACATCAATGGCTAACTTCTTATTTAAAAGATAGATATCAACAGGTCGAAATATCCTATACTAAAAATAAAATACTTNAAACAAAGCCACTTACTTGCGGAGTACCCCAAGGATCAATTCTCGGCCCTATACTCTTTTTATTGTATGTGAACGACATGTCATCATCCACATCAGATTGCAAAATGGTTCTTTTTACTGATGACACTAATTTACTATGTAAACACGCCAATGCTCAAAAACTTTTGTATAATCTTTCGACTTGGTTCCATGCAAATCATCTCATTGTAAACACTGACAAAACAGTGTCTATGTCATTTCACAATAGTAATACAAAATCTTTACCCCAGGTTTCTCTTTCTTTAAACGGAACACAATTAAAAACTGTTACGAATACAAAATTCTTAGGACTCCATATTCAAGACAGCCTCAAATGGAATTGTCACGTTGACAATCTTAATTCCCAATTAAGCAAATTATGTTACGCATTCCGAAACTTAGTTAACGCAGTTAGTCCACGTATTTCCCGTTGCGTATATTTTGCAAACGTGTACTCCCATTTACGTTACGGCATTACCTTCTGGGGCAATTCCGGACAGAGTATTCAAACTTTCAGAATTCAGAAGAGGATAGTTCGGATAATTAGTAAATCTCACCCTCGAAACTCTTGTAAACCTTCATCAAGGAATTAAATATATTAACACTTCCCTGCTTTTATATTTATCAAACGATGGTGTTTGTTAAGAACGAATTACTGAAAGGTCACCCTTGCTTCACACGAAACAGTCTCGTTCACGAACATAATACAATTGTAATAACATTCATCGGCCTAGAGTGTCAACCACTCTTTGCCAAAAAGGATCATTTCATTTGGAAATCGTTCTATATAATTCCCTGCCCAAAAATATAAAAGATATTTTGAAATTGAATATCTTCAAGTCCGCGATTAACAACTACCTTATGCACCAGTACTTCTACACTGTAAAAGAATTTGTTTTTAATTAATGTTAAATGCGACTTATACTTTATCACGCCATTGCTGTAGTAGTTTTAAAATAACATATAACAATTTCAAAAACTATTTTCTTGCATGGTTGTGTTGTGTTATCGCTCATATTATTTAAGTTTTGTGTGTACTCAACTTTGGCACGGTTGTGTACATAAATTCTGTAGCCCCATCCTGGCCCGGGTTTTTCTCCGTTTTTCCTTCGAGTAGAGGCGGATTTCTTATACAGGTTCTCTATGCTTTGTCGAGGGGCATGTTTATTGTAATAATAAATTTTGAATTTAGTGTTATATCAATTCTTATGATTTTTGAGCACTTTACACAGAATAATCTATTGTTTGATAATAATTTGTACATGTAAATTTTTTTGCGTTAAATTTTAAAGATATTGACATTATGTTTGTATTATAACTCGCAGCTAATTTTTTATCTTATCTAGGAATTTTGCTGAAATTTTTGAATCCGCCTATGCCTTAGGGTCCTTGATCGGAATTGATGGTATGGTCCCTTGCTTGCTTCCGGAGAATAAATTAGTTCATTGTCCCCCACGTGGTCATACGCAGTTTGTACTGCTGTTTTGACAATAAATTTCTTATAAAAATTTAATATTTTTCGTAAAATAGTTCAGTATATGAAGAAGAATATCTTCGTAGAAATAAAATAAACATTATTCACGACGTACAAGTTTTAAGAATTAAACAACAATTTTCCCGTGCATATTATATATTGTGTAATTATTATTATTTTGTTGGGACAAGAAAAAACACATCATTTGATTTAGCAGTACTCCATCATAGGTTTAAATAAGTGGGTTGTTTATTCCTAGTAATCTTTCAATGGGGAGTGATTTTTAGAAAGAAATCGGCTATGCAGTAGGTCTCGGTGGACACCGCCTGAAGAATAAGTTAGTGGTGAATGTAGCACTGTTGAATCTACATAATAACAATCATTACTGTATGGTTCGTCATTTGATAACTAACTATATTGATGCCTCAACTTAAAAGATACTGATTTCAGACGATAAAACAACAGGTACCTATTTTACACATAAGATGATGACCCCGTTCTAAAAAGTGGAATAGAGAGTGAATTTTAAGAAATTTTAAGACTCATTCTGTTCAAGTGGCATTTTCTAAATGAGTTGCAAGAAAATTTGTAATCCAAATGTTGCAAAAAACAATTCAACGATATTTACCCGGAGTTAAGAGCAATAGTACGTGCCAACAGCACCAGAGATTTTAGTAAAATGTTCTTAAAATATCAACAAGCAAGTGAAACCTGCCCTTCGTTGGAATATTTTAAGAAATATTTTCAAAGGTCAGATAAGTGAGCAAAGTGTCATCGACAATTCTTCCATGGACCTTTAGACTGAACTTAACATTTGAAGCTCTTTCGTAATCGCTAAAGACAAAATATCAAAAGTAAAGTCAACGGGTGGATGATTCTATTATTTTAGAAGTTGAACGGATGATCATTTGGCAAGTATAACATGTAGGGAAATTGGACTATCTCATCAGATATAAGCAGGAACATCAAAAAAGTAATGTTGCTATCATTTTATGTTATGATTACCAATTGTTTATTTTCTTTATAGTTGAGCTCTCGAACGATGACAATTACTTCTTCCACATGTTTCTATAAAAGTTCTACTTGTTTTGCAAAAATTTGTTCTGCATTTCTTGTTCGTTTTTAAATCGAATATCAATACCTTCAATGAGTGTGTGATGTAGTTCGTCAACATTGCTTTTAATTTCATTGCGAACAAAATGTTGACTCGAGACCATCAACATCGTCAAAACGCTTGTCTACACCATCGAGTATAGTTTTCACGAGCGCATCCACGTAACCTTTACTTACAACATTATCTTCACACCCTTCACGTTCTTCTGCGCAAACGGTCGATACATGTCGTTACACTTTCTTTTCAATTTCTTTGTCCAAACGTTCACGAAGTTCTGTTTTGTCTACGAAAAGATCATGTTCCACAAGCCTCGCCTGAGCTTCATCGCTAATATTTTGTTGTACTTTGCTTTTTCGCACATCCACATATACTTCAATATATTCCAGCAAAAGACATTTATCACATCGTGTTGACACGCTGCAAGCCATGATGATACAACGTCCGAAGGCTTTTCGTCTTCTCATTTTATAATTTGTCGTCCCTTAATAAAAAATTACTACTTCCAAATGGGGGAGGCTGTATGGTGGTGGTTTAGATAGTAGTTATGTTTTTCGATGTTTTATTTGGATGTATTTTATTTTATAGAGGTGTATGAATGATTTTTAGTAAGTTGTTAAGTATGTTTTTAAGTGTATGAATGTTTTTAAAGTGATTCCCCGCAATATGTGTTTCGCATGGGCGCGGGGAGTTCCAATGAAATTGTATAAAATGTATGATTGGGACCTCGTTGTAAGTAATATTAAATAAAAAAATGCTCTTTTGACAATAAATTTATTATAATATTAAATTTATTATAACATTATTATCGTCTTCGTTCGGTGGGAAATCTAGAAGCCCCCGAATTTGCCACAGACTACAAAACACACGTCGACTTATAAATCGTCAACGGTGAATGAGGCACCGTTGTATGTCATTTTTGCTCTACAAGAAAAAAGAAGCAATAACATTACGAAAATTGCAGGAGATTTGTTTTCTGCATTCGGCAAAACTCTTTTTAAATGATGTATTTATTCCTTATAGCGAACCAGATTTGGCCTGGTCCAACGATACAACAGAGTATGATCACTGTCCGGAATCATTTAACATGTTCAAAGATTTTGTGAGAGGATATTTCGATCGCGAGCCTGTTTCTGTCATTACAACTCGGGGATACACAAAACTATACAACTTTGTCACTTTTTATTGTAGACGATGCGATGTACCTATGATAGGTTTAACGGTAGACATGCGCATCGACTTTGAGACAAAAAATAACATTCAACCGAAAACCTCTGCCTGTGGTTTAATTCTACATCCTGACGCATACGACTAAACACCAGTGAGAGTCATTGTGCGAAAATATAACTACAAACCCCATTACCACCGTCTTCAGTAGCGTTTTCTTCACCCACATGGAAACATCATGGATGACGTAATGGCGGATGAAGTAAAAAAAAGCATGGGAAGAAGACAGTAGTTCTGCAACGTCACAATCTGCTTGGAAACGTAAACGTCTTTCAGAAAATACTGTGTGCACTCCTTGCGAGAAGAAACAACACTTTAAACCGGTGAATGGAAACATCAAAAGAAGACGAATAAGACGTACATCTTCACCGTCATGTGCAAAGATTGCGACTGAATGTTTCATGCAAGATGTAAAACTCGCTATTCTTTCATGTATTCAATCAAACACTGAGCAAACTGACAAATGATTTTTAAAGTATATGGGCCATTCCATGTCAAGTGGACCAATTCTGGAAAACATTTTTTGGTCACCATCTTCAATCTAATTGAAATTTTGTGTAGGTGTAGACTCATGCTTGAAACCATGTTATGCAAAATTTCACTTTCAGAAGTAGTATAGTTGGGGTGCCAGGGCCTTCTGAAAAATGGTCACCCGTGCGAAATGCGCGCGAACGCAAATAAATTGCCAATTTTCAAGTTCTACTGTTGTGGAATGGCAATAGAGAGAAATCTGAAAATTGGCAACTTAGGACAACTTTTTGTGCTTTACATGAAGGGTACAGTTCCAGTGTCAGAAATGTTTTATTTTAATTGCTGTTGTCTTACATAGTGGGCAAAATAATCCGTCGCGACAACTTAGGGCAGACTTTTGCAATAACATAACTTTGAAACAAGACCTCAAGGAAGCTTGTGCTTTGGTGAACTAACCAAGCAAATTGCTGGTTTTAAAATGCCAAAGTATTAGCTTTCAATCTTACTTTGCTGTGGAGAAACGTGTCTTCAAATACAAGCTCAAAATTTTACGCATCCAATTTTGCCTCTTTTCAAGGCTAAGTAGCAAAAAAGCATTTTTTTCCAATTGAGTTCTTTTTACTATCACTGAATAGAGAAAAGTTTTTACTTCAAGAATCACCTTGTTTCAACTTTGTGTCTTTTTTCTAAAGATAAGAAAAAATACTTAGAAAATTCTACCTATTTATCACGCAATGAAGAGTTTTATGAATTCGATCATCATTTGGTATGATAGAAAAATGTTGTTATGGTTGTTCTAATTGGTTACTCATACTTCAGTGTCAGTTGACCACTTTTTAACTGTGGTTAGGCTATGATTAGACTGGAATGAATTATTGATCGTGTTAGAAACGTGTACCCTTTTAACAATAAAAACCATCCTTGCATTGGTCCATGGTGGATGAGCCACTACCAATTCATGCCTCAAATAAGATGGTCTTTGCCAAATCATCTTTATCATAGCTAAAATAATATTTTTTTAAAAAATAGAACCACTCCTCGTTTTTTAGAAATACCATATAAAACAAAAATTACTTAGTTTCTTACAAGGTGCAGAATGGAGAATTCAGGGTTAGTTTTTTGTCTATTTCATCCTATTATTACAAAATACGTTATTAAACACTTTTTCATGTTGTTTACTATAGAGATCGAGGTACTGTTGACCTCATCGCACCGACGACAACCTGAAAATATTCGGCGTATGTAGCACACAATAAATTTTTTCTTTCCGTTATTTTTTTAAATTTCATGTAACAATAATTTTTCTGCACAAGAAGAACCACGTCTGCCGTCAATACAAGGTATGTGTTTTTATATTTTTTTTCTGTTCTTATCTTATAGCAAAGCAACCGCAATGTATGTTTTGTATTTTTAGCAATTGTCGATGTTCTTACATATGGGAGTTTTGCAGCATTTCTTGAGTTAGTGAATGACGAAGATGAAGCTAAAGGTGTGTGTTCTTTATTATTTGTTCTTCTCTTATAGGTATGAAATCACGGTGTGTTTAAAAAATATCATTTTTCATTTTAAAACAAAAGCGTGGGCGTGAAGCACGCCGAGCTCTCTCCACCCTGACGAGAGGTATGGAACAAAAACAATATTCATTTTTTTTGTATTATTTATAATATACATTATATTTTTTTCTGAAATTGATACGTTATCAGGGTGGTATATCCTCCCCCGAGGATTATTGTCTATAACAGATGAGGAAAGATCGTTGGAGTTGGTGACATCAATGCAAATGAATCGTATGTAAAACATTTTTTGAAAAAAATACTGATTTCATTAACTAAATTTGTCACATTTTTTCAGAAGCTACCTTCAACGTTCTGACCGGCAATTAAGTGCAGGGGGAAGTGAGTGCTATGCATGGGAGCGAACACTCTTCTTCTATGCTTCAGTGGACAGACAGACATTCTTCCTACAATAACCGTATCATCCGTGGGTGTATATAAATTAGTTGTCATATCTAAGAACCGTTTGAATTAAAAAAAAAAATGTGTAACACCTTTTCTTTCCGCGTTGAACCGTTTTAATAACACCTATACAGTTACAGCATTGAATGTCAGGTTATGATAGAGAAACCGAATGTAGTAGAGCTTCCAAGAATTTACCTTTCCTCTCCGGTGAGCGTGTTTTCCAGTCGAGGTCATGAACAGGACCATCAACAAAATATCGTTGAGCCGATAAATACGCGTTTTGAACATTTTAGTGAGAGGGATAGCGGTAAGACGTGAAAGATAGTTGTAGCCCCTCACATCGATTTTCATTGTAATAATTGCAATCATGTCGGCTCGGATTATATATGCTTGACTCCGCCCTTTCATCATCCGAGAAAGGGAATCGTGAATGTGCAGAATGATGATGAAAAATGTTTTATTTGGTCGATAGCGGCAAGGCTCGACCATACTCGCATCCCGCATTATACTCGACCGTTACACTATCGCAACATGTTTCAGAGACCCGTGCATATATTAAATACGAAAGAGATTCACTTCGCGATGAAAGTTTGTGATTTTGAAAAAGTCAATCCCAAATATTCAACTCATGTGCATCATTTGATATGGTCGGCGACGCAAAACTAGTGGGTAGTACAAACCATTCATTACGCTCGAACGAAAAAACAATTTCGTACAAATCTATTATTATATAATCACCATTATTGTTGGATTTAGGATATGAGTCGATTGCTCGGTTCTCAACTATCGAAAAATGAACATCGTGTATTTAGCTGTAATTTGTGTTTGAGTGTTTTCCGACGTGAAGACAAATTTGAAACCCACATATGTCAACCGGATGGAGGGACGCGTCTTAATTTACCGAAAGAAGGAAGAGATGCAATCATGCAATTTACAAAGAGTAGTCGACAACAATGCACGCGTCTTGTCATCTGCACGCCTATTAACACGTGTTAACAAACCTATTGATGCACCCTATTCAAACGCCTATCAACATCATCGTCCTTTTGCTGTAGGACTCTATGTTGTGTGTGCTTTCGATACGACACGCAATTACTATACTTATTTTCGTGGGAATGTTGTAGCGAATCAATTGTTAACTGCATTAAAATATTGCGCGAGACTATGCGTCATTTGATGACCATCCGCTACCACTCGTCATGCGAAGTGAGGACGAGATTCTTTTCAAGAATGCAACGCAGTGTCACATTTATGGAGAGACACTAATGAAAACAGATACGATTGTTCGCGATCACGACCATCTGATTGGAATGTATAGAGGAGCTGCACATAATGAATGGGTTGTAAACTCTAAAGTTCCTCTTCATATTCCTATATTCATGCACAATTCGACATCATACGGTTCACATTTTATTCTTCGCGCTCTAGGGCGCGATCCAAAATTTAAATAACTTAAACTACATATTATAGCGAACAATCACGAACGCTTCATTTGCATTTCCATGAGCGTGGGAAAAGTGAAACTTCTTTTTCTAGACTCGTTAAAATGTATGTCCAGCTCACAGGATGCTTTGGCGCGTACACTTCATCCGCCAAATTTCTTGCATGTTCGAGCGCATTTTCCCGATACTACCCACTTTGCATTGACATGTAGGAAGGGTGTATTTTTGTATAACTATGTTAACACGGAAACGTCTCGCGGAAACTGCATTGCCACCGAAGGATGTGATTTTTAGTTGCCTCTCGGGTGAACACATTAGTGATGACGACTATACGCATGCACAACACATGCGGCAAACGTTGGGTTACGCTCTCTCTGCGACAATGTTGATTTGTATTTGAAAATTGATGGGCTTCTCCTCACCGACATTTTTGAATCGTTTCGCAACTTGTGTATGCGTGTGTATATGCTCGATTCTACGTATTATCTCATTACACATTCTCTGTTGTGGGATGCTATGTTAAAAATGACTAGGGTGGAGTTGGAACCGCTTACCAACAAGGACATGCTCCTGTTCTTTGAATGAAGCATTCACGGTGGTCTCATACATTCAGTGCGAGGCATGCCAAAGTAAGCAATCGCTTTATGAATGATCTGTATAATCCGCATGAACTCGATTGTTATCTACAGTATATCGACTGTAACAATCTGTACGGACAAGCTATGTCGCAAGCTTTGCCAATTGGTGATTTTCAATGGGTTACAAATGTTGCAAGCATTCGAGTAGTGCAGGTTGTGATGGAGGATAAGGGTTATATGTTAGAAGTCGATCTCGACATTCCAGAACATTTCCACGACACCTTCATCGACTTGCCCCTTTGAACTGAGACTAGGATACCTTCTCATCCCGAGAGTCGACAGCCAAAACTCATGGCTACACTCCTTCCTAAACGACGTTACGTCATTCACATTCGCAACAGGCGTTAGTCTTGGGCTACAATGTTGTTCGCATTCACAAAATTCTCTTATCATAAAACGCGTTGACTTCTTCCCTACCTCGAACTTAACACCGCGTTGTGAAGCAATGCCACTTCGACTTTTGAAACGAATTTTTATATATTGATAATGAATAGGATTTATTGAAAATCTTGTAAAAGTGCACGCCAACTTCGTCGCATCTATCTCGTCAACACGTGGGAAGGACGATGTGGTGCGCGGAAACTTATTGCGGATCCGGCGCTCCTCTGCAGTCGACCAATCGAAGGTGATCTCATGACGACACGCAAACCAACAAGAAAATGAAAAAGCCTAATTATGTGGGATTTTTAATATTAGATTTCTCAAAATACCACATGTTTGATTTCTTCTTTCTCAAACCGCGCATGCCTGACATGAAACTCCTATATCAAGACACAGATTCGTATATCTTGTCCACGTCATGCAATATATATGACGTCATGAATCTTTATCCTTTCTACTACGACACGTCAACGTTTGATTCTTTGAATAAATTTAACATTCTCCCATGTAATAAAAAGGTTTTGGGTCTCTATAAGAATAAGTGTGGAGGTGATGTGCTAATAGAATTTATGGTTCTCCGTCCTAAAATGTATGCTATTCAGACACTCTCCCAGCTCACTACATGCAGAGCGAAAGGTATCAAGCAGTCGGTTGTCAAAATCTATCGTCTCGAGTACTACACAGACTGTTTATTTCACTATAAAACGAGAAAAACACCACGTCATCGCTGACATTGCAATTCAACCGCATGCATATCTCGTGGCATTATTTGAGACAGATTTGCAGTAGCTGAACGTTTTACCGTCATACGATGAGCACTCTGGACGCTCGATCATCCTACTGAAAACCTTCCACCTCCTTACGATAATGCTGATCCTCCTACAACAACCTGATGCACAAGACTAGATGAATTCTTCTTAACATGCAAGCGAGCGCGAAAGAACCTTCTTCATTTCTGTTAGTGTGTCATCTGTCAACTCCCCTTCTGTCACCCACTTCTCACCCTCTGCAGCCACATCTTCTGCAGGTGTTTGAAACGGTGCGTGATGGAAGCGCGGACATCCTCCTGCTCGCAGTATCGCACGCCTCTAGACAATTATCGCATCATGGTTTGGTTTGTGATGTGTAAAAAATCTAGTTTTTCGGAAGTCATTCAAAATTTGTTGTGACGCATCGCATGCCAAAACATGTTTTTGTGGGGAATAATATACCACACTGTAAAGAACCTCTCATCAAGGTGAGGAGTGCTTACAATCCACGCCTTATTTATTTTAATGTATATTTTATAGTATACATTAATTTTTATATAACAAATTGTTTTATTTTCCTTACACTCCATCCAGTTAGGACACTTTCACCCTTCTCCCGGGGAAAGATGACAATGTTGGTGGGGTATGCATGCTCAAGATGTAACAATAAAGGTTATTATGTAATGTCAGTTTCCTTTTTCAGTATGGGGGAATGACATCAATGGTTGGTGGTGGGAACGAGAGCCCGGATAGCTCAGACGGTCGAGCTATAGGCGTGGGTCCAGGGTTCGATTCCGTGTTCGGGCAAATAAATCTCTTTCCACGATTTAGTTTATTTTAAAAAATAATATATTTTGGAAACACATTTTCTTGCTTCACAATTTAGTTAATTAAAAGTTGAATTTTTAATTAATTAACTTTTTAAGTAATTAATATTTTTAAGTAATTCATATTTTAAAAATATATTTTTCATACTTTCAAAGGCTTTTTCTCCTCACTTCGATCTGAAGTGGGGGAGCGTCAATGGTTAGCGGTGGTCGGGTACATCATTGACACCATGCTGATGATGTAGTCTCTCTTTTGATACCTCATTCCTCATACATTCTTCAGCATTGTCATGGTTTGTGTTTCATGATTCGTTTCCTAGATTTGTATATCTCTGATTCCAATCCCTTACGAGGCTGTTCTTGCTTAGCCTATAACGTAAAACTGGCACTGCTGTTCCCTACCGTGGGGAAGTATGTTGCAATCCACTATTTAGTTTGGAGAAGGAAATGCTTTTCGCACAACAATTATTCTCATTACATATTCGTGAAAGATAACGTATAGTTCCTTCTTCTTTATGTATTTCGACCAATCTTCGTCACTGTACAGTCCGAACTCTGCCAGTTTCCGCAACCAGGACGCACGTTCTGGCCCGAAAAGTGGACAGTTATGTAGCACATGGTCTACTGTATCTTCCTCGTCACTACAAATGCAAATGCTGCTTCCCACAATATTTATACAGTGCAAATAAACATTGAAATCCCCATGTTGTGTGAGAACCTCCATCATCGGTGGCGTTGGTTTGAACCACTTACTGTTCTCATAGCTGTATCACACACTGGGAATAAGCCTTCCATCTAAGCCTAATCCCCAACGTACGTCCCAACATTTAGACAGTTCGGTCCCAATTTCCCCTTTCCATCCCTTTTCTTAATACTGGATGTTCACTGTCCTTTCGTGTGAATCTCTACGCCAAATCGCGCCTTGTACCGTTAAAAGTGCTTATATATTCCCAAGTCTATTGGCAGTAAGCCTACGAGCACCGACATAATCTTTGTGGAAACACTTCTGTAAGCATCGCACAAAACTTATGAGGCACATCCTCTGAAGGCTACTTAGGCGTCTGGCGTCAGTTCTGTTCTTCCATACCATGCTGTAACACAATATGTCATTATGGAAGCATAACTCCCACATAGAGCTGCACCAATTGTCATACGTCAATGGTATATCTATTAATGTCTACTCTCATGAGCCCATATATGATTATCTTGATATTTTTTCTTACGTAATCCATTTTCGGTCAGATGAAAATGGTGACGAGCATTGATTCAAACCCGGGAATTTTGCTTTGATTGCAGTGGTGTTAACAACTACACTACCCGTTCGCCTTCCACAACTTAACACCACTTCCACCCAGACCCTCAACCCCGGAAGACCTGAGAAACCTCCCCTCATATTATCACATATCTTCTCCACGTGTAGCGTACACGAAAGAAATAAATGCATAACGAACCTTAAGACGTAGGTACGTGTGAAACCGGTACTTACGTGCACACTGCATTGTGTGCCGGTTTGTTCAATTATTTCTTGTTACGGAATTTCAGATATGACTTTGAATGCAGTGGGAATAGAAGTCTATTTTGGACTGCTCATACCGACTTCATTTCTACACCGCCCTCAAATTCCAGTCTCTTAAAATTAAAATTTTTTAAAACAATGAATATATCCATTTTTAGTGTCCATTGGATTCTGCGGTCAGATTGCTACCCTGCATTTCCGTCCGTCGTACCGTTTTCGAGATACAGTGAAATTTTATTACGCAAATATCTTGTAGGCGCGTACTTTAGATCATCCAATAACGGAATTGCAAAGAGTTGAAGATGGAAGATAATTTATGCAATCGGTACTTGAATGAAATGATATGATGTTCAGGACTTTTCTCTCTAAGGTTATGAGAATAATTATATTTAAACCGATTGATCTTTTAAATAAGACCTCGCGTTTATAATTATAACATTTTATGAAATTTTGTAATTTTTATAAATAGATGGCTCCAAAGAAAGCTCCCTCCTACTTCCCCATGTCCTATGAACACCACCTTACTTAATTATGTGTCTCCGTCTATGGAGATTTCACGAAAAGCGCGAAAAAATTGCTGTTACCAAATGCCAGTACAAATTAAAAATATCGTATAATTTATTGAAAAATATGAGTAAATAACTGTACATTTGCCAATGGAGAAATTAATATATAACATCCTGAAAATTAATATATAAGATCCCGGTCCCGTCTACCATTTTCATTCGACGTAACATGATTAATCTGTTACCTGGCGGTGAGGTTCACCGCAATCTAAGAGATTTCTATGTTTGTGAACCAGAAATGGAAAATGCTACCCAAATAAAGTACTTCCTATGGGAGTCGCCTCAGATGAGGAATCTAGTCTCTACGAGACCACCTCAGAGGTCTTTGGGTTTCACAAGTTGAATGAGAATGATAGACGGACCCGAGAGGCGAACGGGATGGCGCAGTCGGTAAGCGCATGAGCGCGTAGAGCTCAAGGTCCCGGGATCGAATCCCGTTCCCGTCTACCATTTTCATTCGACGTAACATGATTAATCTGTTACCTGGCGGTGAGGTTCACCGCAATCTAAGAGATTTCTAAGTTGTTATTTGAATGGGAACAACACTTTCTCTTCCCTTTAGTTAATTTGGAAGAGTAACTCCTTACTGCTATACAAATTAAATCAAACATTTTACAGCCAATGTCACAGCAGGGGAAACCTTCAACTCCAAGCACCGACACTGAAAGATCATCAAACACTCCGATAGGCACGAGTATTAGAGTAAGTATGTTTTTATTGGGGCTTTACGGATCGCCGACATCGTGGTCATTACAGCTCTAAAAATTTTGTACATGAAGGGAAAATTCTGTTACGCACTAAGTAGAGCCAACATGACTCTCTCCGCGTGTGGAACTCGTCGAATGACGGGAACACACTCACTGAAAACCCTCCTGAAATACCATCTGTCCAAACATATAAAGACAGGAAAAGAGAGACAACAGTTTCCTAAAACATTATAAAACCAAAAACAAAGAAAGCTGTAAGTTTGAGAAAAATGTAAATTTAAAGAAAAAGAAAAAAGAAGGTTTCAAATCAAAACCCTACCGAAGACTTGTAATGGAGCCCCGATTTATATATGGATTTGAGTTATGACCTACAAATAAATAACAAATACGGTGCTAAAGGCCACATTCCTGGAGGAATCTAAAAAGGGGTCTCAAAATAGGTTCATTTTGCCCAAGCATAAAGTTTAAACTGTTGGCTAGATTGTGTCTCCGTCGGCTGGTGCTATATTTGAGACACTCCGAAAGAAAGTGTTCCACGGTAAGTGTTGTCTTTCAAGTCTCACAGATGTCGGGAGGTTCACCGTGGAAGAGATGACCATGGGTCAGACAGCAGTGGCAATGTAAATACATGAAAGAATACCTATTTCACGTCTGTTCGCACGGGATGAAGTCGACCAGGTCTTAACGGAGTATTTTACCTTCCTCAGCTAGAGGGCGCAAATCTTGCCATTCAGATTGCCATGTCTTAAGAAAAGACTATCGTATGGCAATAATTGAAACTGACGTGGGAACAGTTGAAATATCAAGGACTACCTTCTGTGTTCCTCGCTTCGCAGCCTTATCAGCTTCTTCGTTATCTATAACACCAACGTGCCCAGGAACCCGACAAAGACTATTTCAAAATTTTGAACTGCTAGACGGCTTATTAGATTTTGAATAGTCAGTGTAAGGATGTCAGAAGTGTACAGTGAAGACAGTCCACAGAGCACTAATAGTCACTGCTTGGAAACACACGCCGTATTGAAGATAGCTCAAAGAATATCAGCACCTCAAGAATTGCATATTTCTCCGCAGTGTGCACGCAAAAATAATGGATGCGAAAAGAATGGGAGGCATTATGGCAGGGGATACCAACACCAACGGAATCATTCATGGATGAGCCATCAATATACATGATCCAAATATAAAGTTTTCGGATTTCCGAAGTGCTGCTGGTACACAGCAGCAGGAGTGTCCTGCTTTGAAAGTTGAGACAGATGATAGTAGGTTGCATTAAGGAACAAGGTAGGGTGTGAGAGTGTGGGTATTTTACTGGGGGAGGTATCATGATGCCACTTTTCTCCACGATGTTTTTAAAGCGGACACCAGCTAAGTGAGGTGCCGAAGGTCGTGTAGTGTAAGATGAACAAAATTTGAGAGAATGGATGTATTGGCGAGTGGAATGATTTGAAACCTCCATCAGTTTCACTCCGTATGATCCCAGTAAAATATCACGTCTTAAGCTGAGGGATGGTTCGCCAGCATTTACTAGTAAGTATTCTATTCGACTAGTGCGGAAGGCACCAATTTCAGTGCGAACTCCTACATGATATATGCTGTTAAAGGGCCTGAGTGTAGATGAAGCGGAGGCGCATACAACACTGCCTTAATATAATACAGACCGAAGGCGAAGAAGACAAGTGCGGTCTGCACGCCATGAGGCGCTTAGGCAGAGAACGAGATTCAGAGACGACTTACAACGGGATTGTAGTTTTTGTATGTGATTGAGCCAAGTTAGTGTGCGGTCAAATGTGAGACCCAGAAACATTGCGTCAACGAAAGGAAGACGTTGGCCACCAAGAAAGATATCTTAATCATTTTGGGCACAGTATATCCGACAGAAATGCATACAGCATGACGTGGATACAGAAAAGCTAAAGCCGGTAGACATGTTCGACTCGTGTACACGGTTTAAAGTCAATTGGAGTTATCTTTCGATGACCGAGATGCTGTTGGACGAACAAAACATGCCGAAGTATTCAACGAAGAGAGACGCACGCACCGGCTCTCGAATTACTGACGCAATACTACTTATGGCTATGGCAAAGAGAGTGACACTCAGGATTGAGCCCTGTGGATCACCGCTTTCCAGAGGATGACAACATGACAAATGAGTACCGAGACGAACTCGGAAAGACTGTTGAGATAGAAAGCTCTCCAGAAACAGACACAGACAACCTCGGAAATCCACGAGTGCAATCTACGCAGGATCCCGTACCTCTAGGTTCTGTCACAAGCTTTTTCCAGGTCATTAAAAGGCCACAAGGTTTTCATTCAATATAAACGCTGATGAGATGGTGGATGACGACACAACAAGATTATCCAGCGTTGACAGTTTTTTTCATAAAACTACATTGGATATGGATCAGAAGTTTTCACGATTCCAGAGACCAAACATGGTGACGGTTGATCACTCTTTCTAACAATTTGCAAACACTGCTTGTCAGAGAAATCGGGCGCAAGTGCGACGGATTAAAACGATCTTTTCTCTCTTTCGGAAGTTGAATAATTATGGCTTTACGCCATTGAGCAGGGACGGTATGTTCATTCCAAATACAGTTAAATAATTTAAGAAGAAAATTTATACCTATCTCTGGAAGATGTTTTAGCATCGTGTTATGTATTTGATCAGGACTGTATCTTTTGAAGACGCAAGGGCAGAGGTGAGCTCTGTCATTGAGAAAGGAATGTTTTATTCCTGTCCTCTGCAACTGGAAAAATCCAAGCAACACTCTTCCGCACAAGTTTTCTGTTCGAGAAACGATGGAGAAAAACAGGCGCAATACACTTTTGTAGTGCGATGCAAGATCCTCAGCCATGATTTCAGATGAAGTTTGAAGTTGTCCATTTACTTTAAGACGAGTGATGGAAAAGGAGGACCACGAACCTTGAATCTGAGGAACTTTCAGCTATACGACTGAGAGTATGTAAGCCTCCCAGAAAAAAGACTTAGTTCCTCGTACTTTGTTTTGCTGTGACTTTGCACCTTATAAAATCAATGCGATTTTCAACTTTGGAATACTTGTTAAGCCGCGCTAAAACTTTCTTTCTAGCACTGTCCGCCTTTGTGCAATCCAAATTTCACCATCGAACTGTGCAATGCCTTGGATTACATGATGATTTAGGGATGGCGACAGCGACCGCTTCGAGAACCGCGTAAGTGAAATGGGATGTCATAGCATCCACACCGGCGAAATTCTCATCGCTAAGATTTATGTTGTGGTAAAACACATCCCAGTCTTTTTTTTAATATCCACTGAGAGGGGTGAGTAATCGAGGGGCAAAAAACGGTCATATGTATCGTCGGGTAGTGATCACTTCCATACAGATCATCGAGAACTATCCAGTCTAAGATTGGGGAAAGGGAGGAACTGCAGATAGCTAAATCGAACACTGAGGAAAATCGAGAAGCTGTGCAAAAGTAGGTGGAGTAACTTGTGTTCAGAAGCGCTAAATCCTGGCTATCTAAATGTTTTTCAATTATATCACTGTTTGGACAGTTTGCGAGAAAAACCCGAGATCGGATTATGGGCATGGATATCCCCGACGATGAGAAATGGGGATGGCGACTGGTCCATTAAACCAGCAAGATGCTTTTTCATGAATGTCTGCACAGGGGGTTATAAATATTACGTACGATAAATATAAGGGATGGTAGGCTAACCCTCACAAATACGCTGAATGACGCTGGTTATAGAGATTTCTTGGACATAGACTAAAGCATTTAGTAGCAAAGCGACGCCACAGTGTGCACACAGACCGTCTTCTAAGTCTACCCTACAACAGGTATAGCCATGAGAAAAAAGGGGTGTTTTGGTAAGATGCGTTTCCTGAAGACAAACTATTTGAGGAGCACGACGGGACAGTAAGATCTTTACGTCCTCTGAACGAACAATAATGCAATTCAGATTCCAGGAATGAAGAGCCGTAGTCCGGTGTTTATCCGCTCTTTCTTCGATGTCTGGATTATTTTCCTGTTGACGACTATTAAATTAGACCCTGCTGTGGTCCTTTCCCCGGGAGAGTCACCGTGATATTTGCTGGAATGATATCTTTTCCACATAAGAAGTCTATAATTTTTGCTTGTTGAGCGACTACGTGGAATTGAGACAACAACATAGGAATCTGACTTTAAAGAGTCAGGTCTGCGGGACATTTTTGAGCGAGAATTTTTCTGCCGAGGACGGCCCCGAGATGGACGACTGGGATATCTTTGATCGGCAGATTTCGGTTTATTGAAGGACGTGGTAGGAAACATGGTTTCGATGTTGCCAGTTGAGGTCAATGTTTCCGTGGAGGTTGATGTTGACGTGGAGGTCGATGTTGACGTGGAGGTCGATGTTGATTTTTTAAAATTTCCCTCACGTTTTATTGGGAAAATTGTTTTGCATCCCGCAATTGTACCTTTGAAGGTGATTGGGTCATATAAGAATGCCTATACTCCCTTGTCACACATATATGGTTTCATTACTTCTTTCAAAACCACCTGACAGTCAAAGGATGATGTAGGTGGTTTTGAAATGTTTAACCGCTGATGAAAAGGTTATAACCATGCTGACTGGATGTTTAATGAGGTAGCGACGCGTAACCTCAGGGAAAGATACTCTATTAATGACTCGGATCCTGTGGATCTCTTTCTCCATCAGAAATTTCGTGCATGTGTTAGAATTGGAGGGGTGATTCTCTTTACAATTAATACAACATGGAGGCGCTAGCATGGACTTGTGAGATGACTTGCCGCAATTTAAGCAAACATCGCAGGATGATTTGCACCTATCGAAAGTGTCACCGAACCTGTGGCACTTGAAGCACCGCAGATTGTTCGGCACATTTTGGCGGACACGCAGTGAATAAAAACCACAGTGTATAGTTTCTGGAAGAGACAAGCGATCAAATGTCTAAACCAGTGTGGAGGTGGGGACGAAATTACCTGGACCTTCCTCCTGATTCTCTGGATATTAACCACGACTTCGGGTTCGAAAAATGCCTTGAGTTCTTCTTCAGTTTCTTGTGCAAAGTCGTCGTGATTGGCAACTACTTCGCAGAAATTTAAGCTGGGATGAGTGCTCACTGTGCTCTCGAAGCCAACAATGAACTTCATCGACCTGATAAATTTAATTTGCTTATCTGCACTTGCCTCCAGCAGAATTTGACCTTTCCGCTGGCGCACAAATGATTGCAACTTACCAATATTTTCGTGTGTTGCCTTAGCAAGACGGAAGGAACTAATCGACTTAAACGTTTTTCCTTCTTCAACGCATTGCATCACAAGGAAGTAATGCTTTATTGGCCTGTCACTGTCCTTACAAAAGAAACTGTTGAGATCAACAGTATCTCCTACTAATCGTCTCTTTCTAGAGATGTTGATTTCGCTATGTGAGTGGACTATATTTCATCCCGGTGTTCCCCACCCACCACGAGGTTCAAAAAGGGAATTGGAGATACCGGGTTGACAAGGGGATACAGCGGGGACACGAGGGATTCTTTAAGCAGGAGTTGACCAACGCCGCCGACCAGCGGGAAGGATACGCGTGCCCCACCCTCACACTGGTGTTCAGTCAAAAACCTATCCCGAGCCGATTGGTGGAGGGTAGGTTAACCCCCGATCGCCCGTCTAGAAGAGGCCAAGGCCAAAGCAAGCGCAATGGCAGTCACAAACATACGAATTCCCGTAGAGTCCCCGTAACATGGACCCCTCAACTCACCAGAACACCCAACACGGATCACAGTGCACGGCAAATGCATGGGTAAGTGTTTAACTCACAGAGAAGGCCAGGAGAGGAGATAAAGCGATAAAAGTGAAAAACTAGGAAAATAAGAGAAAAAAGTAAAAGAAAAGAATACTTGAGAGTCTTCTCTGTATCCCACTGTCAGGACGTGGACCAACTCACTGCGCCGGCGGTAAGTTTGTTGTATCGCTCACACCGACTTCGATTACACACCGCACTCAAATTCCAGTTTCTTATAATTCAAAAATTTGAAAACATAAATATAAACATTTTTTTTGTTCAGTGGATTCTGCTGTCAGATTGCTACCCTGCATTTCCCTCCGTCGCACTGTTTTCGAGTTACAGCGAAATTTTATTACGCAAATATCTTGTAGGCGCGTACTTTCGATCATCCTATAAAGCAATTGCAAAGAGTGGAAGATGGAAGATAATTTATGAAATCGGTACTTGAATGAAATAATATGACGTTCAGGACTGTTTTCTGTAAGGTTGTGAGGATAATTACATTTTAACCGATTAATTATTTAAATAAGTCCTCGCATTAAGATTTATAATATATATTAATAATATTTTCATGGTTTGTACCCGGTGTCTCCTCCATAATATTACCATAACACAATGTTATGTGATGAAGAAAAATAATAATAATAAAAGTGCCTTTATTTTGGCGAGACTCAGACCTTAAGGTCTGCTCTTCCGTCTTACCATTTTAAAACTTATACTTTTTGAATACAAGATGAAAATAGGAAGGATCGTATTTACATTTAAAACTGGGAAGCAATACTAAGGACCATCCCGGTAAAACCTTAAGCAATTGAGTAAACCCTGCAAAACCTCAATCCGGATGGCGGCTAAGTGCCGAACATGGGTTAAAAGCAGCAGTAACAATACAATTTAATAATGAATATACAAGTTGAGAAAATATAGTGATTACAACAAGGATATCAATAAAAATTACATAATGACCACATTTACAAATTACATATTATAATATGATTATACCTTACTAGATACATATAACACTGTATTTACAAATTGTATATTACATAAGATCATATGAAGCTAGAGTACTGAAAGAATGAAGGAGAGATAGTGTAAAAGTAAAGAAGAGAAATAATAAAAGGAGTATAAGGAAAGAAAGAAAGTATACAAATTAAGGAGAAAGAATAGAGAATACTAAAGGGCATTGTTTTTCATCCACTCTGGAAGACGTCGCCTGAAAGAGAAAGTTGATAGAGATTTTAGTTGAGCAGGAAGTTAGTTCCAAGAACGTATTGTGTGTACTGTGAAGAATTTACTATAAAGAGTTGTGCCATGCCGAGGAAAAGAGAGGAGATGTGAGTTTCGCGCGCGATCCAGTTTCAAAAATTAAAACGTTTTGCTAAAACTGTCAAATGTCCATTTTTTATTATTTTATAAAGAAAATATAGGCAATGCAGCGTTCGACGTTCCTCGAGTGTGAGTGTTCTGGATTTTGAAAAATTCTGTCACATGGTCATACTCCCTGAGATCAAAAATGAAACGAATACATGAGTTCTGAGCTACTTGTAATTTACGTATTAGTTTCTCCGTCAAGCCAGTGAAAACGAAGTCGCAGTAATCAAAGTGCGGTGTTAATGACATAAGGAGAGAAGGAGGATTCACAATAGAATCAGTACTGTTTCTATAGTTTCAGGAGGTTCTTTTTATAGAATTGGCCTTGTCATCATTATAACAAACACTCTTTAATAACAAATAACACACAGAATAATTAATAATACATATGCAGAATTACGAGATATATAAACAAATTTGAAGTTCTACCCCCCTGATATTATACAAAAAAAATCCCCAATTGAAGCAGAATTACATTTTATGGAAAGTTGCAAGATTCTGATGCATGAATACAAGAAACAACCGAGTTTTCGGTGTTTTTACAATTAAATGATTTCCATAATGCTCCTGGCTATTACGGATGGCAACTACTTATCATGCTTTCAGTAGAATTTGGGAGTCCTCGTGACACTGAATCTTCATTAAAGTGATGTCTTCCTCTGGCCGAGTCTTCATAATCAGCTCCAGAAAGATAGCGCATGTAGATATAATCTGGTGTATAACAAAGCTGTAACAAGGCTATAACATAATAGAACAAATATTAGCACTTAAAGTTCTGTGTCGAACACCAGCGATGAGACAGCATTACTGTCTTATCCATACAATAGTTCGTTTCCGTGACAAGGAAACATTAGTAATGATTAGACTTCGTAAAGTCTTGTAAATAATAAATTCTTCATAGTAACGAAGCGTAATATGACATCAGTCGCTTTGCTGAAGACTGACGTGAACGTAGATCTAAACGTAGCGTAACTGAGTGATTTGAGGAACAAAAATCATGAGCTTTTATACCCTTTAGAATGTAGTAGGGATAGCGCGCACAATAGTGGGGGCTATTCCATAGAGTGTACATAAGACATCTACTGCGCTCTGGTAGTAACGTGATGTAATGCGAGTGAGTAGTGTCGACTTCAAGTACTTCCACGGCTTCCTAGAAGGGTAGCCACTTTGCGAACTAATGTGGTTCGCAACATGCGGCATGACAAGAGACTTATCAAGTATTTCATTTAATCATGTTGGTAAAAGATCACGTAGCCGCTTTAAAGAGTGGATGGTGGAGTATTTTTTTTTACATGTATCGTCTATTCGGGTTTCCCAACATAGCGAGCTTTAAATATAAATTCCTAGATTTTTCACGTGACTGCACTAAACGAGAGAAGTCTTATTAACTGATATATTGGGTAGAGTGCAATTTGAAAGTTTACTGAGGGTTTTCTTTGAACCAAGTAATAAGCATTGTGATTTAGACGGATTTAAGAGGAGGCCGATAGATTTTGCCCAAGTACTGAGTGAGGTGAGATCTTTGTTAAGTTTTTGCGCAATTGAAGTTATGTTAGACGGTTTGCCTCTAATATAAATTTGAAGATCGTCGGTGTACATTTGAAATTTACTATGCTCAAGAGATTTTTTGACGTCATTAACGTAAATTAAGAAAGCAAGGGGAGCGAGGACACTTCCTTGCGCAACACCACGCACCGTTTGAAAAGAAGATGATATGTTATTTGCAGATACTACAGTTTGTTTTCGTCCTGTTAAATATTCCGAAAACCATTTTATTGAAGGCCATCGGAAACCTAAAGTCTTCATTTTTGCAAGCAAAATATCGTGATCAACTGAATCAAATGCCTTGCTAAAATCGAGAAGGACAAGAATAGTTACGTTTCCCGCGTCAATCGAATTGCGCGCATCTTCTATAACATTCTACAAGGCGGTTCCTGTACTTCTACCTGAACGGAAACAGGATTGACATTCATTAATAATATTTTTGTGATTAAGGTAGCTCTCCACTTGATTTAGTACCCCTTTTTCTAATATTTTCGACAGAGTGGGGAGAATTCTATTTGGCCGATACTCATTTGGTTTTGAGGGATGCGATGTTTTGGGGAGAGGGTACACCAACGCAGTTTTTCACGCGATAGGCAAGTTACCACTAGAGAGTGAATAATTGATAATATCTGTTATAGGTAAAACAGAAGTAACTAGCGTTTAATTTATCTGAGCCCGAGATGTTGGATTTTAAACTCATTATATTCTTCCATACCTCTGCTTGCGTGACAGGCGTAAAATAAAAATGATTATCTGAGTAATTCTCTTCGTTTTGTAAAGACTTTAACATTTCTAGCTTTAAAGATTCATTGATGCACGATGTTTGGCATACGAAATAAGTATTTAAAGTATCTAAAGGTATACAGATATCGAATGAAGTGGATGTCTTACCCAATCGAATACTTTTAAGAGTTTTCCAGAGTGATTTACTATCCCGGTTTGCACCTAATGTATTATGATAATATTTAATTTTTTCGTTTCTAATATTTTGCGTTACAATATTTCTTAAGTTTTTGTATAATATTATGTCTTCTTCCTCTTTTGGTTTTCGGGACTCTACAAACGCTGCATCTCTATCCTTCCTTAACTGTTTGCTTTCGAAAGTTAACCAAGTTGCTGGGGGCCGAGTTACACGGGCTTTCTTAATGGGTATGTGTTTGTCAATGTGGTTAATTAATTGGTCTGTAAAAAGCTTTACTTTGTTGTTCAGCGACGCGTCGTTGTAAATGTCATGCCATGATATATTTAAGAAAGTTGCATTGGTCTAAATTCTTAAAATCGCGATACTCTATTTTTTGGTACATACTTAGGACGTTTCAGACCATAAGAAATATAAATTAAATCGTGCTTAGAGATACCAAGAAATGGAATTTACCCATATAATCGAACCTTTTCCGGGTTTCAAGTAATAATATGATCGATTCAAGTATCAGAATTAATTGTGTGATGAGTCGGCTCCAGGAGAAGAATTTGAATTCATACAGTGAAATAATCTATTAAAATTAATTGCATGTGAAGAATTTTCTTTTGTGAGATCACAATTCAGTCCCCCCCCAATAGTATATTTCGTGGAAACACCTAATGTGAACATCATTCACTCTCATGTATTCTCCCAGTTCCATGGTTGATATTTTCTCTCACTGCAAGTTCTGTTGAAATACAAAGCATATTGGGTATTTTCAAGTAGTATTCTCTGTGCATTCTTAAACTCAGAATATTCCTTACTTATCGTACAGTGATGAGCTAGTCCTCGTCGGTTACACTTTATACAGATGACCTCCTTCTTTCTGGGGCAGTCCTGAAAGCGATGCTCTATTCCGCAGCAGTGTCCGCATGTCTTCTTTTTCTCAATACATTCTCAATTATGCCCGATGGGCATAACGGTGACACTGGTAGCGGGTTAGTGTCTTCAATTATCCTCAAACTGCTCATCTGCATGAAGATGCACTCCTACTGCAGTAGTTTACCAAAAACATTTGGGTTTATCTTTGTAACCCAGTTTTCGATTTTTATCCTCTCAAACGTTTGCGACATAGTATTATCGCCCCGTTTCGTAACTTCTCCCTCGCATCCTCTCCTATATTTCTTTCAGCCATTTCTTCCGAAAATCCCTTTTCTTCATCTCCGTACTCTACTCTCAGTATCATTAACCGTGGTCTGTTTCACGATGTCTTTTAGATTTATTTCACTCAGACATTCTACAGCAGCCTCCAATTTCCTTTTTTGTGCCTCATTTTGCAACAACCACGAACAAATCACGTCCAATTGAATCAGCCTTCCTTTTTTTCCACTGATTTAATAAGTGATTCTGTTTATCTCATGTCCATATTTTCTCATAACTTGCTGATGCTGGTCAAATTGTTAATTCACCTAACCTAATTCCTGCTTCCACATTTCTGTATTTATTTTCTGTCCTGGCTAACTGCGAAGCTTCTCATTTACCCTCTCATCTATTATATTTACAATGCCTTCCACCTGTGCTTCCACAATCTTACTCACGTGTTGCCCTATCACCTCTCTCCTTGTCTCAAATTGGTCTGCCGTTTCCGCTCATAACTGCTCTAACCAACACTCTTCAGTAGTTCCCAGTTTTGCTCCTGCCATCAGTTGCTCAAGGTGCTGTACCTCATCCCGGAGTTTTACACTATTCGTATTCTCGTCCCTGGCTGCATTCAATCGTATCACAGTGCTCCACAAATCTCAAAACCCATTTTTTAACTCGCTTGTACTCTTGTCTTTATACTTTTGAATGTGTCCGCCACTAAAACTTTAAACATTTTGTTAACTTGCTTACGCATTTTATCCATATATACTCATATTCCTTCTACCTCTTCTATATGTTTTAAAGCTGCATCCTTTTCTTTTTTCCGGGTTTGCCAGTTCCTTTTGGTGTGTTGTTCTCATCTCGCCACGTCTCAACAATTGAACCTATACTGCATGCTGGCGATGTCAGTGACGCAATTTTTTTAAATTTATTTTAACCTCACATACAATGTATATTATACATTTACAAACCCACACATTCATTTATTTTGTCCTGTACGTTCATAGACCGCGTTGCCTTCAAGCATGTCATTAAAAGGCTCTTAATTAGATATAATCTGTATTTTAATTTTTTGCTTCTTTATTGAATCACTCTGCTGTTGTGATGCACTCAGTTATTCACTACATTACCGTCCCTGCCACGTAGATACTGACGCTTATCTACTACTACTATCATAATCCTCTTTTATCATGTGGCGCATCAACTTTGGCAGACAGCTTTGAATTTCGCTTCAATTTGTTATCCACAATCCTTATTAATTCCTATGCATTTGAATTCAAGTGACCTTACCTATTATCTGCATTTGTAATTTTTCTCTACGTGCACTTCAATACTCTGAACCTAAGAACCACTTTTCCAGAACACAAGTGTGAGGAGTGAGGGTACAGAGTTCAAAGAGCACCCAAGAGACGTCACTAGTTGGGAACATTCACAACTTATCCAGTGAGTCTTGCTTAAACAGCAGCGCATACAAATGTAGGGGGCCGTTTTCAAACCAGATGTATAATAATAATAATAATAATAATAATAATAAATTTATTGTCAAAAAATAAATACAGATTAATAGGAACTACATGTGGCCACAAATTCACAAAGCATCATACAGATAGCAGGTAACATTCTCTACTTCCTCTGCAGTTTGGTTCAAATAGCTTCAGAAACTTCGTTATTATCCACATCTGTATATTGTAGAATTGTCCAGAATTCCTATTTCTCTTCCTTGAAACGTTCTTCACATCATCAACTTCTCTTCTGGTTCATATTCAGCCAGAATCTCTCTTACGAAACAATAAATCCTATTATAAACATCATAACCACTAGCTCCCCAATTTTAATGTATTTTTCTAATACTAGTTCGTCGTTTTTACTGTAATTTTTAATAATCACACAAAATTAGCTTTCCTTTCTTCCTATATTGGGATAAAACACCAATAAACTCCCATTCTCGTACTACGTAGAGGCGTGTCTTTTCATTACGTCGTACCTCGTTGCTAGTGTAAACACTAAACGAGTACAAATATCCCATTCCATCATAACTGTTATCCGCCCTCATTCCTTTCTTCCTCCACTTCTTCATGTGCAGTTCTCTATCTGAAATGTTCGCCAAGAAGACAAACTGTTAAAGGTGCACCACATTCCTTGAAACAGTGAGTCTAAGACATATATTTTATCTCTTCATCCAACCAATGGCTCTACTCGGTAGCATGCTTTTCGAGTATACTTACCGGTACAAAGCTAGTTGGGTAACCAGCTTCCAAGTTTGAGTAGATCTGAGGTTTCGATGGGATCCTGAAATCCCTGACGAAGGATCCTGCGGTTTCTGATGCAATATTGAAGACGAATTTTTGTAAATGTACGATCGGCTGTGGACTAAGATGTGGAAGTCGAAAGGCTGGAATAAAATGCACTTGTCTGTAGCAAATGTAAGGAAAAGTGATCGAATAGGTCATTACAAGAACGAATTTCATGATATTGACACAAAAGAGAATCAAGAGTATTTAATAAGACATAATCTTCAGCCAAAGAATTCCGAAAAAAATTAAATGAATTTTTAATATGAATTTTCATGTGAGTATATATGGTAATAAATGAAAACTTCATAAATATTTTCTGTGGCTTATTAACTTATGTGTAAAAAGTTCTCTCAAGCGCAGTGGTGGATTGCCAGAAACCTCGAAACTAATGACAGAGTGAGGGAAGGAGGCACCCCCTTCACCAGTCACAAGACCAGTGCATAATGATAAGCATTTTTACTGTAAGTACGTAATGTATACTACACCACCTGCTATGCATGTATTGTAATAAATAACTATTTCTCACACTTTTATTATAGTATTTAGAAAGAAAATAAAGGAAAAGATTTAGTATTTGTGAGGCTGGATGTGCGAGAATAGAAAAACTCGTAATTTTGCCCTCGGGCGGACGCAGACAAAGTCGTGGGTACAAGGGATGGTCTAGGGCAGTGATGGGCAAACTTTTTAAAGAGGCGGCCAAAGGAAAGGAAAAAACTTTAGGCAGGCCAATATAATTTATTTTTAAAAAATTATACATTTTACAAAATTCTTGTATTTTTTTGTGATACTAAGTCCTATTAATGACAGAAAGATTATGAAGGCGAATGTGATGAATGAAACTGTGACTGCATTTTTAAAAGTTTCTCATAATTTGGATCGAACTGGGATACACTTACTCTTAGAAGAGAAATTAAATGCTCATCTGTCAGTCTGTTTCTAAGGCAACTCTTTCGAAGTTTCGTTGTAGAAAACACCAGTTCACACACATATATACGAGTATGATGAAGCAAACATAGCAGTAACTTTCTGAGCATGTGATATCAGATTTGGGAAAGTGGATTTCGACAAGTACTTGTAGAACATTAAGAAAACTGTTTGAGTTGAGTGTTACATTGTAATTCAATTAATTCAAGTTGCAAGTCCGATCTCACTGTTTCACAGTTCACGTTAAAATGCATACTGAAAATTTCAAAGTCTTGTTAATGACACTGAAGTCTTCAAATCTTCGTTCAAATTCACCATGGAGTCTTCGCAGACTATCTTCGTAACTCTTAAGCTTTTCCTTCATCACCGGGGCTATTGAATTTAACCCCAGGAAGTGAGACAAGTCATTCTTAGCAAGCTGATTCGCGAATAGAATAAGTTGTAGTTTAAAACCTTCGAGATGGCCCCAGATATCACAAATTAATTGATTTTTGCCTTGCATCTTGACATTCAACTTGTTCATGTGGCAGAGAAGATCTGTAAAAAATGTAAAGTCCGAAGGCCATGCAGTATCTTCCAGGATTTTATACTCTACAGACCTCTGTATCTCAAGGAAGAATGTCACTATTTCGTCTTTCAGCTGTCAAACTCGCTCGAAGACGCGTCCTGCTCTAAGCCACCTTACTTTCGAGTAGTACAATATATCAAAGTATTTAGATTGCATGGATTCTAGAAACTCCCGAAATTGTCTGTGAGCAAGCCCTCGAAATCGAATAGCATTAACCAGCTTCATAATAACGTCAAGCACAGGTTTCATATCCAAAGCAGATTTACAAGGTCGTCTTGATGTATGATGCAAGTAGAAATACAACATTGTTATCTGGATATTTTTCATTAAAGATCCCAACAAATCCAGATTTTTTCCCTGTCATATTTTTTGCTCCATCTGTTGTTACACTACATATGCAATTTATAGGTATTTTCAAAGTTGAAATTCCTTCCATAAATTCATGAAAAATATCTGACCCTGTTGTAGTTCCCTGCAAGACCTCATGCATGCCAGTTCCTCTGTAATACAGACGTTTTCGTCAACACCTCTAATAAATAATAGCAACTGTGCAGTATCATTTATATCAGAGCTTTCATCCATAGTAATTGAGCAGAATTTAAATTTGTTAATTTTTGATTCCAACTGTGATAATATGTTTTATCTATTGCATCAATTCTGGAAGTCTCTGTTTTCCGAGATAAGCTTATTGTTTCAAAATATTTTCTTTTGTCAGGACATAAAACATCGCAAACTTTGAGCATGCAGTTTTTAACAAACTCTCCATCAGAGAGAGCTTTGTTACTTTTAGCAATATTGTATGCTACAACATAACTTGCATGTGTAGCTGCTTGCTGAGAACTATTTCCTTTCTTAAAAATACTTTGCTGACCTGATAGTTTTTTGCGTAGATCTTTTGCTTTTGTTTTCTTTCTTCTACGATCAAGGCTCTAATCTGGAGATCGTTGTGCTCAGAGTTGAAGTGTCGTGAAATGATATATTCTTTGTAGACTGCTACAGTTTTGTTGCAGATGAGTCATAGTGGTTTATCCCCCAACACTGTGAAAAAGTACTTCCAAGTCCATTCATCTTTGAAAACACGGCATTCAGAATCAATTTTACGTTTCTTAGATAACATCTTAGGGCTAAAATTTTTCACAATATGCACTAGTAAACCAACAACGCCAAGACATGCCTGATACAAGAAACGTGTTTCAATATCTAGCCGCGATGGAGGGGGTAGCTACTGCGAGGAGGCTCCGTTGCCAGTTTTACTCCTCACCACAAAGTTGCCTCTCACTCTTAACATAACATTCCAATATCTAGGATAAGTCAATAAATGTGTATGTCGTTACTGATATAAAACAAAAGAGAAGAAACAAAGAGGAAAATATATATTTTTCTTATGGCATGTATTCTTTTTTATTCGTCAAATTGGGAATAATACCGCGCGGGCCGGATACAACATTAAAGGGGGCCGTATCTGGCCCGCGGACCGTAGGTTGCCCATCACTGGTCTAGGGGATGAAAGAATGGAGTAGGGGAGAACGTTTCCACCGGGTGGTCGGGCGCTACTAAATGTGTCGTAAAACAGCCGGTCGATGGTTGCATTTCGATGGGCGTGCTGGAACGTTTTGAAGAAAATAACGTAAGAAACATAAACAAGTGACTGTTTCACTCTGTTTGGTTTCCGTCGAGTGAGGACGTTCCGAGCGGGTGCTCCGCGATAAGACCTTAGTAGGTAGCCAAGCCGCCGCAGAGGAAGAGGAAAGTTGATCACTGATATTGCAAGGAGCGGCAACATTTAAGATAAGTTCAATGCCAGTTTTATTTGTACATAATTTTATTCTTCTCTAATTTTCTTTTCACAAACTATTTATTCTTTTATAAATATTCCTTGTTACATCTCTTTGTAAGTTTACTTCACTGCTTGTGAAAAAGTCACAAAATTTCTGTGTAATTCTATTATCCTGCCTTTCTCTTTACCCGTTTTTGATTGTTATTATGGGAAATAAAAAGGAATCTGCTCGTGTAGTAGAGAGCATTTTACGAGATGAAGGACAATTTAAACAACTCGTGTCCGCCATTGCAGATGCTGTCGAAGATAAATTGAAGTCTTTTTTCGAGCGTTAGTTGGAGGAACTCCGCCTGCAACTGGTGGTCAAAAATAAAGAGATCGATCATCTCAAGGACCAGCTAGTTGAGAGGACGGACAGTTTAGAACAATACCAGCGGAGGAAGTGTATTCGGATTTTTGGTGTAGAAGAGACCCCCGGCGAAGATACGGACGCTCTCGCCATTAGTGTGGCTCAAAAGATAAGTGATGATGTCCAAATATCTGACATTGCGAGGAGCCATCGCGTTGCTCCTAAAACTCAGGGCAAGATCAGGTCTATAATTGTAAAATTTGTTAATTATAGGAAACGCCATGAAATGTTTGCCGCCAAACGTCACGTAAAGGGAAGCGGCATCACGGTCCGAGAGGACCTGACACGCGTACGAGATCTTGGATGCCGCCGTTCAGCGCTTCTCATTGATGAATGTGTAGACGTGGGATGGCACCATCATCATTAAAAAGGGTAATGAAAGTTATAGAGTTAACACAATGAAAGAAATTAATTCTATCCGGTAACCTTGGACCAAAGAGTTAATTGTTAATTTTCTATAAATTTGGGTTTTTAATTTATTAATTATTTTTTTCATTGTATTTCACGTAGAATTTGTTTGTGTGTCTTGACTATCTTGCCTGGACGACCGCGAAATACTTGCATGCCTGATAGTTTGTCACAAACACTTTCACACCAGCAGCCGTCCGCCCCTTCCTTAAGAAGATAACCTGCCGACACCACAGTGTCTCAATCGTTAAAAGCTTCCTTGTCGCGCAACCCTCACGCCTTATCTTTAGTTCATATTAATAGTCAGTCCCTTGTGAGTCATCATGACGAAATTATTAACATTTTCCCCGAAGCCAATACGCATGTCCTGATGATTAGTGAATCGTGGCTTAAACCCTGTATCCCATCTCAATTTGTTACTCTTCCAAACTACAAACTAACCAGGCATGGCCGCTTGAATAGGGTAGGTGGTGGAGTCGCTATGTACTTAAGATATGATATCAGAAGTAAGATTATTGAACCTCGATAACAGAACCATTTAAAGTCGAGTATTTATTTGTTGAAATTTCCATTCTTAATAAGAAGTGCTTACTCGGTGTTGTGTACTGGCCTCCTCATTGTGGTAGTTTATTAGAAATTGAAATCCCGCTCGCGTATAATGCCACTAAATATCAAAATATAATATTAATTGGTGATTTTAATTGTAATCTTAATAATATGTATGAATCATCGGCGCAGAGTTTCTTGAATAGTTTTCACTCTAAATTTGGAGGTATTAAAGCTAGACTCTACTCATCACTCAAATAACTCAGAAACATGGATAGATCATATTATCGTCTCAAATTCACGAAAAGTTCTTGCAAGGGGCCAATTTCCCGTACCCGGAATATCTAAGCATGATTTGATTTTCCTATCGTATTCACTGAAATCTCTCAAATATAAGCCGAAATCCAAACTTTATAGAGATTACAAAAATATTGATGCTGATGCTTTTACTCTAGGCTGTCTTCGCGCCCCTTGGCCATTAGTATATTCGCTTAATTCAACAAATGAAAAAAAAGAAACTCTAAATGGAATTATTACTGGTATATTTGATAAGCATTCTCCGGTTAAAATCTCTAAGTTCACAAAACCAGCCGCCCTTTGGCTAAGTGATGATATTCGCGCTCTTATGAAAAACCGTGACTCAGCATATCGCTCTTTCAAAAAAAAAACTAATACAAGAAACTACGGAATAAAGTAAATCAAGTTATTAGTAAAGTAAAAATTATGTGTTACCATGGCTTATTCCGTTCCACCACTGATTTCAAGGAAATTTGGCGTAGTTTGAGAAATTTAGGAGTCGGCAGAGCTGAGGGTTCCAAAGAAATTTTAGTCCCCCCAGATGATTTAAATAGTTACTTTATTGACATTGCACCTCGAATTACTCCTGAACTTAAGGATAAAAACTTAAAACCTCTAAAAGATTGCGAAAACAAATTTTTGGGTGATAAATTTTACTTCAAAAATGTAGATTCTGTTGAAATATTTAAAATTATTCGCAAGTCGAATGCCTATGGTGCAGTTGTTATAAATGCTCGTCAGCTGAAACTTGTATTAGAAACAGCTCTTCTCACTATCATACACATAATTAATTACTCGCTAACTACAGCAATGTTCCCGCAAGCTTAGAAACTAGCACGCGTCCAATGTCTTCCCAAATCTGAAAATGCTACTTTCCTTAGTGATTTTCGACCGGCTCTATCTAAAGTTCTCGAAAAAATAGTCAATGAAATAATCTCTGAATTTTTATCAAATAATGAACTCCTCAACAATTTTCAGTCAGGTTTCCGCTAGGGACGCAGCACTCAAACAGCACTTCTCAAAGTAACTGATGACATAAGGAAAGCATGAGATGATAGAAACATAACAATTTTAACGTTATTGGACTTCAACAAAGCCTTTGGCTCGGTTGATCACTGTTTCGAAAATGATCTTGCAGGTAACTGATAAGTACACCTGGACTGAACGGACACCTTTTGTGTACAGGTGAGCTACACGCCTGCGCAGTTCGTTCGAGATGACTCTCCCGCCTTGAAGATATATTAATTCTTATTAGTAGCCTCATAAGTATCGAGGCTGTCAGACCTGGAGCAGGGGTTTACCTCTCTCTCCTGAAGGGTGGTTCAAGCATACCCGGCCAGAGCGCACCAGTAACCGAATGCGAGAATTCCGGTCTCTTACCCAAAAGTTATGAAATACGCCGCAGCAGCGCGGCTACCGGTGTACTGTCTATTACGACTTCAACTGTTTTATATGGGTGCTGTTCTGGGTCTCAAAAAATTTACGTTTTTCACTTGTCTGATAATTGTATGTCTGCTGTCGTATGAGAAGCCGACCTTTTAGGAAGAAATACGTATTGTATCATATATTATTGTTTTATGCTTATAATTTCATATTGAACCATCTATTTTTTCATTCGCATTCTTTATACTGTGAAGTATTTGTTAATTGAATACATTATTGGCTAGGCCATGTAATTCTTCTCGACAATGAAAGCCTGCTTTTTATAAGCGCCAATGATATTAATTCTCTTTTTTCAACAATAGGTGTATGTGCTTTTTTTGGAGTGATCTTCTTCCACTCATTCTTGTAAAAAACATTGCTTCAGAATCCACGAGGCAGAAGCGGTGTCCAGAGCTGAATCTTCAAGCTATTTTTTCTGTGTGTTATTTGTGAACAAATGGTGCCGTGAATCCCGGGACCGAAGCAAGGACCTTTAGATTTCGGAAGATTCTGTTCTTCAGATGAGTATATATTAGAATTTATTGAATTTTATTCTGTGAAACTAACCAGTGAAATTTCTTCATTGTGAATTCTTCATATGCCATCTCAGGTTGGACTATTGATAATAGAGAATTGATTAATCTTACTCTTGCATGTTAACACCTTAGAACACTCTCTTCAAGGTGTTAATATTTCATAATTCCTTGTTGTTTTGTATAAAAATTGAAAGCCATTGATTGTCCTTCAAATGGAATCCTTTGTCAAGTTGAAATTGTTTTAGCAATTTTACTAGTACATGTTATGAATACATGAAATTACTCCTTATTGTTACAGGTTTTTTTAATATAAAAACCAAACTTTAAAATTTTTTTGATGTGTGTAGGCATCTTAAAAAGAATTTTCTCTTAACAAGTTACAATCAAGTTAAGATCTATTAAAATCTAACTGGTTGAGAAGTGGGGAAAGGTGTTGTTCAGTTCTTT